>UESW01003960.1:589775-1046237 GCA_900491605.1 Calamus simplicifolius
CTAGGGTCATAACCTAAGCTCTGATACCA
Source organism: Calamus simplicifolius (assembly GCA_900491605.1). Classification (NCBI taxonomy): domain Eukaryota; kingdom Viridiplantae; phylum Streptophyta; class Magnoliopsida; order Arecales; family Arecaceae; genus Calamus; species Calamus simplicifolius. The sequence continues at coordinate 589,805 of UESW01003960.1, forward strand.
CTAAAGCTGTCAAGCCCCAGACCCAATATCGGGCTAAGGTGACAACCCGCCGTGTGCCGAGCACGCAAGGCGTTATCAAATTTTCTACACACATACACAAATATATATATAATCAAGCCAAATTCATCACTGAATACTAAAAGTTTTGGGTTACAAACCCTTACACACCACAATAATAAAGTTTGGGCATCAAGCCCTACACATAAGCAATACTGGGGTTACAACAAAATAATGGGTCTTGATTTATTTAATAGAAGATCCATCACCCCAACCATCCATCTTCAATCTCGTGGCTCTGACAAAAACATTGTAAGATTTTTGTGAGCTTACACTCAGTAAGTAAGCCACGTTATACAGTAAATCATAGCATAACAATCTATAAGCACATAAATGATTTGCATGTTTAAACATTCCACAAATACTTAAACACGCAATGTAAGTAAACCCACTGTTTATACACTCAATGGTAGCTATAAATGTGACCCACGGCCCTGTAATATCTCAATAGTGTACCAACAAGCATCCCCCTACTGAAAGGGTCCAGATACCAGGGTCACGCCATATCATAATCCACCAGAACACATACTTTATATGTGTGATGCCACCTCGAACCAAGCAGAACACATCCTCTAGATGTGTGATGCCACCTCATAGTAACTCAGAACACATCCTCTAGATGCGTGGTGCCATCTCGAACCCAAGCAGAACACATCCTCAAGACGTGTGAATGGCATAAACAAGCAGAACACATCCTCTAGACGTGTAGGTGGCATAAACAAGCAGAACACATCCTCTAGACGTGTAGGTGGCATAAACAAGTAGAACACATCCTCTAGATGTGTGTGTGGTATGACATGATAAAGGAGAACCGCGACGACACATAACAGTACCTCACATCATGCACAAACATATCAATAACATCTCTATATTGCATAAACAGTGGATTATACTTACTCAACAATTGCATGTAATATATCACATCAATGTAATAGTAACTGCATCTCTCATGCATAGCATCCACATATGAAATCATAGAACATAAACAATTATGTATTCATAATATTCATCTTCTTACAATTTAGCCAATAACAATTCTTCATGTCATAATATAATTCACAATTTAAACATTCATATAATGAATAATTTATTAAATACTGATAACTGGCTTACTTACCTCAGTACGCAATCCAACAGGTATATATCAGCTAGTCAGATGTCTGAGCACCTATAGGATCATTTATACAATTAATTTATTAGAATACGAATATTAAAATACCCTTAGAATTTCTACCCAGACTAGTTCATGGGCCCTACTTTGGGCTCGAATATCTCCCACTATACATACCCAATTGTGGAAGTAAAAATACCCCATGAAACTAGAATTCACCCAGATTCTAGTCATATAATTATTTTGCTAATCCCGATCCGTTACGGGGCCCAAAAACTAGCCCAAACTTTCATTGCTGCACGGCCCAAAAGGCCCTGAACCGGCCGGCCCAGCCGGCCAGTTCAGCCAATCCATCCCGATCCCCTGTTTCACTGAACAGGGGACGGGGACCTAGCCGCGGCCAGGGCCACCGCCGGCCAAATTGAGGGTGGCCCGGCCGTCGGTGGCCAGGCCAGAGCCGGCCGCCGCTACGGCCGGCCACCAATCTCCCCCTCCTCCCTCAATTTCACTCATCTTCTCTCTCACATCCGTGCGGCACGTCCCTGTGCCGGCTGCACGGCCGGCCACCTTGGCCGGCCGGACCTCCACTGGACGCACGCCCGGCGCCGGTGGAGGCGACAGGTTGAAGCTCAGGCCCGGCGAGGCGGCGAGCACGCCACCGGGCCCGAACCAACCGCCGGTTCGGCTTCTGCCACCGCATGAGAGAAGGGCCGATTGGCCCTCTCTCTCTTCTCTCTCTCCACCACCACCCCGCCGGACACCTCCCCCGGTGCCGGCGGGGTCGCCGGCCAAAGCTCAGGCCCGGCGAGGCGGCAAGCACACCGCCGGGCCTGAACCAAGGGATCGGCCGACTCCTATTTCTTCTCTGTCTCACACTCTCTCTCTGTCTCCCTCTCTGTCTCTCTCTCTCTCTCACGCTCTCTCTCTCTCTGGACCAGGGGATTACCTGTTGGATGAAGTGTGCCAGCATGAAGGAAGGAGTCCTCCTCCTTCCTATTTAATCACTGTGCAGCGCCTCGGATCGGGGGTTTCCCGGAAGACTAAACGCTTCACCTGGAGCGAAGCGTCAGTCCGGGAACCCAACAGACTGGAGCTTGGTTCATCTGAACCAAGCCTGGTTCATCTGAACCAAGCCTGGTTTGTTTGAACTGGGTTACTACAAGACAGTTGATGGTTTCATGGTTTTGGATGGTTATGACTGGTTAACTGGGTTACTACAAGACAGTTGATGGTTTCATGGTTTTGGATGGTTATGACTGCATCCACTGTTGGACCATGTGAGAGAATATAGCAAGTGGCATTCTTCCATTTGATCCAGTGGAAGAACATGGTGACATCCTCCTTTTCCTTCAAATTTATAGCCCCTACCTTCCACCTCTAATCCTTATCCGTGAACCACATCGGTTGCCCGGAAGCTCTCAGCTCCAACATCCTCGAGCATCTGGACCATCGTCCTCATGGATCAAATGGATCAAACGTTCTTCCATTTGATCCCGACTTCCAAACAGAATAAATCCTTACGTAGTAATGATAAATGGGTGAAGGGATCACCTTTCCATCATTAATGTCTGATGCCTCATTTTATTTTCTATGCCCACAAAAAATTGTTCTTCATATATTCTTTCTGTTTCTGCTGATTTTTACATTGTCATATTCCGTATTGTTATCTTGTAATTTAAATTAACCTCCAACAACATTATAAATGAGCATCCAACTATATTGTCTTATCATCAACTGATGCTTAAACATTGTCTCTGATGTGGCTGGTATAGCCACAAGGGCAAGATTGGCAAAATATTAGTGTGTCCCGAGTCGGCCCCAATCGCTCCTAGTTGGCCCCGATCGGCCTCGGCGTCTCCAAGCCCACCGAGTCGGCTCCGACCATTCCTGGTCGGCCCCGATGGCCTGACATCTCAAGCCCACCGAGTCGGCCCCGACCATTCCTGGTCGGCCCTGCTCTGTCTCGCGTCTCCAAGCCCGCCGAGTCGGCCCCGACCATTCCTGGTCGGCCCCGATCGGCCCCGGTGTCTCCAAGCCCACCGAGTCGGCCCTGACCATTCCTGGTCGGCCCCGCTCGGCTTCGGCATCTACAAGCCCCCGAGTCGGCCCCGACCATTCCTGGTCGGCCCCGCTTGGCCCCGGTGTCTCCAAGCTCCGAGTCGGACTCGACCATTCCTGGTCGGCCCCGATCGGCCCGGCATCTCCAAACCCGCCGAGTCGGCCCCGACCATTCCTAGTCTGCCCCGCTCGGCCCCGGCGTCTCCAAGCCCGTCGAGTCGGCCCCGACCATTCCTGGTCGGCCCCGCTTGGCCCTCGGCATCTCGAAACCCGCCGAGTCAGCCCCGACCATTCCTGGTCAGCCCCGCTCAGCCCCGGCGTCTCCAAGCCCGCCGAGTCGTCCCGACCATTCCTGGTCGGCCCCGATCGGCCCCTGGTGTCTCAAGCCCGCGAGTCGGCCCCGACCATTCTTGATCGGCCCCGATTGGCCCGGCGTCTCCAAACCCGCCGAGTCGACCCCGACCATTTCTGGTCGGCCCCGCCCCAGCACCTCCTGGTCGGTAGAGTTGGCCCCGACCATCCCTGGTTGGCCCAGCTCAGCCTCGGCGCCCTCAGGAGAGTTAAGGCCCCCGATTTCTCCAAGTCGGCCCCAGTACAGCCCTGGCGGTTCAGGACGCCACCTTTCTGACCTGCGCCACCTGACAACGCCATATCCAACTACCCACTGGCCACGCGCTGATGGGACTGGATCAAACTACCTGATAGCCCCACTGGCTGATGGGACGTAGCCCACCAACCGCCGTTTTTTCTCTCTCCGATGGGACAGGACCCACCAACCGACCCAGATTCACGCAACCCCCATGAACTCCGCGGACATTCCTTTTTCACGGAATCTCACGTGGTCATGCAAGTGTCAACCCCCTATAAAAAGGTGAATTCACTCAATAATCAGGTACGAAAAAACTTAGAGACTTCCTATCCTGATACCCAGAGGGGAATTCCTCCTCTCTGTGGACTCTTCTCATCCTAAAAAGAGCTCATTCGAGCTCTTCCTCAGCTGTGACCTCGGTTGCTAACTTAAGCATCGAAGGGTCCCCACCGGAGTATCCCTCCGGTCCTGGGACTTTTTGCAGGCAACCCGGTAAAGCAAGGATCCGCTAATCAATCTGCTTCCTTCTCCGACGTTCAGGACCAGTGATCGGCGTCATCAGATTGGCATGCCAGGTAGGGGGGCGAACGAAGCGGCAGGTAGCTCAGGGTTCCCTGTGTTACATATCGGCGAACTTTTGCTCCCCCCTCTTTTCTTCTTCAAGCCATGGTGGTGACGCGAGCTCAGGACGCTTCCATTAGCTATCCAGCGGGGCTTCCCTCGCCAGTTAGGCAGCAGAGGCCAATCCCCCTACTACCGATCCTCCCGTCACCTGTCCACCACCAGATGCAGCTATCCAAACTGCGGAGCAACTAGCGACTCTCACCCAGCAAGTCCAAACTCTCACCGCTATGGTCCATGGACTCCAGCAGCAACAGTCCGTGGCCACCCAGCACCAGACTGCTCCCCCCGCCAGTCAGCAACCAGCAAGGGGAGGCTCTCCTCAGTAAGAAGCTGGTCGTCGCCAGGTTTCCCCTAGGAAGCCTCGCCGTGAGCTCCCCAAGCGGCCACAGTCCCCTGATTGTGGCCCCAGCAAATTTCCTCCGAGCCGCATCATTAGGAAGAACCAAAGCTGAAGTCCCAGCTCCTGTGTCCATCTCCTTCTTCTTCTTCCTCTTCTTCCTCCTCCGAGCCATCTCGGAGGGCCCCGACAATCAGCCGCCAGGCGGAGGAGCGCCTGGACGAGTACAATAGGCGACTTGATGAGCTTGCCAGAAAGATCAATTCAACCGGAGGAGGAGTTTGACACCCGTCCTCCTTACACCCCGGATATTGGAGGAGCCTGTCCCCTCCAGATTCCGTTTTCCCCAGATAGACCCGTACGATGGTACCACAGATCCTCTCGACCATCTTGAGAGTTATAAAGTAATGATGCAAGTCCAAGGTGCTTCGGATGCCCTTCTCTGCAAAGCCTTCCCCGCCACTCTATGGAAGGCCGCTCGCGCGTGGCACTCGCGCCTGTTCCCTCACAGCATCGACTCCTTTCGAGAGCTGGAGAGGGCCTTTCTGCACATTTCGATGCCTGCCGGCGATTCCAAGAGTGGCGGACAGCCTCTTCTCCGTGCGCCAGAAGGAGGGGGAGGCGCTAGGGACTTTGTGTCCCGGTTTAAGGCTGTCAAAGTTTACCATCTCGATGATGCAGTGGCAATGCTAGCGCTGAAGCGGGGACTCCTCCGATCCCGCTTCACCTTTTCCTTGGACAAGAAGCCCCCGAGTTCCTACTCCGACCTCCTCCTCTAGGCTCAGAAGTACATCCGTGTGGATGAAGCTGACTTCACCCGCCGAGAATCCTTATGGAGCTCCAGCCACAAGCCCGCTCAACCCGAGCCAAGTGGACCCCCTCAACACCGGCGGTCTGACCCGCCTCGCCGATCCGACAACAGGCGTTGAAGCCCCGTTCCTGACGAGAGCAAGCTCACACCCCTTCTCGCCCCTCGATCTCACATCCTTATGGAGATCGAGGGCGAGCCTTATCTCTAGCGCCCTCCTCCTATGAAGAAAGGTCCTCCCCATGACAAGAGCCGTTATTGCCGTTCCATCGGGATTACGGCCATGACACCGACAGTTGCTTCAGTTTGAAGCGGGCCATAGAGGAACTCATCCAGCAGGGCTACCTCGGCAAGTATGTCCAAAAGGCGCCGTAGCCGCCACCGGCCCTCATGGGGCCTTCGCCTATTCAAGCCACCGTCGATAACACTCCCATGGAGCGGACAGTCGGGATGGTTCCTAGGAGGCAGCTCCTTCGTCCAAGCGCCCGATGCTGTTGTTGAAAATGTAAACAATGAAGGCATCGTTGTTTCTATGACGATCGCCAAGCACCCTGTAAAGAGGATATTGTTTGATAGTGGCAGCTCAGCTGACATCCTTACCTACGATGCATTTGTTCAGATGGGATTATCTCTTGATTCCCTTCGCCCTGTGGTGGCTCTCTTAGTCGGGTTCACAGGGGACTCAGTAAAAGTCGAAGGCAGATATGTTTGCCATGACGGCCGGAGCGCCACTGCGCCAAAGCACAGTGATCATGAAGTTCTTGGTTGTACGTGTCCCCTTGGCGTACAACGCCATTCTCGGGTCCAGGCCTCAATCTTTTGGATGCAGTCATCTCCACCCGGCATTTACTGGTGCAGTTCCCCACTGGTGAAGGAGTCGGAGAGATGCACGGTGAGACCAGCCCAGTCCTGCCTTGTTATCACGCGGCATCAAGTCCTTTGGAAGCTGAATCAACTTTAGAAGCGCCTGATCCCAGAGATTCCAGCAAGGGAGGAGAACTAGCCAAGCACCTCCTAACTTTCCCTCTTGGAGATGACCCAGCGAGGACCGTGCATCGGTGGACTCCTTCCCCCGGAGGACCGAGAGCATCTCTTAACCTTCCTGCGGGCTAACTCGGACATTTTCGCTTGGTCAGCGTCTGACATGCCCGGCATCCCTCCAGAGGTGATCACCCACAAGCTCAACATTGACCCAAGGCACCGTCCAATCGGCCAAAGGAAGAGAAGCTTCGCTCCCGACCGGCAAAAGGCTATCGATGAGGAAGTCAACAAGCTGCTCAGCGCCGGCCACATCCGGGAGGCACATTACCCTAGCTGGCTGGCTAATGTGGTCATGGTGCGAAAGGCAAGCGGGAGCTGGAGAATTTGTATCGACTTCACCGACCTTAACAAGGCGTGTCCAAAAGACAGTTTTTTCCTGCCAAGGATAAATCAGCTGGTGGATTCCACCTCCGGGCATGAGCTCCTCAGTTTCATGGATGCCTTCTTCGGATATAATCAGATAAGGATGGACCCCAATGATGAGGAGCACACATCCTTTGTGATGGAGAAAGGCATTTATTGCTACAAAGTGATGCCTTTTGGCCTCAAGAATGCGGGGCAACCTACCAGAGGTTGATGAACAGGGTGTTCCAAGATCAGCTCGGCCGAAATATGGAGGTCTATGTGGACGACATGCTGACAAAGAGCACCCATGCCTCCAATCACGTCTCCAACTTAGAGGAAACCTTCAACAACCTCGTCGTTTCCAAGTCAAGCTAAACCCCAAGAAGTGTGCTTTCGGGGTCATGGCGGCAAGTTCCTGGGTTTTATGGTGACCCAGCGGGGATCGAGGCAAACCCAGAGAAGATCAACGCCATCCTTGACATGAGACCACCGTCCAGCAAGAAGGAAGTGCAACGACTGACAGGAAGAGTGGCGGCTCTGAGTCGTTTCCTCTCCAAATCGGCCGAGAGGTGTTTACCCTTCTTCAAGGCCCTGCGAAGGTGAACAGCTTCGAGTGGATAGACGACTGCCAGAGAGCTTTCGACGGGTTGAAGGCATTTCTATCCTCTCTGCCGCTCCTGTCCAAGCCAAGGGATGGGGAAAGCCTTTTCCTCTACCTCGCTGCTTCTCCAGAGGCCGTTAGTTCGGTCTTGGTGCGTCTTGACACTGGCGGGACCTAGAGACCCATCTATTATGTGAGCAAGGTCCTCCATGACGCAGAAGTTAGGTACTCCAAGACAGAGAAAGTTATCTTCACCCTGATAGTCTCCGCCCGACGTCTCTGCCCATACTTTCAAGCCCATCCCATCGTGGTGCTCACTAACCAGCCCCTCCGAGCCATCCTGGCCTGTCCGGATACCTCAGGCCGACTCACCAAATGGGCTATCAAGCTAGGAGAGTTCGACCTCTCCTTTCAGGCACGACCGGCTCTGAAGTCCCAAGTTTTAGTTGACTTCCTGGTTGAGTGCACTTGGGCGAATGAGACGACTGAGGAAGCTACCAAGGAACAGCGCGAGCCCGAACCAAGCGGCGATAGAGAAACTTGGATCCTTTATGTGGACGGCGCATCAAACTCTCAGGGAAGCGGCGCCGGCCTTATTCTCGCCGGGCCGGGCAGAGAGAGGACGGAATGTGCCCTGGTTTCTATTCGAAGCCACCAATAATCAAGCTGAGTATGAAGCCCTGCTGGCCGGATTAAGGCTAGCCCAGGAGTTCGGGATAAGGCGTCTCAGGGATTTCACAGACTCGCAACTTGTCTTCGGGCAAATCAACGGAGAGTACGAGGTGCGTGACCCTGTTATGACTCAGTACTTGGGCAAGGTTCGCTCTTGACCTCCCCGTTAGCTTACTTCAGTATCAGTTACATTCTCCAGAGTGAGAATGCCAAGGCCGACATCCTTTCTCGTCTGGCTACCTCTGCCGACGGCATGGCAAGGGACGCTTACATCGAATACTTAGAAAGGCCCAGCATAGAGGACGGCGAGGAAGTCCTCCCGCTCACTCAAGAGCCCACATGGATGGATGCCTACGTCCGCTATCTCACTGATGGTACTCTCCCTGACGATCGCAACGAAGCCAGGCTACTCAAGTGGAGGGCCTCCAAATTCGTCCTCCTGGACGGGCGTCTATACAGAAGGTCGTTCTCCTACCCCCTGCTCAAGTGTGTAGGACCCGCCGACGCCGACTACATCCTCAGAGAAATCCACGAAGGCATCTATGGAAATCATCTGGGGGCAGGTCCCTAGCCCAGAAGGCTCTCGTCAGGGATACTTCTGGCTTACTATGAGGGAGGACGCGGCCAAACTAGTTCAGAAGTGCGATGGTTGTCAGCCACGCGCACATCTAGCATCAACCGTCCACCCCGCTAAACCCGCTCTCGGCCCCCTGGCCTTTCGCTCAATGGGAATGGATATCCTCGGGCCATTCCCCCCAGCTTCAGGGCAGCGGAGATTCTTGCTAGTCGCCATTGACTACTTCACCAAATGGGTCGAGGTCGAGGCACTGGCTAAGATCACCGAAAGTAAGGTCAAAATCTTTTGAAAGTCGATCATATGCCGTTTTGGCCTACCTCATACCCTCATCACAGATAACGGCCGCCAATTCAACAATGAAGCATTTAAGGCTTTCTGTGACGAGCTAGGCATTCATCACCGATTCACCTCTGTTGGCCACCCCCAGACCAACGGAGAGGTCGAGGTCATGAACCGCACCATCCTCAGAGGGCTCAGGACCCGGCTCGATGGGTCCAAGGATCGATGGGTGGAGGAACTCCCCAGTGTGATATGGGCTTACCATATGACCCCCAGGGCCCCGACGCGAGACTCCCTTCAGTCTCGTCTTCAGATCTAAAGCCGTCATTCCCATTGAGATCGGACTGCCCAGCCTGCGCGTGGAGTCCTTCAACGAGGAAAACAACTCCGCACTGATACGGGCTAATCTAGACTTCATCGACGAAGCACATGACCGGGCGAGACTGTGCATGGCGACCTTCCGTCAGCGAGCGGCCAAGTACTACAATGCCCGAGTTCGTCCCAAGGTCTTTCGCCGCGGAGACTTGGTTTTGAGGAAGGCTGAGGTATCCAAGCCTACAGAGGGGGGCAAGCTATCCCCCAACTGGGAGGGTCCTTATCGCATTGCCGAGACACTTCAATGGGGGGCATACAAACTAGAAGAGCTCAACGGGCGACCTATTCATGTACCTAGAATGCGGATAACCTCCGCCAATATTATCAATGATGTATTCCCCTGGAGTATGAGCAATAAAGGAGTCCCTTCCGACGTTACAGCCTACTCTCCCCTATATCCAAGGACCAAATCTCACAAAAGGAGCTCGCCGGCATCGCGGCTAATGGGACACCACTCGGTCCCGGCATGGCGGTGCCCCCGAGTCGGTTAAGACCCTAACAGCTTCGTACCCGATCGAGTCACCACTCGGGAGGCACACAAACCCCCAAGGTGGTTCAAAAGGAGCTCGCCGGCATCGCGGCTAACGGGACACCACTCGGCCGGCACGGCGGTGCCCTCGAGTCGGTTAAGACCCTAACAGCTGTACCCAATCAAGTCACCACTCGGCGGCACACAAACCCCTAAGGTGGTTCAAAAGGAGCTCGCCGGCATCGCGGCTAACGGAACACCACTCGGCCCAGCACGGCGGTGCCCTCGAGTCGGTTAAGACCCTAACAACTCCGTACCTGATCGAGTCGCCACTCGGACGGCACACAAACCCCCGAGGTGGTTCAAAAGGAGCTCGCCGGCATCGCGGCTAACGGGACACCACTCGGCCCCAGCACGGTGGTGCCCCTAAGTCGGTTAAGACCCTAACAGCTCTGTACCCGATCGAGTCACCACTTGGGCGGCACATAAACCCCGAAGTGGTTCAAAAGGAGCTCATCGGCATCATGGCTAACGGGACACCACTTGACCCCGGCACGGCGGTGCTCCTGAGTTGGTTAAGACCCTAACAGCTCCGTACCCAGTCGAGTTGCCACTCAGGCGGCACACAAACCCCCAAGGTGGTTCAAAAGGAGCTCGCCGGCATCGCGGCTAATGGGACACCACTTGGCCCTAGCATGGCGGTACCCCCGAGTCGATTAAGACCCTAACAGCTCCGTACCCGGTCGAGTCACCCCTTATACGGAACCTAAACCATCGAGATGGCTCTAAAGGGCCCTGTTTGGCCCTCACAGACTCCAATATTGATCGAGTCGACGTAGGCCTCCCCCGGTCAATCCCACTCGGCCTCGGCATCCCCAAGTTGGCCGAGTCAGCCCCGACCATCTCTGGTCGGTCCCAGCGACTTCAAGATTAATCTTGGCATTAAGTCGCCCATGGATCATTCTGAGCCTTCAGAGGATTCATGTGCAGATGAGTCTCCCTTCGAACAGTCTACAACGACATAAGGCATCTCGAGTGACCTTCCACATAGCCGGCTTACATCCTGGAGACGCATTCGAGCATTGGCCAGTCCAAAACCGCGATTCGGCTACGACATTGTCAATATGCACAACATTTAAAGTTGAGAAAACATTTCAGAAGGAAAGCCCTCCCCCCTTCATCAATAGGTACGGGACCCATTCAATCGTTGGTTGCGCAGTAAGACGTTTTTCCCAAAGGAAGAAGGAACAGATGAAGCAAAAGGTAAAGAAATTTCGACCAAAAAGTTCTTCTTCATTAACAAAATTTGGCCTAAGGCCAGTTACATGAATCAAAGAAAAAGAAAAATGAGCAGTGGATCCTCAAGGTTCGCCTGGGCCGGGCTTCTTCGTTCTCCTTCTCTGCTGGCTCCTCGTCAGACTCCCCAGGTTGGATTTCATCAAGCTCAGGGATGTTCATCTCGAGGGCTACAGATTCTTTAACCTTGCACATCTCGAAGCCTTGAACATAAGCATCGAGGCCAGCCTCGATGACTTCCTGCTTGAACTCCGGTGAGGCCTTATAGTTGGAGACGGCCTGCTCCGCCTCGGCCTCAGCCCGCTGCGCCCTGGCCTCGGCCTCCTTGGCTCGCGCCTTGGCCTTCCAAGCCCTCTTTCGGCCTCTTCAGCATGGGCACTGGCCTCATCAGCACAGGCCACTGCTCCTGCCTTCTCCGAGCTCGCCTCCACCGTCGCCTTCTCCGTGGCAGCTACCCTCTCCGCAACAGCCCGGGCTTCCTCCTCGGCGCATTGGAGCCACCGGGCCAACTCCTCGTTCTGTGCCACGGCGGCCTTCAACCTTTCTGAGGCCAGCTCCATCTTGGCCTCAGCTGCGGAGGCCCAGCTCTCCACCTCCGTTAGTCAGTCGGCCAGACTCTCCTCCCAGGCCGAGGCCTTTTGATGAAGATGAGCAACGCTTTGGGACTGCGCCATGCTCTCTTTCTTGTATTTGTCGGCCTACGCCATGGCCTTGACAAGCGTGTCCGAGGAGTGGACCAATGCCTCACGAAGGCCAATTGCGTCGTTGGCCATCTGTAGCAAAGGGAGCGTGTTGACCATAGGAAGTGGAAACATCAAAAGAAATGAGGAAAGCTCAAAAATTACCTAGACAACGGCAACCATTATCATATCCAGGAGTGCGGAGTGACTCATTCCCCGCGTCGCCTCATCAGACTCAGCGGTTCGAACTCCTGCCAGCAGGCAGGCAGCTTGTGCGGCATTCGCCATTGAGCTGGGTGTGGGGACCGGCCGCGTCAGTCCCTCCTGCGGACCTTCGACCTGGGGGCGGGTCGGGCGATGCACCGGTTGATGGGATGAGCTCCCCGGCTCGCCTCCCCACTTATTGATCACCTCCACCCCAGCTCGGGGCTCCCTGGCGACTGGCTCCCCCTCATCGGCAGTTAGGGAAGCATTCTCCACTCCCGGCTCTGCGGCAGCCGAAGGGCCAGTGGCGATTGTGACCTGCCTTGTCTCGGGCACATCGGTGGTGGCAGGAACCTCCTCCGCATCTAAAACCACCACCATCGGCTCAGTGGTGGCCAGAATCTCTCCTTCTTCAACTTTGGCCCCGGCCGGCTCTGGGACCACTCCTCTAACCGGCTTCTTCTCAGCCGGCTCTTCCGTAGGCGTCGGGGCCGTGAGGGCTTCAATTGACCTGGTCAGCTCCCTTCTTCGAATCCTCTTCGCTGGCCTGGACATCTCTCCGGTCGCCTGCCTCTTTTGCCTCAAGGCAGCCTCAAAATCGCTGGCGAAGACCTTCATCGCTGCACCGAAAGGGTGACAGGCATTAGTAATGGCGTACAACAAATCTTGGGTCGAGACAAAAGAAGTCGAGCGTCAAGCTCACCGGCCGTCGGGGCCAACTTAGCCTCTACCAGTTCTCCTCGGACAAGAGTTCCTTGTAGCCGGGGATTTGGCAATTAGACAATTGGGTGAATAGTTTCCTGTCCCTATCCCTTACGATGGAATCATCATTGGAACTAGTGTGTGGCTCCCTCCAAGCAGCCCTTACCCCCTCGACATGGGCAAAAAGGAATCGAGATTTCATCCCCTAATCTTGGACGGAAGACCTAAAGGAAAGGCTCTACCCGGCTTGGCGGTAAATGCCCACCAGGCCCCCTCACCCTGACAGCGGAGCTTATAGAAAGCTCGGAATAGAGACAGCCCTGGCCGGGCCTTCTAGAAGTAGCAAAGAATAACAAAGGCGCAGATGATCCGGATCGAATTCGGAGTCAACTGCACTGACACTAACCTATACCTATCTAAGAGGTTTAGGAAAAAAGGATGGAAAGGAAGGCACAGTCAGCATCGGAAGAACTCCTCATATAGAGCAACCCGACCGGGGTGGTCAGAGGTCACCCTATCTTTGGGCCCCGGCGCGGACAGGCCGATGAAATCAAGGACTAGGTACTTAGCCCTAACGGCCTCTACATCCTCAGGGGTCATGGTTGAGGCCACCCCCGCTGGACCTGCTGGATCAGAACTCACCGCCGGAGGAAGTGCCGGACGGCGGGAGGACATAGGGATAGCCCTCATAGGGGAGCCTGAGGTGGATGGAGGTCCTATCGGCCTCGATCGGTCGTGGATGATGATGCTGCCCACCGACCGAGGCATTTGGCTAGCTAAAGGGGCCCGATTTTCACTATTGGAATGGGAAGACTCTTCTATGGGTCTCTTACCCTCCCTAATGCACGACGATCTATGGGTGAGGTAAAGGATGAAACTAACCTGAGAGTTAGGAGGGCTCAGGTCGCAGGAGAGCTCAAGGAAGAAGAAGGTGGAAGAAAGCAATGGCAGCGTAAAAGTTTTCCCATGCTCTTGAAATGCTTTTATACCCTCCATCTTCGGCCAGCGATGCTCGAGATCCCGCCACGTGGTACACATCTATTGCGCCAAGGGCTGTCAGCTGGAAATCTCGCCTGCGCCCGAGACGTGCTGCCTCGATTCGTCCCGAGGAGCGTGATCCCCGACTAATTGCGGAGCATAGAAAGTAGAGAAGCAATGATGACCCTTGCCTTTTTCATTCCCCAATGAGCTTCCTCTCTACAGTGTCCGACGCCAACATCAGCCCCCACCTACTACATGACTGCAAGAGATCTTCGAGGCGACACTGCCTTGGGACGAAGCACCAGCTCATCAAGCCATTGAAAATGCACTGAGGAGGCAATCATTTTTTAAATTTTTGCACCCCTTTTGCCCAAAGGACTGCAGGCACGTGGTCCTTAGTGCTCAGAGGCGGGGGGGGGGGGGGGGGGCATCTGATGTGGCTGGTATAGCCACAAGGGCAAGATCGGCAAAACATTAGTGCGGTCCTGAGTCAGCCCACTGTTCCTGGTTGGCCCCGATCGGCCCCGGCGTCTCCAAGCCCGCCGAGTCGGCCCCGACCATTCAGGGTCGGCTCTGATCGGCCCCGGCGTCTCCAAGCCCATTGAATCGGCCCGACCATTCTGGTCAGCCCTGATCAGCCCCGGCATCTCCAAGCCCGTTGAGTCGGCCCCGACCATTCATGTTCGGCCCCGCTCAACCCCGACGTCTCCAAGCCCGCCGAGTCGGCCCCGACCATTCCTGATCGGCCCCGATCGGCCCCGGCGTCTCCAAGCCCGCCGAGTCGGTCCCGACCATTACTGGTCGGCCCCGCTCGGCCCCGGCATCTCCAAGCCCGCCGAGTCGGCCCCGACCATTCCTGGTCGGCTCCGCTCGGCCCCGGCGTTTCCAAGCCCGCCGAGTCGGCCCCGACCATTCCTGGTCGGCCCCGATCGGCCCCGATGTCTCCAAGCCCGCCGAGTCCGCCCCGACCATTCCTGGTCGGCCCCGCTCAGCCTCGGTATCTCCAAGCCCTTCGAGTCGGCCCTGACTATTCCTAGTCGGCCCCGACTATTCCTAGTCAGCCCCGCTCGGCCCCGGCATTTCCAAGCCCGCCGAGTCGGCCCTGACCATTCCAGTCGGCTCGCTCGGCCCGGCATCTCAAAGCCCGCTGAATCAGCCCTGACCATTCCTAGTCGGCCCTAATCAGCCCCAGGCATCTCCAAGCCGGCCGAGTCGGCCCCGACCATTCCTAGTCGGCCCCGATCGGCCCCAGCATCTCCAAGCCCACCGAGTTGGCCCGACCATTCCTGGTCAGCCCCGCCCCGGCACCTCATGGTCGGTAGAGCTGGCCCCGACCATCCTTGGTTGGCCCAGCTCAGCCTCGGCGCCATCAGGAGAGTCAAGGCGCCCCCAATTTCTTCAAGTCGGCCCTAGTACAGCCCTGGCGTTTAGGCCACCACCTTTCTGACCTACGCCACCTGACAACACCAGATCCAACTATCCACTGGCCATGCCATTGATGGGACTGGACCAAACTACCTGATAGCCCACTGACTGATGGGACGTAGCCCATCAACCGCCATTTTTCCCCTCTCCGATGGGACAAGAGCCACTAACCGACCCAGATTCATGCAACTCCCAAGAACTCCATGGACATTCCTTTTTCATGGAATCCCATGTGGTCATGCAAGTGTCAACCCCCTATAAAAAGGTGAATTCACTCAATAATCAGGTACGACAAAAAAACTTAGAGACTTGCTATCCTGATACCCAAAGGGGAATTCCCCCTCTATGTGGACTCTTCTCATCCTAAAAAGAGCTCATTCGAACTCTTCCTTAGCTGTAACCTCGGTTGCTAACTTGAGCGTTAGAGGGTCCCCATCGGAGTATCCCTCTAGTCCTGGGACTTTTTGCAGGCAGCCCGGTGAAGCAAGGATCCGCTAATCAATATGCTTCCTTCTCCCGATGTTTAGGACCAGTGATCGGGCGTCATCAGTCTCCAATTATTTGATGCATTTGCTTGAACATTGGTTGTCATTCCGTCTATGTTGATTGTGATAAGACAGCAATATAAACTCATGCAGTTTCACCATGACTGAAAATATTGCTTGCTGAAACTAGTTTCAACATTTTTTCTTCTTCACAATTTAACCCATTTGCCTAACTTTGTTTCTAATTTCTTACCAATTTACCTTCCATTATGTTCTATCAATTGCTTTATTTTGATACATAACTTGTTAGATTTTTCTCTTTTATTTATGTATATTTGTCATCATCTAAGTATGGTTGTTTTATAAATGGTTGATCAATTGATGCATTTTAAGTTTAAATTAGGCCTTTTTTAAAATATATAATTTCTGGGTTTCATTTCCATTAATTTTCTATATTATATGGTTGAATCTTAACGTGTTTTAAATAAGTTCTTTGCACATAAATTATGTATTTTATATTTCTTTGCATTTTTTGTATTGAATTAGAGACTTAGTCTAATATTGCCAGGTCCTAGTATGGGTAGGTTTATTTTCTAAAGTCATACTTTAGGTTTTGGTTGGTTTTAGGAAATATTGATTTTAAGTCATTACAATGATGCTTTGGAGTGATTTGGATGGATTTACATGTAGCATTCTGTTGAAATTTGAAATTTGCTATTTCTGCAAAGTCTTTGGTTATATTTTATGGGAAAAGAACATAGGTTAATGTGGTTCCTTATGTTGTCTAGGAGCCCTATTTAGAGTCAAATCAAGTAAGTTAGAGCTAGGCTCATTATAAATAGGAGTGTCGAGCTGGTCTTCGAGCTTTTTGGGAGCCGGTGGTACATCGATCTTCGGTGCCAATGGTACATCGGGCTTGCAGTGCCGAGTTGGCCTCGGGCTTTGGGAGCCGGTGGTACATCGGTCTTCGGTTCCAATGGTACATTGGTCTTGAAGTGCTCGAGCTGGCCTCGGGCTTTTGGAAGCTGGTGGTACACCAGTCTTCGGTACTAATGGTACATTGGTCTTGAAGTGCCGAGCTGGCCTCGGGCTTTTGGAAGTCGATGCTACACCGGTCTTCGGTGCCAATGGTACATTGGTCTTGAAGTGCTGAGCTGGCCTTGGGCTTTTTGGGAGCCGGTGGTACATCGATCTTCGATGCCAATGGTACATTGGTCTTGAAGTACCGAGCTGGCCTTGGGCTTTTGGGAGCCGATGGTACATAGTTTTCGATGCCAATGGTACATTGGTCTTCGGTGCCAATGGTATATCGGGCTTGTAGTGCCGAGCTAGCCTCGAGCTTTCTGGGAGCCAGTGGTACATCGGTCTTCGATGCCGATGGTATATCGGGCTTACAGTGCCGAGCTGGCCTCGAGCCTTTTGGGAGCTGGTGGTACATCGATCTTCGATGCCAATGGTACATTGGTCTTGAAGTGCTGAGCTGACCTCAGGCTTTTGGGTGCCGATGGTACATCGATCTTCGGTGCCAGTGGTACATCGGTCTTCGTTGCCAATGGTACATTGGTCTTCGGTGCCGATGGTATATCGGGCTTGCAGTGTCGAGCTGGCCTCGAGCTTTTTGGGAGCCGATAGTACATCGGTCTTCGGTACCGATGGTACATCGGGCTTGCAGTGCCGAGCTGGCCTCGGGCTTTTTGCTGAAAAACTGGTTACTTGAACATGTTTATTATTATAGAGTGTGGGGCAAGAGCCCTAAAGAAATGCAAGTATGCAACTCATTGTAAAGAAAGGGTACACTACTGGTAATACCGATGGAGGTTGTCTGCATTCCATGTCCGCGGGAGTGGCTTCTCATCTAGTCCTTTAATTATGTACGCTCCATGATGGAGTACCTCGATGACTCGGTAGGATCCTTCCTAGTTCGGTGACAGCTTGCCTCCTTCCGTCGGTTTCAAAACTTTGGCCCGTCGGAGGACCAAGTCCCCCGGCAAGAATGTCTTTGGGCGGACACGGGCATTGTAATACTTAGCCGTTCACTATCGGTAGGCTACCATCCGGAGTCATGCTCGATCCCGTATCTCCTCCACCAGGTCAAGGTTTGCCCGTAACTGATTCGAGTTGTCCTCCTCACTGTATGACTCCACCCGAGGCTCGTGGCGCCTATCTCCACGGGAATGACAGCTTCAGACCCGAAGACCAGGCTGAAGGGAGTCTCTCCAGTGGGGGCTCGAGGCGTTGTGTGGTATGCCCATAGCACATTGGGGAGCTCCTCCACCCACCATCCTTTGAAGTCATCTAGCTCGGCTCTAAGTCCTTGGAGAATGATGTGGTTGGTCAACTCAGCTACACCGTTGGTCTGAGGGTGCTCGACCAAGGTGAACCACTGGTGAATACCCAGCTCGGTACAAAATCCTCGAAGGGTGCGTTGTCAAACTGCCAGCCATTGTCGGTGACGAGGGTATGCGGTAGCCTGAACCGGCATATTATGGACTTCCAGAAAAAAGACCTCACCTTGCCCTCGGTGATCTTGGTGAGTGCCTCATTCTCGATCCACTTGGTGAAGTGGTCAACGGCTACCAGCAGGAATTTGCGCTAATCGGAGGTCAGAGGAAACGGTCCCAAGATGTCCATACCCCACTGGGCGAAGGGCCAAGGTGCTGCCAGGGGGGTCAACTGGGACGTCGCTATCACTGGATGTTAGCATGGCGTTGGCAACTATCGCACCTCTTGACAAGCTTGACCGCATCCTCCCTCATTGTCAGCCAGTAATACCCTTGCTGCATAGCTTTGTATGCTAGGGCTCTGCCCCCCATATGACTTCCGCATATGCCCTCATGGATCTCTCGCAGGATGTAATCAGCTTTGTGGGGCCGATGCACTTGAGGACCGAGTACGAGAATGACCTTCGATAGAGCTTTCCGTCCATTATTAGGAACTTTGAGGCCCACTACTTAAGCAGACTCACCTCAGCTAGGTCTTCAGGGAGGGAACCATCAGTCAGGTATTGGATGTAGGCATCCATCTAAGAGGGCTCCTGCTCGACTGGCAGAGCCTCCTCTGCAGCGTCAATGCTAGGGGCTTGCAGATGCTCCACGTACGTCCTTCCCAAGGTCCCGTCGGCCGAGGTGGCCAAGCGAGACAATGCGTCGCCCTAGCATTCTCCCCCGAAGAATATAGCTACGCAGAAATAGACGAACTAGAGGCTTGGGATTGCACCTTGTTTAGGTAACGGACATGGTTGGGTCTCTAGCCTCGTACTCCCCAGCGACTTGCCCATAGATGAGCTGAGAGTCCGTGAAGGCCCTCAGACGCTTCGCGCCGAGCTCCCTGGCCAGCTTCATCCTGCCAGTAAGGCTTCATACTCCGCTTGATTATTGGTGGCTGAAAGAGAAATCGAAGGGCATACTCCACCACCTCCCCCTTAGGGCTCACAAGAATGAGTCCTACCCCACTTCCCTGAAAATTGGATGCACCGTCAACATGGAGGATCTAGTCTTCCTCTCCTGCCTCCTCAGCCATGGGGGACTCCACGCGCATCTCCGGGTGCGACTCCTCCGGATGCTCCTCGGCCCAGGTGCACTCAATCAAAAAATTGGCTAACACCTAAGACTTCATTGCGGACCTTGGGTGGATGGGCAGGTCGAACTCTCCCATCTTGATGGCCCACTTTTTCAGTCGACCGGAGGTATCAGGACGGGACAAGATAGTTCGAAGGGGTTGGTTCCATGATGGGATGGGCTTGGAAGTAGGGTCGCTGAGCGAGACAATTAGGACAAAGATGATCTTCTCAATCTTGGAATATCTTGTCTCATCATCGTAAAATACTTTGCTGGTGTAGTAACCGGCTTCTGCGCTCCGTCAGCATCCATGCGAACAAGCACAGAGCTGACGGCCTCGGGGGGAGGTTGCAAGATATAGAAAGAGATCCTCCCCGCCCCTCGGCTTGGATAATAATGGCGGAGTGAACAAAAACTTCTTTAATTCCTCAAAGGCTTCCTGGCATTCCTTCATCCATTTGAAGCTGTTGACCTTGCGCAACGCCTTGAAGAAAGGCATACACTTCTCCGCCGACTTAGACAAGAAGTGACTCAAGGCTGCCACCCTCCTAGTCAGGCACTGCACTTCTTTCTTGTTAGTTGGGGGCCTCATGTCTAGAATGGCTCGAATCTTGTCGGGGTTGGCCTCGATTCCTCGTTGCATCGTCATGAAGCTAGAAACTTGCCTGCTGTAACCCTGAAAGCACACTTACGGGGGTTCAGCCTCATCCGATACCGGCAGAGATTGTCGAAGGTCTCCGCGAGGTCGGCAACATGGTCGGTAGCACGGGCGCTCTTGGTCAGTATGTCATCCCTGACTCCCTCACTGGTGGGGAACCTCACCAGGAGCCTTTTGGTAGAGATGATAGCATCCAGAAGGTTGAGTCCAGACCTTCCAAGTATAGCATTATAGGCAAGGGGAATCCTGACCACAAGGAAACTCATAAAGACCGTGCTCTAACACGGTGGCGTTCCAGCCGTGACGGAGAGGGTGATCTCTCCCTCGACTCTCACAGAGTCTCCGGTAAAACCCATCAAGGGTGTGGTGACAGGCCAAAGTGAGCCGAGAGTCAGGTTCATGCGAACAAAGGCATCATAACTCAAAACGTCCACCGAGCTTCCACTGTCAACTAAAATTTTTTTTATAGAATGCTTAGCGATTGTCATGGACACGACGATGCTATCATCATTTTTGTTGACACCCCCTCTAAGTCCCTTTTGGAAAAGAAAATTACAGAATCTAATCCCTCCTCCCCCCTCGGCCTTTTGGGTGGGCCGCCTGCCCCCCAGGATATCATCGCCACCGTCTTCTCAGTTGGAGCATTATCGATTATTGGTGGCAGAGGTGCTGACGGGCCAGGCGCACCCGGATTGTTTCTCTAAATGAACTTCCCCAGGTGGCCACGCTGGATGAGATCCTCTATCGCCTTCTTCAGCTGGCGACAGTTATCGATGTCGTGGTCGTGGTCCCGGTGGAAGCGGCAGTACATGTTCTTGTTGTGAGGGGTCTTCGGGTTCAGCAGAGGAGGGCGCTGAAGGTATGGCTCGCCCTCATCTCAAGAAGGATGTGAGATATTGGACGAGCAAGGGGGTGAATGGACCGTCCCTCGGTGCAAGAGCTCGAGGTCGGTTGTATGGTCGACGGGGAGGCTCGGGCCTCCTGAAACGAACCTCTGCAGGCTCAGGACAAGCCAGCTTTTTGGTGGCACCTCGTTAGCCTCGCCCGGGAGGAGTCAGCCTCGTCAGCATGGATGTACTTTTGGGCCCGGTTCAAGAGTTCGGCGTAGGATCTGAGCGGCTTCTTATCAGGGAGTATGCAAAACGGGAGGGGCGGAGCCCTCGCTTCAAGGCCAGGGTAGCCATGGAATCCTCGAGGTTGTAGACCTTGAGGGCAGCTTCTTTGAATCGAGTGACGTAGTCCCGCAGAGACTCGCTACTCTTCTGCTTGACGAAGAACAGATTATCCGCCACTCTAGGTATCTTCCGGCAGGCATCAAAATGGGCCAAGAAAGCCCTCTCCAACTGGTGGAAGGAGTTGATACTCCGAGGGCAGGTGGGAGTACTAGGCTCGGGCTTCCTTCCTCAAAGAGGCGGGGAAGGCGATGCAGAGAAGAGAGTCGACTGCCCCCTGGACCTGCATGAGGACCTTGTAACTCTCCAAGTGGTCCAGGGGATCAGTGATCCCGTCATATGGGTCCAACTGGAGGAGACGGAACTAAGTTGAGATTAGTTCCTCCATGATGCAGTGGGACAGCGATGGCCGGCTATCATAGTCTGCCTTAGGTAAGTTGGTGATCTGGCGGCTGAGCTTCTCCAGCTGCTGGTTGTACTCATCAAGCCGGCGCTCGGCTCGGTGAGCTATCCGGCCATTGAAGGACCCCTCCCTTGAAGACTCCGATGAGGGGGAGGAGTGACGGTGGTGAGGACGGGTGCGCTCTGCCTCCCTTCTACACCACCGCTTTGGGGAAGCACTGGCATGGCGGGAAAGAGACCAGAACCTCTTGGAGGTCTCCCGGTGATGACGCTTGGGCGAAGCGTAGTGGTGACGGACCTCCCATACGGGAGATCTCCCCCGGGAGGAATGTTGACTGGGCTGGACCACCCCTAGGATTGTCGTGGGTGGCCCTGGCTGCTGCTTCAGGACTTGGACAGCCGCCACCAGCGACTGAACTTGCATAGTGAGGGCGGCGAGTTGATTTCTTGATGCTGCTACGGTGGTGGTGATGGTGGTGCATGGATGCTGGCCTAGGGAGCAGGGAGACTGGCCACCTACAGGTTAGCTCCCAGGCGCTGCCCCCCAGCATGGCTGATGGAGACCTCTTGCGCATGAGTCATCACCATTGCTCAAGAGCTCAGGGAAAAGAGAAGTTAATGCTAACTGGTTCGAAGCCTTTTATCTTCCTTCTCCCTCCTTCCTAGCGCGCCAATCTGTGACCCAAGTCACCTTCCTCTAACGCTGGGAGATGGAGGTCCTCCTTTCCGAAGTGCTTCTGCAAGAAAGTCCTCGGAGACCGGATGCTTCGGTGGGGACCCTCCGACGCTCAAGTCAGCAACTTGAGAATAGACAAGAGTAAGCTAGCAGAGAGAAAGCTAGAGAACTTGAGTTCAGGATCCCTTCCTCGTTATGAGTGTGGGCTTTTATACCTGTTCGAGGGCCCCTTTTCTTGCTTCCAGAAGGTGGCTGATTTTGAGGTAATGTTGTCTTGTAACGGATGGGTGGCAAAGCTGATTATGACAGGTCGCAACCGACACTAAGCATGTTAGAGGTGTTGTTGGTCCAGATAACAACCCAAGAGGGGGGTGAATTGGGTTTTTCAAAAATTTAAACTCTTTTGAAAGATAACCCCCAGCGGAAATAAAAACTTAGATTCACACAAATTAAAACTGAATAAGCACAAATAGAGAGTTGAAGATAAAGAGACAATCACGGCAAACACAGGAGATTTTATAGTGGTTCGGTGTACCTACACCTACGTCCACTCCCAAGTACCTCTTGGGTCCACACTATAATCAATCTGATTACAGCAGAGTTGTTTTGCAAGCTCACAACTCGAACTTGTTGTTTTCCGGGTGCACAACGAACCCAGCTGGTTTTCAAGGCTCACCAGCACAAAACCTATCACCACAAGCTAATGCTTGCACAAGGCTAACAGCCTCAACTGAATCAATCACCAGATTGACCCAGCAAACAATATTTGTTTTTACAAGATAAACAGCTCCTCCAATGAGCAAATATACAATAATGAAACAATAATAAGAGGATAGGAATCAAAGCCTGATTCGCAGATCTTGGTGGCTTCTTCCTTCTCTTCCTTTGAATGGATCTTCCTTCAAGATGCTCTTGAGACTCAGAAGATCAGAAAACTAGGGCTTCTTTTCTCTTGAGATTTCTTCGAAATAGAACAGCAAAAGCTTGGAATCTCTCTCTCTTCTTTTGGGGAATCAGTATGATCTTTCCTTCGAATTTTCCCTCTTTTCTTTTCTGATGGATCTCAAAGATTTTCTCTATTCTTTTCTTTTTGCCTCTCTTGTCTCTTCTTTTCGGATGCAGCAAACCCTCTTCTTATAGATCCCGATTAATCCATAAATAGTTTGAAACTATCCGTTAGAAACAAGTGTAAGAAGGATTAGATCCATAAATAACAATAGCCGTTGGGATTAAAAAAGATAAAGATAAAGTTTAGAGTCGTTCTGACAGTTCTGGAGCCGTGTCTGACATTCTGGAGTCGGCTCTAACTTTTCTGGAGTCGGCTCTAACTCGAAATTCTTTAATCCGCTCGATCTGGAGTCGTCTCTGACTTTTCTGGGGTCGACACAAAATTCTTCTGGAGTCGACTCTAACAGTCTGGGAGTCGACTCTAAGTCGTGGCCTGAAAAACCATCGTTCTGTCTTTTCTGTTGGAGTCGGCTCTAACAGTCCCGGAGTCGACTCTAAGTCTGTGCCATTTTCGGAGTCGACTCTGCGATTCCATGTGTCGACTCTAATGTCTGCAATCTTACCTTGACATTAGATTCGAACCAGAACTTGATTTGACTCTTGATTTTGATTATCAAATCGACTTATAATCTGAAAAACTTAATCAAAATCATTAGTAACTTCAAATGTTACTCAAATAGTTTTGTTAATCATCAAAATCCTCAATTGGGTCAACAATCTCCCCCTTTTTGATGATGACAAAAACTTTGAGTATATGCATTAAAAATTCATTTGAATTGAGAATTATAGACATTGTTAAAGCTTTAGAACTTCCTAACAGAATTTGATGCCAATATTCAAAATGAATAAAAACATGACATCAATCAAGATGATTTAACTTTTATATGGAGAAATTATTAAGCTCCCCCTGCATTGAATAACTCCCCCTATGAATTCAATTGAATCAATTAGAATCTCAAAATTTTTCTCTCCCCATCTCAAAATTGTTCTTCATTTTCTTTCTCTTTCTCTTATATGCATATACAATTATCTCTCCCCCTTTTTTGTTATCAGCAATAAGGTGAAAAAAAAGTTATCAGAGCGGGGTTGTTGGTTCAATTAATCATAAAGATAGTAAACTCATTCATTGAAATTCAATCAATCAATCATAGACAAATTTGAAATAAAAGTGTAATTGTATTCCAAAGCAAGATTCATTACATGTGTTTCAAAAGTGACATATTCAAGTATGTAAATCCTAGATACATGCTAAAAGCAAGAAAGCAAGAAATCCTAAGATACAACCTAGGATAGGATATCAAAATCAAATATGCTTATACACAATTTTCTTTAAATGTCCAATCATTTCCATAATATCATCTTTTTGAGTCTTCTTAAAACTTTCAAGACAAGCTTCAATTTGAGAGACGGCGAGGTCGATATCTTTCTTTAGTTGACTGGTAGCATGAAGATAAGTTCCAGAACCGTCTGCAATGCCTTCCATCCTTTCAAAAATCTTATGAAGATCAGTGCTAAAGGATTCTACGGAATTGCTAATGGAAAAAGAAATCATGTCAAGTCTTGAATTGATCTCATCCTTCAACTGATTGAACTCCTCTCTCAACTTACACATATCATTTGTCCTTTGACTATCATACTCAGCCAGTAAAGCTCTGAGCTGACCTATTTGCTCCTCAGAAAATCTTCCAGATGCCAATGCTGACTGATGTGGAGGGTGAGAGCTAGGTCCAGCCTCTGAGGGTCCAGCAGATGGTCCAGCAGAAGAAGGTCCAGCAGATGGTTCAGGAATATCCTCTCCTCTGACCTCCTCAACTCTAACCTCTTCAGCTCTGGCCTCATGTCCTCTTTTTATCCAATTTCCATTTTCTTTTCTGAAGCCCATCCGGTGAATTGTAGAGACACTATAGTAATCTGTATGCCTTAATTTTCTTAGTGGCTCATTATCCATTATAAGTACACCTTGGCTTCTGAATACCAATGTCAAAATCATACCATATGGCAATGTAGATCTCTTCTTAGTTGCTGCCTCCGCCATATAGCCTATCATCATACCAGCAAGATTGACAGGTCTTCCAGTGAGAATGCAGTCCATCAATAAGATGTCTCGCTCCGAGACATATTCAAACCTTCCGATTTTAGGAAATAAAATTCTTCCACAAATATTGTGAAGTAATCTGAGTTCCAAATTAAGTTGATTGGCCAAGATTTCTTCAAACTCAGAAACTTCTCTCCCTAACATCCTTGATAGGGCACCTCCTCTGTCTTCATGTTGATATTCAACTAAACCAATGGTAGGCATCTCCAATAGATTTCCAAGGGTTTCGCCGTGATGATTACTTTAGTTCCTCTTACAACACTCACTAAGCCTCCCTCTCCTCTACATAAATCATTATAAAATTCTCTCACTAGGGCAGGGTAAGTAGGGATATCCAAAGAACAGACCTTCTCCCATCCCATTTCTTTCAACAACGCCCAATAGCAAAGCCCTCCGAAACAAAAAAGTCAAAATCTACTTTTCTTCGGTAGTAATGGCCTTACCCGCTAATTGGTCAACTCGTGGAGAAGATGGTGAGGGTGGAGAGTCATCTTGAGTGGCAGATGAAGAAGATGACGAAGGTTGCCTCCGATTTGAACGGCGCTTCGTCGGAACAGTCGAACCACCAATGATAGCACGCCTTTTGGGAGCCATGGGATTCGATTGGAATGAGTAATCAAGGATTTGAGGATTTGGAGGGTTGGAATCAGTTTGGAACGGTTTGGAAAAGGTTTAGGAGACGATAGGTTTCGTTTGGGGTCGACTCCGCCCTTTTTATTTTGACCTAGTTCCACTTAGAGTCGACTCCCGAAAACGAGGTGTCGGCTCCGAACCAGAGAATCTGTCAGCGCCCGAATTAGAGTCGGCTCTACAGAAGCCAGAGTCGGCTCTAATTGCCCAGACAGAACATCAAAATATGAAGGTGTCGACTCCACAAACTGCAGGTGTCGACTCCACAATAGTTTCAGAGAAAAATTCAAATTTCAAGGATCTGAAACTAATCAAATTAATCATCAAACTCTAGATAAGTGTTCCTTAACAATTGGGGAAACAATGAATCAAATTTCTAGATAAATTTCCTTATTGGACATAGAGGATTTTCAAGAAATTAATGAAGTCTAGATAGTTGTTGTCCTTAAGAGTTTCAGAAAATCATTCTAAAGGATCACAAACTCCTAATTCTCCTCTAAGATAACAAAATCTTTCCTCACTCAAAGGTTTGGTAAAAATATCAGCTAATTGATCATTAGTATTAACATATTCAAGACAAACATCTTTGTTAGTTACATGTTCTCTAATAAAGTGATGTCTAATTTCAATGTGTTTAGTTCTTGAATGTTGAATTGGATTTTTAGTTAGATTAATAGCACTAGTATTATCACATTTAATAGGAATTTTATCAAGTGTGATACCATAATCTTCAAGTTGTCGCTTAATCCAAAGGATTTGAGCACAGCAACTTCCAGCTGCAACATACTCTGCCTCAGCAGTGGATAATGCAACCGAATTTTGCTTCTTGCTAAACCAAGAGATTAAGTTACTTCCTAAAAGTTGGCATGCCCCACTTGTACTCTTTCTATCTAATTTACAACCAGCATAGTCAGAATCAGAATAAGCAATCAATTTTAAGGTTGAGTCTCTAGAATACCATAATCCTACATTTTTAGTTCCATTTAAGTATCTAAAGATTCTTTTAACAGCAAATAAATGTGATTCCTTAGGATTAGATTGATATCTTGCACATAAGCAAACAGAAAACATGATATCTGGCCTACTTGCAGTTAGGTAAAGAAGTGATCCAATCATACCTCTGTAATGCTTCTGATCTACTTTCTTACCTTCTTCATCCTTGTCCAGCTTGCATGAGGGACTCATTGGCGTACCAAGAGGTTTAGCAGATTCCATACCAAATTTCTTGAGTATTTCCTTTGTGTACTTTGTTTGGTTAATGAAAATTCCGCTTTCTCTTGTTTGATTTGAAGTCCAAGGAAGAAGTTTAGTTCTCCCATCATGCTCATCTCGAATTCTCCCTGCATTAGCTTAGCAAATTCTTGACAAAGGAGATTGTTAGTAGCACCAAATATAATGTCATCAACATAAATTTGAACGATTAATAAATCCTTTTCTTTTCTTTTCAAAAACAAGGTTTTATCAACATTTCCTCTAGAAAAGTCATTTTCAATTAAAAATTTACTTAATCTATCATACCAAGCTCTAGGTGCTTGCTTTAAACCATAAAGTGCTTTGTGTAGTTTGAAGACGTGGTTTGGAAATTCATGATCTTCAAAACCAGGAGGTTGTTCAACATAAACTTCCTCATTTATAAAACCATTTAGAAATGCACTTTTAACATCCATTTGAAATAAGTTGAAATTCATATGACATGCAAATGCAAGTAGTAGCCTAATGGCTTCTAATCTAGCAACAGGTGCAAAAGTTTCATCAAAATCTATACCTTCTTCTTGATTATATCCTTTTGCAACTAATCTAGCCTTATTTCTAATTACCAATCCATTTTCATCCAATTTATTTCTAAAAACCCATTTAGATCCTATTATAGGGTGATTTTTAGGTCTATCTACTAGGGTCCAGACTTGGTTCCTAGTGAATTGGTTTAACTCTTCCTGCATTGCTAACATCCAATAACTATCTTTCTCAGCTTCCTCTATAGTTTTAGGTTCTATATGAGATACAAATGCAAGATGATTATTGATATCTCTCATTGATGATCTAGTCCTTACACCTTGAGATGGATCACCTATGATTAGGTCCTTAGGATGACCATAAGCATATCTCCAATCTCTAGGTAGATCTTTATCATTATGAGCAATATCAATACCATCATCCTTAGGTGAGTCATCATCCTTAACTTCAGGTTCTTGATCTGAAGATACATTTAATTTTTCAATATCTCTTTCAATCAAAGATGTATCTTCCTCATCATCAATTTTATCTGAACTTGATGCTAAAGACTCATCAAACACTATATGAATGGATTCTTCTACAACTAAGCTCTTCTTATTAAATACTCTATATGCTTGCTAGATGTAGAATATCCTAGGAAGATACCTTCATCAGACTTTGCATCAAACTTCCCAAGATTATCCTTACCATTGTTATGAATAAAACATTTACAACCAAATGCATGAAAATAACTTAAATTTGGTTTCCTATTGTGCCATAGTTCATAGGGAGTTTTCTTAAGGATAGGTCTAATCAGGGCTCTATTTAGGATGTAACATGCTGTGTTTATAGCTTCCGCCCAAAAATATTTTGGAAGTTGGCTTTCACATAGCATGGTACGGGCCATGTCTTCTAAAGTCCTATTCTTTCTTTCTACAACTCCATTTTGTTGCGGTGTTCTAGGTGCAGAAAAGTTATGATGTATGCCTTTTTCAAAACAGAATTTTTCAAATAAGTGATTTTCAAATTCAGTTCCATGATCACTTCTAATAGACACTATGGTAGTGTTTTTCTCATTAGTGACTTTCTTAACGAATTTCATGAATATTGAGAAAGTCTCATCTTTGTGAGCCAAAAACATTACCCAAGTGAATCTAGAGTAATCATCTACTATCACTAGACCATATTTCTTTCCTCCTAGACTTGTGGTTCTAGTAGGTCCAAAAAGGTCCATGTGTAGTAGCTCTAGTGGCCTAGTAGTTGAAACAACATTCTTAGATTTGAAAGAAGTTCTTGTTTGTTTTCCAAATTGACATGCATCACATATTCGATTATTTTCAAAATTTAAGCTAGGAATACCTTTAACTAAATCCATTTTCAATAATTTAGAAATTAGGTGTGTGCTTGCATGACCTAATCTACGGTGCCATAGCCAACCAATCTCATTCATCTTAGCATTATTAGCAACTAAGCAATGATTACTTGGAGATAAATTACTCAAATCAATTAAGTACACATTGCCATAACGTTTACCAACAAGAATAATGCTGTTATCAATGGGATTAGTAACAGTGCAAACAGAAGCTTCAAAGGAAACCTTGAAACCTTTGTCACACAGTTGGCTAATACTTATCAGATTATGTTTAAGTCCATCGACATATAAAACATTATCAATATGAGTAGATGGAGTAATTTGAATCTTACCAATACCCATGATATGGCCTTGACCATTATCACCAAAAGTAACTACTCCACCTCTTTTTGATTCAAGGGTGATGAATTGATCTTTGTCACCCGTCATGTGTCTTGAGCAACCACTATCCAGGTACCATTTTCTTTTCAGTCTGATGGCTGCAAGACACTCCTGCAAAACATTCATGTCTTAATTTTAGGTACCCAAGCCTTCTTGGGTCCTTCATGGTTAGATGCATTAAATATTGTTCCTTTGGGAACCCAAATCATCTTTCTCTTATTATGTGAGATTTACACATATATGATTTATGTCCTTTGTTTCCACATTTAAAACAAGTAATATTTGATGATTTTTCAGCATGTATAAAAATATTCTTCAAAGATTTTTGCTTTTTAAGTGGATTATATCCTAATCCAGCTTTATCAAAAACAGCTTTTTGATTATTCCAAAATCATATTAAGTTTGATAGAGCTTAGAGTAAATTTATCAACTATAGGCTTAAGTCTATCAACTTCATTTTTCAAACTTTCTTTTTCTTTTATCAAAAGTTCTTTATCTACAACATGCTTTTCATTTTCTAAGGATAGTTTTTGCATTTGAGTTTTCAAATCTTTGTTCTTTGAACTTAGGTTCGCAAAATCATCCATTAATTCATAAAAAGCACTATGCAATTCATCGAAAGTGAAGTCATCAAGAAAACTCGGACTTACCTCATCATTGTCCGCCATGAAGCATAGATTGGCCATTTCACTCTTTTCTTCTTCTTCGGAACTTGAGCTTTCCGAATCGCTCCATGTGGCCATCATTGCCTTCTTTTTGAACTTCCGGGTGCCTTTCTTTAGTTGAGGGCATTCAGATTTAAAGTGACCCGGCTTTTTACATTCAAAGCAAATAACTTCTTTTTTTGCCCTTGTCCTCATCTTTTCTTGCAAAGGGCTTTTTCTTTTCAAACTTCTTCTTCTTCATGAATCTTTTAAATTTCCTTGTGATGAGTGCCATGTCCTCATCATCACTTTCATCTTCAGATTCATGAGGCTCTTCCATATATTCAGAAATCTTAAGAGCCATAGTCCTCTTCTTCTTTGACTCATCATCATCAACATGTTGCTTAATTTGAAGCTCATGAGTCATCAAGGATCCCAATAATTCTTCTAGGGGTAGGGTACTTAGATCCTTTGCCTCTTGTATTGCAGTCACTTTAGCTTCCCAAGTCCTAGGCAAGGAACGCAAAACCTTTCTCACAAGATCAGAATTATCATAAGATTTACCAAGACTTTTTAAACCATTAACTATATCAGTAAATCTTGTAAACATATCAGCAATAGATTCACATGCATCCATTTTAAACAATTCATACTTATGAACTAGCATGTTAATCTTGGATTCCTTGACTTGATTTGTTCCCTCATGGGTAACCTCAAGTCTATCCCAGATTTCCTTAGCAGAAATGCAAATAGATATGCGATTGAATTCATTTGCATCTAATGAGCAGTATAAAACATTCATTGCTTTGGCATTGAGTTGTGCCAATTTTTATCATGTTCATCCCATTCCGTTTCGGTTTAGGAATCTCCATGCCATTAACTCTAGCAGTGGGTGTGTGTGGTCCATTGACTATAATACTCCATAGATCATAGTCAAGTGCTTGAATGAAAATTTTCATTCTAGCCTTCCAATAACCATAGTTTGAACCATTAAATAAGGGTGGTCTATTAGTAGATTGGCCTTCGAAAAAAGATGAACCAGCTTGAGTTGCCATGTGGATCTTTGACTCTTGATCGTTAGATCAAATCAAATGAGCACTAGCTCTGATACCAATTGTTGGTCCAGATAGCAACCCAAGAGGGGGGGTGAATTGGGTTTTTCAAAAATTTAAACTCTTTTGAAAGATAACCCCCAGCGGAAATAAAAACTTAGATTCACACAAATTAAAACTGAACAAGCACAAATAGAGAGTTGAAGATAAAGAGACAATCACGGCAAACACAGGAGATTTTATAGTGGTTCGGTGTACCTACACCTACGTCCACTCCCAAGTACCTCTTGGGTCCACACTATAATCAATCTGATTACAGCAGAGTTGTTTTGCAAGCTCACAACTCGAACTTGTTATTTTTCCGGGTGCACAACGAACCCAGCTGGTTTTCAAGGCTCACCAGCACAAAACCTATCACCACAAGCTAATGCTTGCACAAGGCTAACAGCCTCAACTGAATCAATCACCAGATTGACCCAGCAAACAATATTTGTTTTTACAAGATAAACAGCTCCTCCAATGAGCAAATATACAATAATGAAACAATAATAAGAGGATAGGAATCAAAGCCTGATTCGCAGATCTTGGTGGCTTCTTCCTTCTCTTCCTTTGAATGGATCTTCCTTCAAGATGCTCTTGAGACTCAGAAGATCAGAAAACTAGGGCTTCTTTCTTCTCTTGAGATTTCTTCGAAATAGAACAGCAAAAGCTTGGAATCTCTCTCTCTTCTTTTGGGGAATCAGTATGATCTTTCCTATCGAATCTTTCCTCTTTTCTTTTCTGATGGATCTCAAAGATTTGTCTCTATTCTTTTCTTTTTGCCTCTCTTGTCTCTTCTTATTCGGATGCAGCAAACCCTCTTCTTATAGATCCCGATTAATCCATAAATAGTTTGAAACTATCCATTAGAAACAAGTGTAAGAAGGATTAGATCCATAAATAACAATAGCCGTTGGGATTAAAAAAGATAAAGATAAAGTTTAGAGTCGTTCTGACAGTTCTGGAGCCATGTCTGACATTCGACTCTAACTTTTCTGGAGTCGGCTCTAACTCGAAATTCTTTAATCCGCTCGATCTGGAGTCGTCTCTGACTTTTCTGGGGTCGACACAAAATTCTTCTGGAGTCGACTCTAATAGTCTGGGAGTCGACTCTAAGTCGTGGCCTGAAAAATATCGTTCTGTCTTTTCTGTTAGAGTCGGCTCTAACAGTCCCGGAGTCGACTCTAAGTCTGTGCCCTTTTTCAGAGTTGACTCTGCGATTCCATGTGTCGACTCTAATGTCTGCAATCTTACCTTGACATTAGATTCGAACCAGAACTTGATTTGACTCTTGATTTTGATTATCAAATCGACTTATAATCTAAAAAACTTAATCAAAATCATTAGTAACTTCAAATGTTGTACTCAAATAGTTTTGTTAATCATCAAAATCCTCAATTGGGTCAACAGGTGTCTTGCCCCGCCTGCCATCTGCCAAGTGCGGTGCTACGGATGGCAAGCAGGCCTGGTCATGCCAGACACGTGCCGTTACTGGGCATGGCCATGCGCTGTTGCAGACGAGTGGTGGATCACGTGGCTATTACAGGCAGTAGTGGGCCACGTGACTGCCACAGGCTGTTGGTGGGCTACGTGGGTGTGTCAGGAGGCTTGAGGCAGCGAGACACGAGATCCAAGACCGAGGCCGAGGGGATGCCAGGTCCGAAGCTAAGGCCGAGGGGACACCGGGTCCGAGGCCGAGGTCGAGGGGACGCCAAGATGCCAAGTCCGAGCCGAGGCCGAGGGGACCAAGACGCCAGGTCCGAGACCAAGGCCGAGGGGATGCCAGGTCCGAGACCAAGGCCGAGGGGACGCCAGGTTTGAGCCGAGGCCAAGGGGACGCCAGGTCTGAAGCCAAGGCCAAGGGGATGCTAGGTCCGAGCCGAGGCTGAGGGGACGCCAGGTCCGAGCCGAGGCCGAGGGGATGCCAGGTCCGAGGCCGAGGGGACGCCAGGTCCGAGGCGGAGGCCGAGGTAACGCCAGGTCCGAGGCGGAGACCGAGGGGACGCTAGGTTTGAGGCCGAGGCCGAGGGGACCTCGGAGGCCGAAGGGACCTTGGAGGGCCAAGGAGGGAGTTCTGTTAGTCATCTTCACCATTAACTCTAACAACGTTGGATCAGCCACATCACTTTTAATATTAGATAACATTATTTTTGAAGTTGTTCAACATTCTTGGAGACAATGAGGAGTTACAAAATATGCATGATTAATGCATTATATTGAATGAGTTGGCTCTTTTGTATATGTTTCCCTCAATCATGAATTTTCTTATTATATATTTCATTTTCTGTATTTTGAATGTAGTTGTTATATATCATGTCTTCTAGTGAAACTATTGAAGATGCAAATAGCAAATCAGTTGAGCCTACAAATCAAACAGAGAGGAAAAGACAAAAGAAAAAACTAACATCTAAAATTTGGGATGATTTTACAAAGTATGAATTAGAAAAGGAAGTTGATGGAAAAATTTTTAAAAAGAAGCAAGATGTAATCACTACAAAAGAATATTTAATGAAGATGGTAGTTTGGGGACAATACATTTAAAAAATTATCTTGATAAATGTCATTCATTTTTGAAGAATGCTAATGTCAAAGGCCAACTAATGTTACAAATATCATTGCAAAAAGAGGATGGCACTTGTTCTTTGAGCACTATACATATGATGGAGATGTTAGTCATAAGAAGTTATACGGATGTTTGTTATACATGAATACCATTTTCTATGGTTGAGCATGAAGGATTTATTGATTTTATTAAGTCTTTAAGACCATCTTTTGAATTAAAGAGTCACATAACCCTTAGAAAGGGATTATGGGAACATATTTAGAGGAAAAGAAAAAAGTTTATGATATATTTGGTCTACTTTCATATCGGATAAGTGCAACTATGGATTTGTGGACTTCTAGACAAAATAAGACTTATTTATGAGTGATAGCACATTTCATTGATAATGATTAAAATTTGAAAAGAAAATAATTAATTTTATGCATATGGAAGGAAGACATACTGGAGTTAATTTTTGTAATATTTATCAAAAATATGATTGATTGGAACATTGATCGTAAGTTATTTGTATTGACATTGGATAATGATCACGCCAATGATATGTGTGTCAGAGAAATCGTAGATAGGCTTCAAGGCCAGTTCTTTCATGTGAGATGTGCTATGCTTATTATTAATTTAGTTGTGCAGAATGGACTAAAAAAAATTAATATGGTAATTAAAAATATCAGAGAAATGATGAAGATTGTTCGAAGCTCTCCACTATAGTTAGAGGAGTTTGAAAAGAGGGCTAAAGAATATAATTTGGATACATGTAGAGGTTTATCAATTGATGTCCCAACACGATGGAACTCTACGTACATGATGCTTAGGGATGCTTGTTATTATAAAGAGGGTTTTAAAAGATTGTAATGTCTTGATCCATATAAATTTTATATGTGCCCAACAAATGATAATTGGATAGAGGTAAAAATATTTATCAAGCTTTGAAAAACTTCTATAACATCACTGAGTTCCTTTCAGACACAATATATCCAACTGCAAATCTCTTTTTTCAAGAATTTTATGAAATTCAATTGCAAATTTTTTGAATGGTGCACAAATCCTAAGGATCAACTTTTTCTTTTATGACATTATCAGTGAAAGAGATGTTCGATAAATATGGCAACAATCTAATCTCATGGTAGCAGTGAGTTCATTCTTAGATCCTCATTACAAAATGAAGATGATAGAATTTTATTACTCATAGATTTACTCTTTAAATAAAGAAAAAGAGGTCAGTGATGTTCAAAATTATTCGAAACTTTATAGAGAGTATGAAAGAAAATTTCTTCATTTTCTATTCCAATTACTCATGATATTGGTTCATCGAGAGATAGTGGATATATTCTGATGAGTTTGATGAGATAGAAGGAAGAAAAAGAAAGTTTACACAATTTATGAAGAAGAATGCACAGCAGCAACAGATTAGAACAAATTTGGATATATATATATATGGAGGAATCTATTTGGCCATGGGTTGAAGGTGATGCTTTTGATATTTTAGGCTGGTGAAAATCTAATGTCCAAAGTATCCTATCTTATCTCAGATTGCAAGAGATATTTTGATAATTTTAATATCTACTATAGCTTCAGAATCAACATTTAGTACAGGTGAACGAGTGATAGATACATTTCGAAGTTCATTACATCCTGATATTGTTGAAGCTATGATTTATCTTCAAGATTGGCTGAGATCTGAGAAAAAAGGTAACTTATTGTATTTATACAATATTTTTATTAGATTTAACTTATTTATAATATTTTACTATTTTTTAAAATTTTATTTTAGGTCATATTCCTTCCATTGTTCATGATCTTAATTCTCCTACTATGTTGGATAACTAACTATTCTATCTCCATTGAAGATTCAAACAAATCAATATCAACTCATATATTATA
Source organism: Calamus simplicifolius (assembly GCA_900491605.1). Classification (NCBI taxonomy): domain Eukaryota; kingdom Viridiplantae; phylum Streptophyta; class Magnoliopsida; order Arecales; family Arecaceae; genus Calamus; species Calamus simplicifolius. Next base: position 625,361 of record UESW01003960.1, read on the forward strand.
ATAAGGTAAATGCAAATGATGTGTAGTTTTTAAAAAATAAGTTATTATTTTATTATATATATCAAACTTTTGTACTAATATTATTATTTTTTTTTAGGATGATTAGAGCATTGAAGATTGTCATGATGTTATTCGATGATTTATGAACTTTTTACTTAATAGTTTATGAAATACTTAATCCATTTAAGATTTATCTAACAAATTCTATTAGATATTTTTATGTGATGACTTAATGCTTTTAGCTATATAATATGATACAAATTCTATATACAGGTTGCTAATGTTGCCATGTATCTTGGGCAATTGATACCGACATGTTGCCATATATCGGGGGCAACCGATATCAACCTGCCAATTTTGCCTTGTTCATTTCATTCCAAAAATTGTGCTTGTGTGGGCTGTGATAATATTTTAAGCCTATTCAATTCAATTTGGCAATGATGATAGGGACTTCCAATTTGTTTTGACGCTCAATGTGTGGACTGTGAAATCATGACTTGGAGGGCATTTCTAATGCAATCGTTATGATTCACAACTTGTGAAGCATATGTTTGACACTCTATTTGAGCCAAGGGCCATGATGTTAGGCAGATTCATAGCATTTCCTAACTCGGATGCATGCAAATGGTAATCGCCAGGAAATAACAGCTGATAATGTCTTTTGAGCCAACTCAAACTATGTCCCTATATTTAAGAAGTTATTATTTCAGTAATGTTTTCACAGTGCGAAACAATGTAATGATATTATTTTTGATCAAAAATTTCATCCAATCATGATTGATATCTGCCAGCAGAGTATGAGTCTATCTATGCATGCACTCAAATGTTTCAGGTATTTTTTGGGAAAATTAGTACTCTTCATTGGTAATATTCCAAGCAATGACACTTGGGACAATGGTTCTGTGGCTCCTCAAGATGTTCTCAGGTTTGCTTAGATTTAGGCCATTAGTAGAAGGTATGAAATATCTTATGAATCTCATTGTAGCTCTAAGGTACTTGATGCATCATTTAGAAATAAATCTGGCAAAGATGCAGAAAAAGTTCATGAAATTCAGGAAAATGAAGTGAATTAACTATTAACTTGCAGCTTCTTGATCTGTTATGTAACAACAGAAAGTTCAATTGATGGTAGGAGAGTTTTTCATTTATAAATATATTTGGTTGTTGCAAACAGAAAATTAAAAATTTCCCATGTTACACAACTCTCCTTAAATATCTTTGTTTACAAAGGTAGGTGCTACGACTTCTGGACCACTAATGAAGTCTTTCTAAAATGGATGTTTGTTGCTTATGAGTTTGGTTTAGCACTAAACTTTTGTTGTTACCTCATTATTGCTCTCTCTCTCTCTCTCTCTCTCTCAGACACACACCAAACACACACACATCTGCACGCACCTTCCTACTTGTTGTGTTATAATCAATATTTTCATAATTAAAAGCAGGAGATGCTTTGGTTGGACATTGATAGTGGCCATTTGACAGGTTGGTGGACATGACGAGGACCATATCAAAGTTTCCAATCTACAGAAGGAGATTGTGATGCCTTGCAGAAATGCCTTCTTTTTTGGGAGCTCCAAGTCATGAGATGGGATGTGACCTACGATGCAGAGTTTGTGCCAAGTTTAGAGGATGGATACACCATGATTATAAGTTTTTCATGCTCCTCAAAAGGTCAGTGCTAATATTTCTTTCTTTGTTTACTTATGTAATGCCAAGACAGCTGCTGGCCTTTTGTTCATAGATTGCATTAGCGGTTTGCCAACACTTGCTTGTATTGCTGGCACTTGTTAGTTGATGCACATAATTGTTTCAATAGAAGGTGTTGTTATAAGATATATTAGCACTGCTTGAATTTGTAGCGCCGCACATACATAATGTACATATTGGTTGATATTATAGGACATCTCTGCTCAAATTGACACCAAAATTCAATGTAGAATTAAGTATGCTAATTTTTTATTATAGTATCAAGAGATAGTATTTTTTGTATCAAACACTACCTTAATATCTGATTGTAATCGTATATAATAAATATGGATATGCTTGATATCCAATTCATATCTATATATATAAGAAATATAAATATCTTTATATCCTATTTATATCCACATTCGTTTAGAATAAATATAAATATAAATTTTAAAATCCGTTTAGTATTTATATTTATATTTATATTCGTTAAAAAATATAAATATAAATATAATATAAATATACTATTCAGCCCTAAAGCTTCCTGTAAGGGACTGCCGAAATAGTCGTTCAAAGGGGAAAATAAATAATTAAATAAATAAAGCAGAGCTCCGCTTTGCGCTAGCAAAGAAACGCAGACATACTTCAACAGCATGATCACATCTCTGCCTCTCAGGCGAGAAATGGAGACGAAAAACCAAGCTAAATCCATCCCCTCGAAGTACGTGACTCTGAAGCAACTCCAAGAACTGAGGCTCAAAGAGAGGCAAGAAAAAGAAGAGAAGCCTCGCTGGAAAAAAAAAGAAGAGGAGAGGCCCCGAGAGCTCGAGGAGGAGGGGGAAGCGCGGCAGGGGATCGACGAAAAAGCCAAGTCCGGGAATTCCCCAAGAAACTCTAGATCGAACGCGTCCGCTCGCCGAAAACAGCGAAGGAACGACTCCGGACGGTGGATCTCCTTCCCATCCCCGAATTCCGAGGTGGATGGAGTAGTGGAGGCCGTCGGAGGGTCCAATCGGAACCCCCAGACCACCAATTGTTCGAGGGAGAAGCAGGCAGCGACGGATCGAACGGAGAATGAGGACGATGGGACGGCGAAGGATAGCGGGGCGGTGAGCGGATCCGAGATCGCCTTGGAGCCGTCGCCAGAAAGCCTTATCGGCGGCGTGAACGGAAGGGGCCGGAGGGCTTCTCGACCGAAGCGCGATCTCCAGCCAGCGAGGGTTATCGGAGGTGGACCGGAGCGGACGGTGCAGATCGAGAGGCGGTTTGGGGATCTGAGAATCAACGTCAGGGATGAGAAGCCCGCAGCAGCGGCGGAGAGGAGGGTGGCAGCGGGGAGGAGGGGCGGTGGTTTGGGAAGACTGGCCGCCGAGGGCGGTGGGTTACGCCTGCCGGCAGCGGTATGGTGTGGGTCAGGAAGACTACAAGTTCTTAAACGGTTCCAACGTGGAAAGAGAGGTATAGTTCTAATTTTTTGTCCAAGAGTCAAGTTTTTATTATGTTGTCGGACCCACAATTATGTTTTTCTTTTTTCTTTTTGCTTTTTTAAAGAAAAGGTCACCATGGAAAGGAAATGGTTTTCATAATTTTAATGTCCAATATATAAACATTTTTATTAATTAAGATAAGAGATGATGTATGTAGCATATGTTAGATATTTTTGGAGGGTTGCAAATGAAATGAATTTGATCCGGTACTTGATCTAGTCTTAACTGATTTTTTATTCGAATCATAATTTAAACATGAATGTAATTAGTTTGTTCATTAGATCGTGTTAAATTCAGATCTATAAAAGAAATATTGAACTTTGAATTGGATTCAAGGCCAAGCATGATGTTATCCAGACCTATAAGATTTTGGTTCAGATTGGAATGAAGTATGTTTAGGTTTCGATTAAACATCTAATTATTATTTTATAATTAAAATTAATAATTAATAATTAAATATAAATTTATTAAAAATTTTAAGTAAAATTAAAAAGAACTAACTTAAACTTAAATTTTTATTATAAAAATTATGAATTCTATTTAAATAAATAAATATTTTTAAATTATAATTTTTAAAATATTTATTAATATACTCAAATATATTATAAATAATAATCTATCAAAATAAATAATAAAATATAATAATTAGATATAAATTAGTGAAAATAGGTGGATGAGATCTAATTACTAAGATGAAAAAAAAAAAGATTAAGTGAATGTTCGCATAAAATATAAGAAACAGATTTGATTCAAAATTTAAATTAAATTCAAATTTTAAACATGAGTCAATCCATGGGACTTAAAATATGATTTCGATTGAGATCAAGTTAGGCAATGGGTCAATCCGACCTATTTATGGGCTTAGTTATCTGATATGCTTTTGAAGGAAATTGCTATTTGGTTTTGAGCAAAAATAATTTATTCTTTTAATACCTTTAATATTGTGCAAATTATTCTATGCTTCTGTTTATATCATTTTTAAGTTTTCTAAATGTCGTTATTTGTCCATATATGCACAAGGTACCATATAATGGTTCTTCTTTTCATTAAAATGCATCTCTACTATATTTAAAATATTGTTCCTGAGTTCTGTGCTGATTATGAGGCACTCTATGCTATAACGCAAATATGATGGTTGCTAGGTTTATTGGCTTTGTTCTATTGTTCAATTGTTCTGGTTCTCTCACCAGGTACTAAAATCAAATTATATATATATATATATATATATATATATATATATATATATATATATATTATTAAAGAAAGTGTAAGCCTCTTGTAAAGTGACACAGCCTTTTATAACAACTTAATATCTCACTAAAAGAAAAAAAATCCTTTAGAGTCATGAAATTTGATCGTACTAAAAGTCTAAAATTCAAATCTATTCGAATCGGGTCACAATAAGTATTTAACCTTATCATAAATAGGACAAGCTCATCCGTAGTTCCTCCTTGATCTATAGAGATTATGAAAAGAATTTGCTTTGATATCTTTTTTAATAATTTTTACAATAACAAAATATCATTTTTTATTTCTATGATAAAAAATTGTTAATATAATAAAAAAGTTATAATTAAATAATTTTATTATTATATTAAAAAATTCTTTTATTTTGAAAATTAAAAATAATATTGTGTGATTAAAAATTGTAACAAAATGGACATTGGATCTCCTCTGGATTTCTACCTTAAGTGGGATGAGTCTGGGTTACGGTGTGATTCTCTCTTTTCAATCCAACCATTCGATATGGTACCTTCTCACTCTATTGCCACTATCTCTAGTCACCATATCCATTTACTTTTTCCAACACCATTCACTATCATCAATGTTGTAGTTTGATCATCTTCTCACTTCATCATCTTTAATGATCATGGTTGTGCTCTTTTGGTTATCTATTGCTTTCAGCCCCTCCTTTGCCTCATGTTGCCATAAAGATGCTACCTGTCTCCTTATTTCACCTCCACTATCCTTGGTGTACCATCAACAAAGTTGGTCCTAAGAATAAAATCAATTTGGTATTTTGACCTCACTTGATTGGATAATTGAATTAAAATATGTTAAATGTAATATAAAATTATTGAAGTAAGGTATAAGAAAAAAACAAATACCACTTTGAATGGTCATCCAAAGTCAAAGAAGAAAGATCATCAATTTCATTGTTTTAAAATAGGAAGAAGATGAAAGGTCTCAAGATGTGACCAAATGAAGTTTGAATTGAATAGAAGATTTGTTATGTTTTGTTGGTGTTGAATTCTATCTTAATACATCAACAGATGAGATTTTATTTGAAAAGAAACCTTGAACTCAGCTTTTTCTCAAAAAAAAAAATCTTCAAGGAATGAAGACCTTTGTCCAAGAAGCTATGAATCAACATCAAAAAAATCAAGAGAAGAATGAAGGCTCTATCCACCTCCAAAATGCATTAAAGGATCCGAGATTTTCAGTGTCCTTCGACATTCAAGTTAGTCTCCTTGAATTTCAGAAATAATAGAGTGAAAAAAAGAAAAAGTTGATCAGAAAACCTTACACTTGTTGTTAGCCTTTTCAAAGGCTTTTGATGATGTATTTATAAAAGTTGATAATGACTTAATCTTATTCACTTGAGGTTAGATTTTCTTGAAGCTGAATATTGAATGGTTTATGATTTTTTTTTTTTGAGCATTGAATGAATCACTTTCATTTTATTTAACTAAATTCAGTTGATAATATATTTATATGCATACGTATTTTACTATAATTTTATACATGAGTCATCATCATATTAACTTATCAAAATTTCATATCACCAGTTATATCTATTGTCCTTGTTAAATGATTATAATTGAAGCAAAGAAAGAGATGAATATAAATTAAAAAAAAAAGGTGAATTGAGGTGGGTTGCATCAATGGTCACACTCCTTTGCTTGGCAATCAAAATTTATATTTTTTGATATTTTGACCATGCATCTCCAGTCATTTAAACCTAGGTAATTATAATATATCGCTTTTTCTCAAAAGATACATTAAGAGAAAAATAAATATTCTCAAGGGTTCTATCTCGTACTGGCCAGATCTGGTAGGTTTCAATGGGTCAAACATAAATTGTGTCTGATTAAGTGACTCAATCCAGTCCTCAGCATGATTCACCAGGTTCTGTTCTGACCGATTGGTCTAGTTCAGATTTGCCAACTGTTTGACACAACCTCCTCAAAGATGTTGGGAGGCTAATTTTCTACACTGAACAGGGCAGGCAGCTTTCAATGGGTTAAAACATAAATCCAGTCTGCTTAAATATCTAAACCGGACCTCAGCATGGTTCACTGGGTTCTGTTTTGATCAATTGGTCGGCTTGGATTTGATAGCCATGTCTGGTACATAGCCTCCTCTCGGAGGCTAATTGTCAACACGAGTTAAGAATCCAAAAATTCATCATGTTATTGTCACATCTAACGAATGAAAATATAGATCATTTGGGAATCTCTCTCTCTCTCTCAGAATATCAAGCAGGATCTCAGAAATTTCCCAAATATTCCTACTTGATATCTTGCTGAAATCGTAATTGATCTGTCTCAATCATCCATCGAATAGGGGATATCTCAGTCATAAGAAACCTTGGCTTAGACACTGTTAAATAGTTGAGACGACACACAAGGTTTCCTCTTTGAGACGTTCACATCCACTTTCAACTATCAAGAAACTACAATTCCGGCTCTATTTGGTTCGTGATTCAGAAATTATTTTTAAAATTATGGATTGTATCAAAAAAAAAATCTGAATTGTATTCTATTGATTTTTAGTATTTAAGAATATGTTTGGTTGATATTTTTAAAACTGTTTTTTCGGATAGCAGGAAGAAGGAAGAAGGTGAATCCATAAGTTTCGGATGTTTAGAGAAAGAAAGGATAAAATCTGAAAAACGTCTGAGATGAATCCAAATAAAACTTCGTTCTGACGTTTTTCAAATTTATTCAGATTTTTAGAATCGTTTTAAAAAAGTATATTTGAAAACGGTTCAGACAAACACGTTTTTCACGCTATGAGTTGAATTTCTTATTTTTAAAACAAAAAAAATCAATCCAAATCCGCTACCAAATGGCCGTACAATTCTTCTACTCTTTAGCCAATCTCATTTCAAAGTACCATTTATGCTCTCCCCTAGCGCCATCTTGTTCCTAACCCCAATCCACCCCACCTGGACCCCAAGCAAACCAAGCTTATGCTCCCAGAACCAGAACGCTTAAACAGAGCTTGAAATGAGTCTGAAACTTCTTAGAAGAAGCTTATTATAAGAGCACGCAAGGGGATGGAGAGCGAGCGATGGCATGGCCAAGAGTGGTTCTCTTCAGCCGATGGTGATTGAGATCCTTTGCTGCGTCGCCAGATAAAATTTGTGGAAGCATTTTCATAGATAGATTAAGTTTACAAATGTTGAGATTGAGGAAGCAAGAGGCGAGTGAAAACTTGTCTTAATTGGATGACCATGGGTAGGTAGGCGACTCAGGTTGAATTTCCTTTCAAGAGGGCTGAAGAATTGGCGTCCTACTACTGACTTCGAAGTGTTCATTACCGGAGCTGATCACTTTAGTGTTATAATTTCAAAATAAGGAGGACTACATTAAGGTCACTACCTAAAGCCCATGAATGATTGGAGGCCAGATGCTTGCCTTGAGAAATAGTGACCTAACTTTAAAGCTTCCATGACACCAATCTTTAGTGCGGCCATTTAGATATGAATTAAGGAGCTTTTGATGGAGCTGTGGTCGAAATCTTGCATCTTGGAAATAGCCTCGGTTGTAGTTAAACCTTTATGGTTGCACAACTTGACACCACATTTGAAATTAAGGAACGTTGTTAAGAGTCTGCATTCAAGTGAATTTAGAGGAAACCTGGTGCTGGGGTGGATCTTCTGGGAGAGGATGGCGATGTTTTTGTCTAGCAAGCTTTCACCTATGAAGGGATCCCTTTCTTTTGCTACGCATACGGGAGAATTGAGCACAGGGTTTCCGACTCTGGGTATTCCTCTACACCTGGGAAGATTGCTTCTATGCAACAAGTGTTACAGAATCTCCTTCTCAAGGACAATCGTAATCTTAATTGATGGTGAATGGTTATTACCTAGGAAGCAGGGGCGTTTATTTGGCTAGAAGTTTGGACCAGAACACCAGGTCACCAGGTCAACCTGGCCTAGTCCCATGGTTCCATTGAGGTGACCCAACTCCTCAACAGGTTGCTAGATCGATGGATTTCCAAGGCATGATGAAAGTGGGACATCTGCAGGCCAGGAAGATCATGGGGGTTGGTTGTTCCATTTCAGTTACTTTGCGCTCTCGATTTGCTGTGCTAGCTAAGTTGGCTGATTTGGTCGATACTAATCAGTCAGTGATTATGGAGGAGGCATCAGACAAAATGGAGGTGATCAAATATTCTAATACCATAAAATTTTTTGCTGGACTTGGCCTTCAGAAATTTAGTTCCCATTATAGGGCATTCTCCAAATATTAAGACAAGCTAAAGCCAGAGCTCATCTTGCCTAGGCACCCTTTGGCCACCAGGGATTCTGGATTGGGTGCATCATCTACAACAATACTTCCATCATCCAGATCAGAATCCGGCAGTCGGTTGCCTGACAAGACGACTCATTGACCTCTCACATCCCCAAATTTCAACCAAGGAAATCCAGAAGATGACGATACGAATTTGAGTTTGAGAGACTTTGCAGCTTCAGCTGGGTAAAGGAAGCAAAAGATGATGGGACCAGAGTGCCTATCACCAACATAGAAGGGATGGAATACCATAAAAAATACTTATAACTCAAGTTTATTTATTATTAATTAATTATTATTTAAATTTTTAGGATCTTATGATTTCAGTCGTTAACAGATTAATTGAATTAATAGATTGATTTAGATATAATAAATAGTATCAGAGTCAATCCAATATACAAAAGTTGATGAGCAAAAAAAAAAAAAAAAGCTAACCATAGGATTGTAGCAGAGTTCACTATGTTGCGAGCCATCCTTATAGCATCAACGACTAGAGATAGATTCTAGTTAGCTTGTAACATGCAATAAAGACATCGCATTATAAAGGAAGAGATTGTAATATCCCAAAATAGTCTCGTTATCAAATGAGAAAGAAAAGTTTAAGTGCTTATAACTTAAGTCTACTTGTTACCAATTAACTTGCACTTGAGTTTTTAGGGTAACATAGTTTCAGCTTGTTAATAGGTTAATTGAACCAGCAGTTGGACTTGGGGCATTACAAATGTTCGAGTATGCGAAAGTTGATGGATGGAAGGAAAGAGCTACCCATAGGACAGTGGTAGAGTCTCGCTATGTATTTTAAAGTATTACAATCATTCCTTCTTATAATGCGATATTTTCGTCATAATTCACAAGCTAACTCGAATTTACCCCAAGTTAGGAGTGGCTCTACGACATAGCAGGACTCTACTATCATCATTCGGGTAACTTTTCTTCCTGCCTACCATTTTTACATACTTGGATTGGCTCTCTGATGCGACATTCACACACTCAATCAGCTCTCCGATACAACATCCGTCCACTCAAGTTGGTTCATTAAAGACATCACATTATAAGAGAAAGAATGACACTTGGGTTGGCTATGATACCGTTTGACTTATAAGAAGGAAAGATTATAATATCTCAAAAATAATTATATATTTGCATACTTGAGTCAGCTCTCCGATACGACATCCGCACACTTGAGTCGAACATTGCATTATAAAAAAAAAAAAAAAATACTTGAATCAACTCTAATATCATTTAACTTGTAAGAAGAAAATTATAATACTCAAAAATACTTGATGAAAAAAATATTTAATTACTTATAATTTAAATTCACTTTCATTCGAATTTGAAGGACATATGATTTCAGCTCATTAATAAATTAATTAGGTTAATAAATAATTTAAATTATAAATTTTAAAGTTTTATTTAATATAAAATTATTTTTAAGATATAAAAAAAAATCAAATTATCTCATTTTGATGATTGGGGATTCAACCAAGAAAGTGATGGGACATGGCATGTCAACAACGAAGAAATCAGATGTGTAGTTCGTATCCATGGTTGATACGTTTCACTAGGTTTCTGTCTTTCTGAGAAGGCGCATTGAAAGGTGGTGGGTCGCTCGCCATGGCTGTCGGGAGGAACAGGGATGAAGTAGAGGCGGAACACTACGAAGAGAAGCATGATGTGATGTCGAAACCCCAATCTAGCGTCTCTTCTGAGCCAACGGGGGTTTCGACGATCGCTATTCAAAAGGGTAGGCCAAAACTCTACGGTCCATGGGGCCCTCAACTTCGGCGGCTGGTTCGGTCTCTTATGATTCGAAGGATCGAGTGTTGGTATCAGACCAGGAGGGTGTCAAACATCTCCAACCAGATAAGCAAATCTAATTCCTCTCATTTGGAGCTATCAAGTGTTGGTAAACTGGATCTTATTTTAATTTATAGATGTTTGATTTTTATGCATAAATAGATATTTGCATCTCTTAAAAAACCTTATTATCTGGACAATCTACATCTAAATGCTAAAGAAAAACGAATCCATCTTGGAGCCTTTGGATTATTGAATACTGTAGGTTATCTCTGGCTCTGGCAGAATTATTGCCTTCCGGATGATGGGAGTAGTGCAGGCCAAATTTATTAATGTCTGCTCAGTGTATGTATGGCATCTTCTTTACACCCCTCTCTCCCCCCCTTAAATTCTTGTTGTTGTTTATGCCGGTACACCTGGGTTTAGTCAGAGGATGCTATGGTCGAGTTGACTCATACCCTCAGCTTAGGAGTCTCCATGTTAGTTGCTAGAGATTTCAACTAAATTTTATCTCCCTCTCATAAGACTACTGAACCATTTACTTCTAATTGGAAAAGGGAGAAGTTTAGAAATTTTCTATAAATTTCTTCTTTGATTGATTTGGAATTCTCTTGATCTAAAAATACATGGTATAATAATATATTTAAGGGTTCTCGGGTGTAGAAACGTTGGGACAGGGCTTTTGCTTTGGCCTCTTGCTTAACCTTTTCCTGATGCAACAGTCAAGCATTTAATTAGTAAGGATTGGCTCATATCACTGTCCTATCCTTCTTCAATTGCTTTGTACTTGTGGCCTCCCTACACCTTTTAGATTTGAAAAGTTTTAGTGTGAGTTGAATGAATCTTAGGAGGTAATATCTAGTGCTTGGAGTATGCATACAAAAGGATCCCCAATGTTTTGGATATCAAAGAAGCTCAAGCAAACAAAGGCAGCCTTGAAGGTTGGAATAAAACCTGTGTGGGGAACATTTTGAATAAATTGATGATTCTAGAACATGACATTGACCAACCACAAAAATTAGAGGATGAGGGTGACGATTTAAATATGGAGGACCTTTAGTCTTTAAGATCTAAATTGTTGAAGTATAATAAAATATTAAGACTTCAGGATGTCCTGTGGAGATAGAAGTTTAGACTTCAATGGTTGAAGATAGGAGATCACAATATGCTCTTCTTCCATTGAAGCACCCTAGTTAGGAGAGGAATAAAATAACATATGTAGTTACAACTTCAGTGGTTTGGATCGAAGATGAAGATCAAATTAGAGGTGAATTCTAAAGTTTTTTTTAGTTTAGGTGAGGTCATCATTTTCAAAGGGTATGTTTCCAATCTCTCACTAATAAAAACATATAAGAATTAACTTAGGAGGTTACTGTTTAGGAAATAACTTAGGTGTTGTATTCCATGGGTCTTGACAAAGCTCCTAATCATGATGGCTTAGGGCTTGGCTTCTTCAAGTCTATTGGCGCATTATTGTTACTAATGTTTGTAAAGCATTAAAAGAGTTTTTTAAAACAAGGGTGATGCCTAACTCTTAAGGCAACTATCATAACCTTAGTTCCTAAATGGAGTAATCCATCTTCTACTTCTCACTTTCATCCCATCAGTTTATGCAACACCGTATACAAGTTCGTGGCAATGGTTATCACTCTCAAAGTCAAGAAAGTTATCCACAAACTAATTTTTTAGGAACAAGCAACTTTCATCTCTGGTAGAAGCATTATACTATTCTTGCTAAGGGCATCCTCCACTCTCTTCATTCGTCTCCTTTGTCACATCCTTTGATAGCCATCAAACTAAATATGGAACGACCTTATGATCAAATTGACTAAGGATTTCTTTTTAATGTTCTTCTAGCTTTTTATTTCTCATTTAAAATGATAGAGTGGATTTGAGGTTGTATCCGGACTCCTTAGTTTTTAATTCTGATTAATGGTGATTTTTTAGGCTTTTTCAGTCTATCATTGATCGTTGACAAGGTTTTCTCATGTCTCCATATGGGTTCATTCTTTGTGTTAAGATTCTCTTGTAGTCTTTGAAACTAATATTCGGTAAGGATGTATTCAGGCATCCATGACTCATGCCTTATTCCTTTAATTTCTTATCTCTTCTTTGTTGATGATTACTTACTATTATCGAAGGCTTCTTCTAAACAATGAGAGATCAAAAGAGTCATTCTTAGCTAATGCTTCTATTCTGGTCAGATTGTCAATCTAGAGAACTATATGATCCTATTTAGCCTAATCGATTGATATCTATCCTTTAAATCCAAAGAGTGAATGAATTGGGTTCTTATTTATGTCTTCTATGAAGCCAAGGCATCTTTGAATAGTGGATCTCCAATCAATCAAGGATAAAATCTTAAACAAATTAGATTCATGAAAGTGGAATACACTTTTCTTTATAAGCAGGTGCATCTTATCAGGTTAATGCTATGTTCCATTCTTATTCATATTTTAGCTCATGCTACTATTAGAGCATCCTTCATATCTTGGTTTGATAAGACTATTCATAATTTTTTGTGGGGATATGATTATGGGAGAAGAGCAGTTCAACCATCCCTTGGCACATCCTTTGTCTCCCAAAACAACTTGGAGGACTGGGGATTCTTTTCTTAGCTTCTTGGTGGCCTTCTCTCCTCAATGGGATAGCTAGCAGTTGGATTGGCTATTAGTCCAAGAGATGCTCATCTCCTATCTGGAAGTCGATTGCTAGGGCTGTTGTGCTAGTGGCTGATAAATTTATCTGGTCCATGACTGAGAGATGATTTAAGGGGGTACTAAAGCACCATGGATCAAAGTTCCATCTAATAGTTTTCCCATTGCATATTAAATGCATATGCTTTGGAGCTGGGGCGGTCATTGGACGGTCTGTTTGATCATACAAGGGGCTGAATATGAATAACCTTTCTCAGGTTGTTCCTCTAGTTATTGTTAATTGTGTATCTTAACTTCCTCAAAGTGATGATGGTCAAGAAGACATTCCATTAAGGGGGCTCAGTTTTAATTACTCGATTATTGTATAGGAGGTAAATCGTTCCTTTGTCCCAACACCTGACCCAAGTTTGAAAGGGCGGCTAAAGTATAGAAGTTGGATGCATCTCAATATATAGGTCCTTATATTCATCTAGAGGATCATTCATGGGGTGCTTCCTGCTACCATCCTTCTTGCAGGTAGGTTAGCTTTGATATCACCATTGCGTACTAGATGTTTACAGGAGATTGAAACAATTGATCATCTATTCCTTTATTGTTGGGTTCTCAACATGGACCACACTTGGACTCTATGGAAGCTTTAGTTACTTCCATCTGTAGCCCTTTTAGTTCTTTAGATCCGGGTTATGAGAAGTTCTTGCTAATCTACATCTTATAGTGTATATGAAGCAGTAGTAATGAGGTGATATTTCAGCAAATGCACAAGAGTCCTTGTAGCATCTTCATCTAAGCAGGCTGCCTTTCATGTGAGTACTTCAGGGCTCTTCAATTCATTAATCCTCCTAGAACCTGGGACATGACTCTCCTATTTTTATAGGAGCTCCATAAATAACCTTTATTTCTTGGCATCCCCCACTATCAGGTTGGCTTAAACTTAATTTTGTTGGCTCTGCGAGAGCTTTTAATGCAGGGGTTGGTTTGCTATTCATTTTGGAGCTATTAGATTCGTTAGTGCGGTTGCCATCCCAGTGTCTCATACTTTTGTGCCAAATGCTGAGCTTACTACTACTAGCATGGGATTAGGACCCTTAGTTCCTCCTACTCATCTTCACCAGCAAGGTTCCTTATTGAGGGTGATTTTCAATAATAGTGGAGTGGATCCAGAGTCCTTTTGGTTCTCTCCATGCTTTCCTTGGAGTTATCAAATGGGTGCTTATGTCTTTGTAAAAGCAGGATTATAATTCAACATGTTTTCAGTTAGGCAAATCAGGTGGCATGAATATCCTTCAGCTAAGTTATGTTATGCTTTACGTCCTAATCCGAGAGGTGCTATGTTCTACCGTCACTTCTAATATGTCTCTATTACCTTAAAAACAAGAAAAAAGCTTCTCAGAATTGGGACACCAGCCCCTCATCCAAGAGATTAAACCATTGGTCTTTAACAATCTTTAGGATCACATTGAATTGACAAAGAATTTTAGTTAGGCACCTATCACTAACCACCCTTTCCAATGAATTTCAATTCCTTTGGATCACACTAGTAGTATTCAAAGATTGTTCTAGCATAATTGAAGGCTTTGCAAGTCCAATAGCCCACCAAATACTACCATAGCCTAGATGAAAATGGACCAAATAGGGAATAACGTTTTCATATACATTCTCTTTTGGACAACAAATATAGTTATTAATTAGATATAAAAAATTTTACGTCCATATTTTTTTAAAACAATTATGGATATATATTAAATATTGAAAACAAATGTAGATATGGATTTAAGTCAAGATAAAGTTTGGAATCATAAAATTAAAGTTATCAATGAATTGAATGTCAATAAATTTAGTAACATTTTAATATAATCATTTATTTCTGTGCTATATGAAATTAGATAGAATTATAGAGATAGAATCGGATATGCTGAATCGGACATTTATTTATCTTTTATAATAGATATGATAATTGTTTATTCATGCATTCATCCATACACATATATATACATATACATACGTACATATTTATTTATTTCTTTGACACATATGGATATAGAAATCAGCCAAATGCTTAAGTTTGTATTTATATTTAAATAAATTTATATATAAAACTCAACTCAACTCATCTACGCCTTTTTTCAATTACATAGGGTCGGTTACATGAATTTACTTTCTCCACTATGCTCTATTCAAGACTAAGTCGATACTCAAATTACAAATAGTTATATCTCTCTTAATTACTTCTATTCATATTAGTTTAGGTCTACCTTTACCTCTATCATTATCATAAATTATTAAAAGATCACTCTTTTTACATCGTAATTAATTTTCTCTTATTTTATCTTCAATTGGGGCTATTCCTATCATTTCTCGTATATGTTTATTTCTAATTTTATCTTTTAAAATTTTACCATAAATCCATCTTAACATGTGCATTTTTATTATACTTAATTTATTCACATGTTGTTTCAGTATTGCCCAACACTTTGTTCCATGTAGCATAGCTGTTCTAATAGTGATTTTATAAAAAAAAATTTATTTTAATGAAATATACCGATCATACAATACTTCCGAAGCACTCCACTTAATTCATTCTACTTTAACTCTATGATTCACATCTTTACCTATTTTACCTTCTTGCTATATAATTGATCCCAAATACTTAAATTTTTTACTCCTTGGTATCTCTTGGCTTGCAATTTTTACTACATCTTTATTTGTATTACTATTTCCATTAAAATTATATTTTATGTATTTGATTTTGTTCTACTAATCTTAAAACCTTTAGATTTTAAAGCCTCTATCCAAATTCTAGCTTAGCATTTACTTCAGATTTAGTTTCATTAATCAACACTATATCATCTACAAATAACATACACATAAGATATCATTTTGAATATGTTAGGCTAATTCATCCATAACTAATGCAACAAGATATGAACTTAAGATAGATCCTTGATGTAAACCTTAATTAAAAACTAACTAGTTTCTTATATTATTATTTTAATAATAGTTATTACTCTATTATATATACATATCTTTTATCAATTCTATATACCTTTTGTTAACTCTTTTTTTCCTAAAATTCACTATATTATTTCCTTAGGTAATTTATCATATATTTTTTTAAATCAATAATTTTTTTTCCTCTAAATCAATTTATACATAAAAGATAGATACAAATAAATGTTATCCGAAGTAATTACATGATAGTAGTGATTTTATTATTATTATTATTTATAACTTGAAACTCAACTTTTGTGGTGGGTCGCTAAGTCAGAGATGTTCTTACATGGAGGGTTATATTGGATGACATATTAGATCTCGATCAATATTTTATTATAAACATATTAATTTAAATAATTAATAATTAAAATTTAATTTAAATATAAATAATTAATTAAAAATATTAGTTCAAAGATACGGTAATGGCTGGCCTATTTAAACACCTCGGTTTACATTGGCTGATATAATATGGCAGAGATGCCACCTATACTGCTGCTAGCTGATGTGGACGAGGGCTGCATAACGTGGAAGACTAATCGGATGATTGATAGCAGGGTAGAATGGTCTTTTCAGAATAAACGAAAAATCATCTACTCTTCTTCTTCTGCTATATCTTATCATTCTCACATCATTTTTAGAATCATAAAAAAATTAAAATATATGAATAAATACGACTGTATTTGAAAGCTGGATAAAAAGAGAGTAAAAGATAATCATCCCATTATGCTATCCTTTTTCATTTAAGAAGAGCTAACGAAAACACTTGAATTAGATCACTCTTTTCAGCATATCAAGACAGATATTTCGGAACTATAATTTAGAAATGAATTATTTTCACTACAACGGCCGGTTCGATGGTAGTTGTTGGATGTGAAAGATGTGAAAGGCATTTGACCTAACAAACGCCCATTCAGTTGCCATCAAACCACGCATAAGACTCATTTCCCTCTCAAAAGCAAAGGACACCATAAGACTCAGCTGGACTGAAACCAGACACTTCTAACCTCTAAGAGACTCATCTGTCATCATATTATTAATACACGACGAAAAAGTTTATAGATCTCAAATAAAGAGATTTCAATGTCCTATATTATTAATTTGGACTTTGGAGCGAGAGGGAGAGAGAAGGCTGTGAGTGGGTCGTTCTAAGTTTTTAACTCCCAATCTCTGCAATGCTTTGCAACGCTGGCCTCCACTGCCCCTGGCGTCCTGCCGCCCCAGTGCCAGTTCTTCTATTGCTCGCCAACCTTTGCACCAACTCCTCGAACTCCACCTCCGCCCTCGCCGGCGGCTCCACCTCCTGCGGCTGGAACGAAATAATACCATCCCACGTCATCACCACTCTCCATCCATGAACAAACGGCACCCATTTTTGTGGACTCAGAGAGAGCTAATATCTATTACACTGTTTTTTTTAAAAAAAAATGGTAATTTGTCTTTTTTCCTGAAAAGATTCGCTTCAGTCTAATTGTTCTTTAAAAAGCGAAAAAATTATAAAAGCTAGGAGATTCTCTGGACAAAAAGGAAAAGAATAAAGTCGCCCTTTTACTCTGAAATCCGTACTCTAGGGACGTGCAACCTCCCAGCTTTTTTTTTTCCCCACTTTTCTTTAATTTAAGTCAAATTAAATTTCCAGTTACCTTATCAAGCAAATAAAAATAAGTCTCATTAATTGTCATACCATCGCCGGCGAAATCTCGGACTCCGTCGCCGGAGAACTACGACCACCTTGCCGTCGTGCTCCTTCTCTGCCGCTGCTGGCTTTCCTCGAACCGGGTTTATTATCCTTCTGCTTGTAGAACAGGCGGCTCAGCTTGGCGTGCCTCTTGGACGCAAATTCTTTCAGTACCTCTGCCACAGTTCATCTCAGCCGTCCGTTAAAAAAACCAAAACAAAAATAAACATGCCCACCCCTATCCGAAACCTACCGACCTTCGAAACTAACGAGGCGGTAGACGTGACCGATGTGCAGCGTGTCGTCCGGGCGGAGCAGCTTAAGCTGCTTCACCGGCGCTTTGTTGCCGCCCCTGCCATGGCTATCGGAGGAGTCGGAGGTGGAGGTGATGACAATGGCGACGTAGTGTCCAGGATTGGCGGCCATGACTTGGTTGGCGCTGAGAGACCAGTAGACCGTCTCCACCTTCCCGCTCGAGTGTTGGATCACCACCGCCGCCGCCTCCGCCGCCTGGCAATTCCCCATACTTTCTTCTCCTGTTCCAACCTATTATCTGTTCCTTTTTTTTTTCTCTCTTTGTTTACACTAAAAAAGAAAGACAACAGTAGTAGAGATCTCAAACTTTTGTAATGCCGGGCTTCTTTTCTTAAGACGAGAGGTGCCCTGTTTCCACTGAACAAAGAGGAATGCAGGGAAAGTTTGCACTAAGGTTGGGTAGAGTGCAGGGGTAATGGAGGTGACTGGGAGGGAGGAGCGTTAATACCCGTGGGGTTTTCGTGTCGGATACTCATTTGCTTGGAGATGAACAACCAGGAGACGAGTGGACGGATAGACTGACAAGCAGGGGTCTGAGACTCTGAGCGGTGGTGGGGCAGGTTGCGTGCTTGGAGAAAAAAGTGCGGGCCGTAAAATGTGCGAGTAGGAGAGCCGTTCCCGGTCGTTCCATTGTCTGGTACTCTGATGAGAGGGACAAGTCACGGGATAACGTGCAGCTAACTGAAGGCTTTATTTAAAATGAGATCAGGTTGAGGCTTTAGGAGCCAAGAGGGAAAGGTACAAGCAGCTGCTAAAAATGTACTCGCTTAAAGTCGTCTTAGCGTTCATGAAACAAATATTATCTTGGAGAATACCTTAAAAAATATAATTAAAAATGAAAATTGAAGTTGTGAAATTTGATAAGCCATTATAATAAGGACATGATGAAAGAAAATTCATAATTTATGAGCTAACATCTGTTTGATTATAATATAATTAACAAAATTTATTTAAAATTTAGTTAATTCATTCAAGATCAAAATATAATCATATATACTCGTTGATACCTGATTACCTTATGCAAACATCCATGAGAGCGTTGTGAGTCGCATATGAAGCTTCTCTTCAAGATGAGACCTACAAGAAGTTCTAGGAATCGAATATTCATGTGGGAACCCTTCGATGCTCACGTCAGTAATCAGAATCACAACCGTGAGCTTAAGAAGGCTCAAAAGAGAGAGTTAGAATTTGTCAAGCTCTTTAAGTGCTTGAGTGTTCATACTTAGTTAGGGATTTCATCCGTTTTATGGATATTCCTTGTCATCTAGCGATGAAATGAGTCGCGTGGAGCCTCATGATGAATGATGACGTTTTGAACGGAATGTCAGAATTAGTGGGATTTATCCCATCTGATCTAAGTGATTGAGGCCTCATGATGGATGATGACTTTTTGAGTGAAATGTTAGAACTAGTGGGGTTCGTCCCATCAGACATGCGGACTGCATGAGGTTGGTAGGCTAGGTCTTATCAGGCACATGGACCACAGGTAGTTGGTGGGCCCTATCTTGTCAGAGTTGAGGCCGCCTTGGAAGCCGGGGCTGAATCCGAAGATGAGGCCGCCTTGGAAGCTAGGGCCGAATCCGGAGATGAGGCTGGCTTGGAAGCCTGGGCTGAGTTCGAAGATGAAGCCGCCTTGAAAGCTAGGGCCGAGTCCGGATTCAACAGCATCCTTTCAACTTCCGTCATCAGGTAGTTTCGGTCGTTAACTTACACATGGCTTTATCAGCCATATCAGATGCCCCCCGTTCCTGAGCTTTAATGGTCACGTGTTCCACGCCCGCTAAGCAAAAGAAGCATAAAGTCTCTCACCATTATTGAGCTTTGTACACCATTAATCATCGGGGGCGAGCATGCATCCCTCAGGAGACAGGGTCTCTTCGAAGTCCCTTTCTCATTTAAGGATAGGTACAAGAAGTAATGTTGCCTGTGGAGAGATCGAGAAAATGCTTCTCAAATGACGAAAAAGGTGGGGTGCCATTATGGGATCACCATCACCAATGTCCTATTATTAGCTGTGGATTGCATCCTCCCGTATGTCACCGAGGTATCGTATCTTGGGCGGTGAAGGATCTTTTGACAGCTCGACATTACCCCCACTCGCAGTGTCCGTGTGGCATTTGCATCGGGTGGGACGTTTCAAAAATCGCGTATAAAGATCGTCCCGTCTGTCCCTTCGAGCCTTTCACGCCTTTGGTACTTTTTCTATGCTCTTTTCACCATCTGAGATATGGCTGATAAAGCCATGTGTAAGTTAACGACCGAAACTACCTGACGACGGAAGTTGAAAGGATGCTTTTGAATCCGGACTCGGCCCTGGCTTTCAAGGCGGCTTCATCTTCGAACTCAGCCCAGGCTTCCAAGCCAGCCTCATCTCTGGATTCGGCCCTAACTTCCAAGGCGGCCTCATCTTCGGATTCGGCCTCGGCTTCCAAGGCGGCCTCATCTTCGGGGGCGAGCATGCATCCCTCAGGAGACAGGGTTTCTTCGAAGTCCCTTTCTCATTTAAGGATAGGTACAAGAAGTAATGTTGCCCGTGGAGAGATCGAGAAAATGCTTCTTGAATGACGAAAAAGGTGGGGTGCCATTATGGGATCACCATCACCAATGTCCTATTATTAGCTGTGGATTGCATCCTCCCGTATGTCACCGAGGTATCGTATCTTGGGCAGTGAAGGATCTTTTGACAGCTCGACATTACCCCCACTCGCAGTGTCCGTGTGGCATTTGCATCGGGTGGGACGTTTCAAAAATCGCGTATAAAGATCGTCCCGTCTGTCCCTTCGAGCCTTTCACGCCTTTGGTACTTTTTCTATGCTCTTTTCACCATCTGAGTCCTGAGCCTTCTACTCTTCTTTCTAAATCCAGGTCAGTCTTTCTTGCCTTCTTGTTCTTTGCTTTTCTTCCTCATGGACCCTCATACCAGTAGGAAAGGTAAAAGGCTCATGGTTGAGCCTTCCGAGGATGATATTCTTCGGGCATGGAATCGAGCAGCCGATGGTATCTCCATCCATGATCGTCCGACGATCGTGACCCAAGTGTCACCCAGGGTTTCTCCACCACCACCAGTTTGTCCGGCACCTTCTCTGGTCGCCACTTCTAGTTCGGCGGGTCTAGAGGGGATCACCTCCACCATATCCTCTAAGGAAATAGAGGACTTAGGGCTAGGTATAGGGTCCCTGATAGTGTCCGTCGATCTGCTCTCGAGCCCAACGACAGGTTAACCTCTAGCCAATCCGATGGAATTGCCCTATACGAGGAATTTTTTCGGAGTGGGCTTCGTCTTCCTTTTCATCCTTTTATTTTCAATCTTTTAGATAGATATGACCTTGTCCTGGCGCAGTTGACTTTGAACTCCATTCGGATCATCTACGCCTTTATTGTACTCTATCATTTTCATGATCTTTCTACCTGAGTTTCTCTGTTCCAGACTTTGTATAAACTCCGCTACCATAACGAAGCTGGGTGGTGGATCTTCACCTCTAAACCTAAAAGGACCCTTAAACTTGACCTGCCCTTAAAAATCAAGGGATGAAAATTCCGTTTCTTCTACACACATGGACGGAGAGAGGATGGGCTGGGAGAGTTCCGATATCAGTCCGAATAGGAACTCGGCCATAGATGAGAGAGATCGATAGGTTTTTGACGTGTTGGTATCCTCTCATATTCCATCATATTGGGAGTTGCTGTCTGAAAGTAATCTCCGTGAGGCCGGTGTAGCACCGGCATTGAAGATGGGCTGGGGGGGTCCCGATATTAGCCCGAATAGGAACTTGGCCATAGATGAGAGAGACCGAGAGGTTTTTGACTTGTTGGTGTCCTCTCATATTCCATCATATCGGGAGTTGCTGTCTGAAAGTAATCTCCGCGAGGCCGGCGTAGCACTGGCGTCGCCAGCACCGGCATCTGATGAGCGTGATACTCTCTCTCCTTTTTTGACTTTTGATCTCTTGTGCAGCAATGAGGTTTTTGTCTGAGCAGCTGAGGGCGGGTGCTCGGAGGAGGAGGGAGGCCGCTAGTGATGTGGTGAGGTCAGCATCCAAGAGGCCTTGCCGGGAGGTTCAGAGTGAACTAGCTCGAGCCCCCGCGGTTCCATCCGAAGCCGCACCCACGGGAGAGCCAAGAAGAGAGAGTCCCCCTATCGAGGCACCAGTAGGGGGGACTCTTCTGTTGGGGTTGAGGTGGAGCTGGCGAAGGACAGCCAGTTGACTCTGGCAGAACCAACGAGGGACGAGCCCACAACCACTGCCGGGCCGAGGGAGGAGGCCAGGGGCGAGGCACCATCGTCAGTCGAGGTTGAAGGCAAGGTGGCACCGGCAGCTCAGCCAGCAACCGATGGAGAGCCCGCCCCTACCATCACCATGGGAGACTGACCTGGGGCACTACCGTCGAAGCTGTCGACGGCGAACAGTGCTCTGTTGGTGGAGCGCTTGTTGGAGCACGTTCTCCTCTCACATTTTCAGGAGGATCTCCACCGCCGACCAATCACCGACACCCTCGATACCTTGTTCACTTTCGTGCTTCAGGTAAGTATTTTTGTGTTATCTCCTTTGGTATTGACTTGGATCAGGCCTTAACCAATTGGTTTTTGCAGTCGGTGAATGGCATCTTCATCCTCCGGGATGCTTGCTTTCAAATCGCTAATAGTTGCGGGCTCGCTCGGAGGGAAGCAACCGCCGCCAAGCCTGGGACAATAGGTTGGCCAAGGAGTTGGCCAAAGTTTGGGCCCAAGAAGCGACAACGACCGGTGAGCTTCGAGCCACTCGGGAGGAGAACCGTAGCTGGGAAGCGCGGTTGGAGGAGGCCAAGAAGAAGACCATAATCGCCGAAGCCAAATTAGGGGAGGCCATGGCGAGGCTAAGACCCATTGAAGAGAAGCTTGAGGACATTCTTCTCAAATTGGGTGATGCCGAGGAGTGGGCCAAGAAGGCGGAGGCAGAGGCCCGGGCTGTCAAGGAGAAAGTGGTTATCGCAAAGGTGGATGCTCGGGCCGCTTGGGAGAAGAGGGCTCCACTAATTTTGCTGGAGAAATGAGTGAGGCGCTATCGATGCCTACTTCAAAGGCTTCAAACATTGCAAGGACAAGATTTTTCAGGTCTTCAAGATTGCCGAACTTGATAACTTTTAGCCTAGAGATCCCTAGGAAGATAAGGAGCCGAAGAGGAATGGCGCTGAGGATGGACTGGGGCCTACCGATCCATAGGCTTTTGTATTTTTTCTTTTTGTTTTGGCATTTGTCCTTTAAAGTAATCCGACTCGAGTCGGCTCCCTTGTATGATATTTTAAGTATTAATGAAAGAAATATTTTGTCTAAGTATAGTGTACTTAGCTTTTTGTAGCATCCTTGTCTTTTTGTAATCATGTCTTGGCTTCGGCCTTTAGGCTTGATAGGGTGTGTTCTATCCTCCTTGACTCATCTCGGGAGTTAGCAGCCTGACTTGAGGCTTGCGTAGACTTTTTAAAGATGGTTGAGCCCGCTTCTACCCTTAGGCATTTGTCGGAGTGATCTTAGGGTGCTGAAGCATTTTGGAACAGTCTTGAGGGTTTGTTCGACTGGCCCAAGGGTTAATTCAAGAGTCGCCGAAACCATCGAAGGTCTTAAACTGCCTTGGAGGTTTCTTCGGCCAGATCGGGGATGACCTGATAGTCGCGAAACCATTGAGAGCCTTTTGGAACCGCCTCGAGGGTTTCTTCGGCTGGCCTAGGGGTTGACTCGAGAGTTGCCGGAACCTTCAAAGGTCTTGAATTACCCTGTTGCTTCATTGTGAGTTCATGGGTCATGAGTGATCCAAGGAGCTCCTTCAAAGGTAAACTATTGAGATCTTTGGCTTTTTGGATTGTTGTCACTTTTGCTTTCCATGCTCTTGGAAGGGACCTAAGAATTTTTGAACAAGCTCAGAGTTAGTATAGGTCTTTCCAAGACTTTTTAATCCATTCACTATATCAGTAAATCTAGTGTACATGCATGTGATGGACTCATTCTGATCCATGTTAAAGAGTTCAGATTTATGCACAAGAATGTTAATCTTAGACTCTTTAACCTAGTGGGTACCCTCATGGATAACTTTCAACTGATCTCATATCTCCTTAGCTGAGATGCAAGTGGATGTTCTATTGAATTCATTTGCATCCAAGGAGCAGTATAGGACATTCATAGCCTTGGTATTGAGCTGGGCCATTTTTTTATCATTCTCATTTCAATCCCTTTCGGGTTTGAAAATAATGGATTCATCTACTAAGTATGTGGGAGTGCTAGGACCATTGATAATGATACTCCATAAATCATAGTCTAAATCTTGAATGAATTTTCTCATTCTAACTTTCCAATATGAGTAGTTAGTTCCATTAAAGAAGAACCAGCTTGAGCTGCCATTTGGATCTTTATCTCTTGATTTTAAATCAAGGAAGGATGAGCACAAATTCTGATACCAATTATTGGCCTAGATGGCAACCCAAAAGGAGGAGGATGATTGGGTTCTTAAAAATTTTAACACTTAGTAATTTCTTAAAGTAATAGTACACAAGGATATATGCTATGAGTGTGGTGCTAAGAATGCAAAGCAGAGTATAAAAGATAGAGTAGAGAGAAAGAGAGACAACTATGACAAACACAAAAAATTTATAATGGTTCGGTGTTAGCTACACCTACATCCACTCCCAAGGAACTCTTGAGGCTACACTATAATCATCCTGATTACAGCAAAGTTGTTTTGCAAGCTCACAACTCAAACTTATTGTTTTACAATGGGATCACAACGAACCCAGCTGTTTTTTATAGGATCACCAGCACAAAACCTATCACAAGCTTTCTAGCTTGAACAAGGCCAAACTGCCTCCCTTGATTCAATCCCCTGATTGAATCAATAAATAAGAATAATAGAGAAATAGTTATAACAAAAATAAAGCTACTCAAATGAGCAAATAAGATAATATAATCAAGATAGAAATAGAAGAGCCTCATTAGAAGATTTCTGAAGTTGGGCTTTTCTTTTTTTCTTCTTTTCCTCTAAGATGATCTTCCTCAAGTTGGGATTAAAGCTTTGAAAGAATCATTGATGTAGAGGCTTTTGAAGAACTAGGGCTCTTTTCTTCTTCTTTTAATTTGATGGAAATCCTTTAAAGTTGGCTTTCGAATACTTTTGGATATCTATAAACTCAGTCTTAAACAAAAGGGTTTTCAAATTTGAACACTATTTTCTTTCTTTTCTCTCTTGTGTTCTCTCTTCGAAATGATATCTTGGCCCTCTTTTATAATCTCCTTTAAATCCTTTTTTAGATGAAAACTAGCCGTTGAAAATGCTTGAGGATGAATTTAGCACGGAAGAGAAAAGAGCTGTTGAAATATGTTGAAGAAATATCAAACTTTGGAGTCGTCTCTGACACTTTTGAAATCAGCCTCTGACAGGTTAGAGTCGGCTCTAGCAAGACTTGGAGTCGGCTCTAACACGGGATATGCGAAACATGAACATCCGCTCATCGCAGAGTTGGCTCTGCTTTTCGAGGGATCGATATCTTTTCGTGCGGAAGTCGGCTCTAGTGAATGCGGGAGCCGGCTCTATTGAAGCTCCAAAAAATACACTCTCTGTATAACCGTTAGAGCCGGCTCTAATCTCTACAGGAGTCGGCTCTAATTCGATGTAGAATTAAGAACTTTCTGTCTTTCTGGTGGAGTCGGCTTTAATCTCTGCAAGAGTCAGCTCTACCGCATGTCAAAAATGTCAAACTGTTCCGATACGCTCTGGAGTCGGCTCAAATACTTCTGGAGTCGGATCTAAATACTAAAACTTGACACTTGACACTAGACATATGGTCAAACTCAATTTTCTTGGACTTTTATTAATTAAATATTTAAATTCCTGAAATACTTAATCAAAATCATTAGTAACATAAGGAATATACTCATATGGTTTTTTTATTCATCAAAATCAATAATTGGATCAACACAAGTTTTAGTACTTTAGAGAATGATTGAATGTCACAACAAAGAATTAAGGAAGAGTGTTAAAATTTAATTTGTTTTTGTTATCAATTAGTATTTTATTAGAAAGCTTGGTAGTTTGTTGAGACAATTCAGATGTAATTAGTTGTGTGTGGATAATGTATGGCTGGATAGATAAGTATGATTTTAAAATAAAAAATTAGAATTCTAATCTTCCACTTCTTTTCACCTTTCTTCTTTTAGGCTGAAACTACGGCCGTCAAGAAGCAGATTCTTGGGCTGAGATTATTCTCACTACAAGAAAATTGCTTTTCCATCGTAGTCAAAGTTGTCAAATATGATAAAAATCTCATCACTAAAACTTTATTGCGACAATAAGAAGTTGACACAAAGTTGTAATATATACTTTCATCATTGAAAGCATATTTCTTTTCTGATTACATTCACTGTCATATATAATTAATTTTCTATGACAATAATTATCATCGTAAAAAAGTAATTGTGCAGCAAGAAATCTTATAACAAAAAAATTTAGAAGTGGTCACGTATATTATAATTTGACTACATTTGTTGTTACTAAAATATAATTTATTTGTAACAGCTTTATTTATTATCATATAAAAATTGAGTAATGACTAAAATATATTGTCATCGATGTCATAAAATTCATTATCTATAGCATAATTTGTGATGACTTTTATTATCACATAAATCATGTTTTAGGAGACAACTTCATTTGTTGTCATTAAAAGTGATTTAGTCACAACTTTTATTATTACTAATGTCATAAAGATCATAACATATACCATAATTCACGACTACTCTTCTTGTCACAAAAATTTAATTAAGATGACAACTAAATTTATTGTTATAAAAAATTGATTCAATGACGAATATTATCGTTATTGATGATATAAAGATTTTCATATAGGCCCTATCATGTGACAATTTTTTTATTAACTAAATTATGCTTTGCAACAAAATAAATTTGTTGTCATAAAATAACACTTTAAAAATAATCTGTAGATGAATTCACTGTAACTTCTATTATCACAAGAATGAGCTTTGCTATCTCAAAACATCATAGCACATGGATTTTATAACAGCCTCATGATTAAGAACTTTTTATAATACTTCAAAATTGAGGTATATTATAACTAAATAGAAAATATTGAACAATCATTACACTGCTGTTTTTTAAAGTTTATAGTGTATTGAAATTGTAGAAAAATAAAAAAAAAAAAAACCCTAAAGTTTTAGATTTTCAAATGCACCAGGATCCAGAGGACGTGTTGCCCGTCAATATAATTAATTTGCAACATTCAATGCCTCTTTTCCCCTCCTCACGTGCTAGCAAATAATTATCTTTATCAGGAGGGCTATCAAAATGGGCAAGTTATAACAATTTGATTTTAAAAACACCAATAATTTGATTGTTTGTATATCCTACCATATATATGCGGCTGGATTTGTAGATAATTCAGGTGCCAGCTAGCTTCAAGATTAAAGATCAAATCTTAAGTTAAATTTTTATGTGCTACCTATCATCAATTATGAGGTGGTTAGTATAATTTACTGCAATACTTGAAAATGATTATATATTAGATAAAAGAAATTTAAAAAACTTATAATTAAAATTTATTTATTATATATTAATTTATACTTGAATATTTAAGATTACATATACATGGTTCTTTAATAGGTTAATTGGGCATTACATAAACCCTGTCTTACGGCTCAAGAATTTTATATAGAAAGTGTGGGGGCCAATTAGAAGATGCTAATCCACGAAATTCCAAACATGGGCACTGCAATTAAATGAATCCTTTATCTTTATTCCTAAGACCATGATTTAGGTGGTTAAATGAAACAACGGCCAAGGTTGTTAATGAAAATGATGGCATAAGTCGTTAATATATATCTTTCGTTGACTAAAATGGCTTAATTAACATATTTGGATGTATGTTGAAATTGCAAGTTATCATAACCTTAGCTTTTGTTTTATTCTCATGGAGTGGATCGCTATCTAAGAAACTACCTAATCAACCAACCAAAACTTTAGGATGAAGTGATTAGGTGTAAGATAAATCAAATTACTTTGAGATAAGGAAATGTATCCTCTTTTTGTACCATTGTATGCTCGATCATGGACATGACATTCATGATACGACGATCAATTTATGTGTCTTGGATCAAGATCCCAATATCCTAATCATGGTTGGACGCGCTTGCCTCTAAATTAGCTGTTGCTTAAAGATGGTTCTTGGATGCCTTTTGCAACTAAAATGTATCTTCCTATGATATACTTAGTGGTTTCTTATTAGAAATGTGATTTGAAAGCCTATGAAACTGAGAAGGCTATATGTTAAAAAGTGATAAACCGTATTTTATAGCTTATTCATATAATGTTTTCTTTTGCTTTAATTAACACCTTAAGGCTATGTGAACTTAATAGCATGTGAGGGGAAACATGCATCCTCTTTTTGTTCCCACATAATGCTTCTACTCGAGTAGATATGGGTTCACTTGGATTTGGTTCAAACCCAAACATGAATTTTAGACATGTAACTTTTGATGGGAAAGAATTCGTGTACGAGCAAATACTAGCAGACCGTAATACGCAGCGGAATAATAAATAAAAATGCGCAAACCACACAATCACAGAAACACCAAGATTTACGTGGAAAATCCCTTCAAGATAAAGGGAAAAAAACCACGGGCAAGCCAGAGAAGAAGATCCACTATAAAATAATAAATATCCAAGTCTCAAAGTCCCTTGCCAGAACTTGAGAAACAATCACAAGAATAATAGGGATATAAGGATTACATCACCGAAAAATACGGTCTCCTGCGTTACCTCCTTATTTTCTTCCCTTCTCTTCTTCTTCTTCTTCTTTGTTTTTCTGCAGCACCTTCACGTGATTCCTGGAGTGGAAGTCCTCCCACGTAGTTAAGCACCAAGCAGCAGCCCTTCCTTCTCTTCCCCTAGCAATCTCCTAGAAAAAAGAAATACCTGCTACATGCTTCTCCTCTTTTTTTTTCAGACGGCTGCTCCTTAAAAAAGAGAAAACCAAAAAAGGAAGGCGGCTACTCCTTTTATAAAAGAGAGAGAACAAACCCTGTAGAAAAAGGAGTAGCGCTCCCTTTTGCCCTAATGGGCTGAATAAGTGGGCCATGGGCCCAACAACCTCCCCCTTCAGCCCATAAGGGAGGCTGTCTCATGCTTCCTTAGTGTGAAATCATGCCGACCAGCTGTCGGCATATCTCTTGCCTTTCTTTTGATAAGGTCTTTGTCAACATGTCTGCCCCATTTTCATCTGTGTGAATTTTCTGAAGCTGTAACTGCTTCTCTTCAAACACATTTCGAATCCAGTGGTATCTCACATCTATATGCTTTGACTTGAAATGAAAAGTTGGGTTCTTGCACAAGTGGATGGCGCTCTGGCTGTCACAATGTACCACATAATTTTTCTGTTTCAATCCCAATTCATGTAAGAATTCTTTCATCCACAGCATCTCCTTACAGACCTCGGTAGCAGCAATATATTCTGCCTCTGTGGTAGAGAGAGCTACACACCTTTGCAATCTGGATTGCCATGACACAGCTCCCCCTGCAAAAGTAAGTATGAAACCTGATGTGGACTTCCTTGTATCAATATCTCTCGCCATATCTGCATCTGTGTAACCAATCAGCACAGCTGGACCACCCCCAAAGCTTAAACAAACTTTGGAGCTTCCTCTGAGATATCTGAAGATCCACTTCACTGCTGCCCAATGCTCTTTCCCTGGATTTGCAAGAAATCTGCTAGCAACACCCACTGCATATGCGATGTCTGGCCTCGTACATACCATCGCGTACATCAAACTTCCGACTGCTGAAGCGTAAGGAACCTTCTTCATTTTCTCCTTCTCCTCATCACTTGAAGGACTTTGCTCTGAGCACAACCTGAAGTGACCTGCAAGAGGAGAACCAACTGGCTTTGCATTGATCATACTGAACCTATCCAATACCTTCTCAATGTACTTTTCCTGTGACAACCATATTTTCTTGATTCTTCTATCACGGAAAATCTGCATACCCAGTATTTGCTTTGCTGGTCCCATATCCTTCATTTCAAATGAATTGCTCAGCTCCTTCTTCAACCTGTCAATCATAGACATATCTTTCCCAAGAATAAGCATGTCATCAACATAAAGTAGGAGTATGACAAAATCCTCACTAAACCATTTGATATACACACAATGATCTGAAGCCATTCTTTTGTATCCATTTTCAGCCATAAATGAATCAAATTTCTTGTACCACTGCCTTGGAGCTTGCTTCAGCCCATATAAGCTTTTTTTCAATCTGCAGACAAGATTTTCTTTACCTTTGACTTTGAAGCCTTCTGGTTGCTCCATATAGATTTCCTCCTCCAAATCACCATGAAGAAAAGCTGTCTTCACATCTAACTGCTCAACCTCCAAGTCTAGACTAGCAGCAATACCTAGAGCAACACGAATTGAAGACATTTTAACAACAGGAGAAAAAATCTCTTCAAAGTCAATACCTTTCTTTTGACCAAAGCCTTTCACAACCAATCTGGCCTTGTACTTTGGTTGAGAACAATGCTGTTGAGTCTTTAACCTGAAAACCCACTTGTTCTTTAAAGCCTTCCTTCCTCTTGGTAGTTCCACTAAATCATATGTGTGGTTCTTCTGTAAGGCATCCATTTCTTCCAGCATACCTACTAACCACTCCTTTTTCTGCTCACTTTCAACTGCCTCCTGGTAACATTCTGGTTCACCTGCATCAGTAAGCATTATATATTCATCTGTAGAATACCTTTTGGAAGGTTGACGTTGTCTGATAGATCTTCTCAGCTGAGGCTCTGTAGGAGGTTGCTCCTGATCTCCTTCCTGCTCAACATGTCCTACAGGTGAGTTAATACCTGCTCCTGCACTATTTTCTTGCACATCTCCCCTATCACCCTGATTTACTAGAGGAGTAACTGGATCACAGTCTGTTAATCCTCCTGCAGAAGACTTGACTGACACCTCCTTCTTGAAGTCTTGAAGGGTTTGATCTTCAAAAAATACCACATCTCTGCTTCTGAATACCTTCTGCTTTTCTGGATCCCAAAGTCTATAACCAAACTCATCATGTGAGTAACCAAGCAAAGCACATTCTTTTGTCTTACCATCCAGCTTGGACCTCTCAATGTCTGGAACATGTGCAAATGCACGACAACCAAACACTCTCAAGTGCTTATAAGAGACATCTTTTCCTGACCATACACGCTCTGCAACATCACCATCTAGAGCTGTACATGGTGACAAGTTTATTACATCAACCGCTGTCTTCAATGCCTCATCCCAAAATCTTTTAGGTAACTTGGACTGTGAAAGCATACATCTGATCTTTTCCATGATGGTGCGGTTCATTCTCTCTGCAATTGCATTATGCTGAGGAGTACCAGGAACTGTCATCTCATGTTGAATGCCATGTGATCTGCAATAATTATCAAATAACCCTGTGTACTCACCACCATTATCTGACCTTATACATTTCAGTTTCTTTCCTGTCTCTCTTTCAACTCTGGCATGAAACTCTTTGAAGACATTAATAACCTGATCTTTAGTCTTCAAACCATAGACCCAAACTTTTCTAGAAAAATCATCTATAAAAGTGACAAAATAAAGTGCACCACTGATGCCTGGAACATTAACTGATCCACTAGGAGTTTTTGTCCTCAGAGGACCACAAACATCTGTATAGATACGATCCAAAACATGCATTTTTCTAGATAAAGCAGGACTAGCAAAAGAAACTCTATGTTGCTTGCCAACCAAACAATCAACACATGGGTTCAGATGTACACCTTTGAAGTCTGGTAGAACTTCTTCCTTGGAAAGAACTTGCAGCCCCTTCTCACTCATGTGTCCCAGTCGTTTATGCCACAACTCCATGCTGAAGTCGTTCTCTGTAACATTCAACTGTTCACCATAAGCTTTAGCCTGCAACCTGTATAAAGTGTGACATTTCTTCCCACTGGCTACAACAAGTGAACCTTTACTGAGCTTCCATTGCCCTTTATGAAATCTGCTATCAAAATCTTCATCATCAAGTCTTCCAACTGAGATTAAATTTAGCCTCAAGTCAGCTACATGCCTTACATCCTTGAGCACCAACTTACAGCCAAGATTGGTCTTCATGTGGATGTCACCCATGCCAATGATGTCTGCTGTGCCTTGATTTCCCATCTTGACAACACCAAAATTTCCAGTCTTATATGTAGAAAAAAACTCCCTCCGTGGTGTAGCATGATAAGAAGCACCTGTGTCAATCACCCACTCATGATTCTGACACTCACATGAGAAGATACCATCAGAAGTAGACAAAATCAAATAATCATCACTCTGCACAGTAGCTGTGATATTCTCCTTTGACTCTGTATCCTCCACTTCTTTTCCCTTTTTCTTACTCTTCTTAGGCTTCTTACACTGATTCTTGTAGTGCCCTTTCTCACCACAGTTATAGCAAGTAATATCTTTTCTTGACCTTGATTTGCTTCTACCCTTGTATGAATTGTCTCTATTTCTAGACTTTGACCGTCCTCTATTCTCTGAGACAAGTGCCTGTGAATCAATCTGAGAAGTTGCTGAATTTTTCCTTCTTAACTCCTCATTCAACAAACTGCCTGTTACTTGACTCATGGTGATAACACCGTCTGGTGCAGAATTACTGAGGGAAACTACCAGTGTCTCCCAACTTTCTGGCAATGAACTGAGAAGTAACAATGCCTGCAACTCATCATCAAGAGACATTTTCATAGAGGATAACTGGTTATTAATACTCTGCATTTCATTCAAATGCTCAGCAATAGAAGCACCCTCTTTATATTTCAGATTCACTAGTTTTCTGATCAAGAAAGCCTTGTTGCCAGCTGTTTTTCTCTCATATAGACTTTCTAACTTTTTCCAAAGAGAGTTTGCAGAAGTCTCAGTGGAAACATGGTGAAAGACACTATCATCCAACCATTGCCGAATAAAACCGACTGCCTTCCGATCTAACATGATCCAAGCATCGTCTGTCACTGTAGCGGGCTTTGCTTTGACCCCTTCTAAAGGTCCATATAGATCCTTGCAATATAAGAGGTCCTCCATCCTTGGTTTCCATATCATCCAATTGTTTCCGTTCAGACTGATCATGCGGGAAACATTACCGGCCTCCATGCTCGCACACAAAAAAAAAATTCACAGGCTCTGATACCAGTTGATGGGAAAGAATCCGTGTACGAGCAAATACTAGCAGACCGTAATACGCAGCGGAATAATAAATAAAAATGCGCAAACCACACAATCACAGAAACACCAAGATTTACGTGGAAAATCCCTTCAAGATAAAGGGAAAAAAAACCACGGGCAAGCCAGAGAAGAAGATCCACTATAAAATAATAAATATCCAAGTCTCAAAGTCCCTTGCCAGAACTTGAGAACAATCACAAGAGAATAATAGGGATATAAGGATTACGTCACCGAAAAATACGGTCTCCTGCGTTACCTCCTTATTTTCTTCCCTTCTCTTCTTCTTCTTCTCTTGTTTTTCTTCTGCAGCACCTTCACGTGATTCCTGGAGTGGAAGTCCTCCCACGTAGTTAAGCACCAAGCAGCAGCCCTTCCTTCTCTTCCCCTAGCAATCCATGCTCCTAGAAAAAAGAAATACCTGCTACATGCTTCTCCTCTTTTTTTCAGACGGCTGCTCCTTAAAAAAGAGAAAACCAAAAAAGGAAGGCGGCTACTCCTTTTATAAAAGAGAGAGAATAAACCCTAGTAGAAAAAGGAGTAGCGCTCCCTTTTGCCCTAATGGGCTGAATAGGTGGGCCATGGGCCCAACAACTTTGATGCGACTTAAAACCCTATCCCAAATTTTAAGTAGCAAAGTTCATGGACATTTAGAATGGGCCTAATCCATCTAAAGATGATTCAAAACAATCCAAGTATTCAGTTTTCGATTTGTGATGTTCACGCTCAATTTTGAATCATCTCATTTATACGTAGACATGATGTAAAAAAAATGAAAATGGACCCAGTCCGTGCCAAGCTCTTGCGATATACTAATTTAGGTTTTGAGATAGCTACTTCCTTCTCTCTTCCACTATCGTCTCTCTTATTGTTCATCTGCCTTTTCTGGTACATAATCATCCAAATGTCATAAAACGTTAACAGAAGTATTCAAAAGTTATGAGTGAATAAAATTAAGGTCTCAACAATTAGTTTGCATAAAATAGAGCATCTATACAACAATGGTTCGGTATTGTGAGTAATTTTTCACATTGGTTGTACCTAATAGAAAATTAAAAGGCTATGCATTAAGGGTAGTCTCTAAGACATCAGATAATCTGCGCACTAGATCATGTTGTGCAAAACATCATTAACACGTGTTCTTTGGACTACAATACGCTAAATCATATACTCTTTCAATTTAAATTGACACACAAATCTGCTCCCCACTGTCTAATTGGACTAATCCATGCAGCCCTGATTGCCTGTTGCTATTGTCTAATTGCATGCAGCAAATTCAGACGTGGATCAATGGATGCGAGAAATCTTGAACTTGGTAGAAATAAATCATGATCAAAATTATATACACAATATTTCTGTGATTTTCCCTTGGTGATATCAGCCCCTCTTGCCAAAAAGCAACAGTTTTCCTGCTTTGCTGCAATAATACAACCAAGGATGATAAAATCATATTGAATCAAGAGGTTTGATTTGGTACAGAAATCACTTCAGTGATTTGATTCCAAACCATAGCAAACTATTTATACCATATCGATTTATTTGATTTGTCTTACTATGGAGTGATTTGTGGATTAAAACCTTTGATTTATCTACTTAATAAGCTAACAATTCGATATAATATATTTCGTATCAAAATATATTAGTTTAGCATCGAAATAATACGGATTTTTAATGCAATAAATCTTGAATGCAATAATTATAATTAGTAGAGAATGCTTTTTTATTCTTTTACTAATTCATCATCAAAATTGACAGAATATAGAATAAATAAAACTTAAGTATGGCTATTTATTTATATTTTTTGATATTTATTTATTATTAATTTATTATTAATTTAATTTTTATATGAGCATCAAATAATAATAGATAAATAAAAAGAAGGTGTGAGATATAAAAGCAAGAAGCATGTAATATGATGTGGCTGGTAGCACCATGCATGCATTAACGATAAACCTGACTGACAGCGAAACTTAAATAGGCGGCCTTCAGCGGCCCCGCTTCTTCAAGACGGCCCCCGCTCTTCAGCGGCCTCGCTCCTCTAAGGTGGCCTCGCTCTTCAGCGGGGAGGGGAGAGGGGGGGCATCTCTCCAAGGTGGCTCCGTCTCTCCAAGGCGGCCCCGCTCTTCAACGGCCCTGCTCTTCCAAGGCGGCCCTCGACGGCTCCGACTCTTCAAAGCGGCCCCTGCTCTCTAAAACGGCCCCGCTCTTCTAAGGCGGCCTCTGGCGGTCCCTGTTCTCTGAAGCGGCCCCGCTTTTCAGTAGCCCCGCTCCTCCAAGGCGGCCTCCGACGGCCCCTGCTCTTCAGCGGCCCCTCTCCTTCAAGGCAGCCCTCGATGGCCCCGGCTCTCCAAAACGGCCCCGCTCCTCCAAGGCAGCCCTCAGCGATCCTCACCCAGGATCAGCCTCAGCTATCGGCCACTATATCGGCCCCCACATCAACCCATGGGCGATCCCCGGTGCCTATGTGGCCCTCCATGTGAGCCAGCCACGCCCGCCGCCTATCCCATGTGCCCGATGGGACCAGGCCTACCTACCACCTGTTCCACATGCCCGATGGGACCAGGCCCACCAACCACCTGTTTCACATCCCGATAGGACCAGGCCCACCTACCAACTGACCCGCGTGTCCAACAAGATCAGGCCCACCAACCGTTTCTGAACTCACGTAATTACCATGAGTTTAGCAGACATTCCTCCCCATGGAATCCCACATGGCTGATCCCCAGACGAAAATCAAGGGTCCTTAAAAAGGTAAGAGGGATCCTATGCAAGGTAAGTCATTCTGAAGACTCCTAACACAAAACCATTCGGAGAACATCTCAATCTTCGAGCCCTCTCTTGATGAGCTTTTTCAAGCTTACGATTGTGACCCCGGTCACTAACTTGCCCATCGAAAGGTCCCCACCAGAGCTACCTCCAGCCCTGGGACTTCTTGCAAGTCTCCCTGCAAGGAGGAGCTTCGTCAGCAACTTCACGGAGCCTTCTGACGGTCGTCGCCGGTGATCGGGCATCATTAGATTGGCGTGCCAGGTAGGGGGCAAAAGAGAAGAGCTCTGTAACACCAAGCTACGAGCCCTCTTTTTCTCCTCCTTCTTCCCCAACAACAACAATGGCAGTAACACGAGCTTGGGAGGCCTCCATTAGCCATGCTGGGAGGCATCCCCAACTAGTGGAGCAGCGGCAGGAGGCCAACCCTCATGCGTCCAACCCTCCGGTTACTTTTACCCTGCCAGCTACGACCAACCAAGTGGATCAATTGGCCGCACTCACCCAGCAAGTCCAGAACTTGATGGCGATGGTATACAGACTGCAGGAGCAGCAGTCTGTGGCCACTCAACACCAGGGCCTCCTCCACCACCTACGGCAGATGCACCATTTAGTCAGCAATTCTCTCGGGAGAGATCTCCCCAATGAGAGACTCATCATCGCTGTACCTTGCCCAAAGGACACCATCGAGAGACCTTCAAGAGGTCGCGCTCCCCCATCCATAGTTCAAGTGACTCCTCTCCAGAACGACAATGGCAGGAAGAGCCCAAGCAGAGACATCACTACCCGCGCTCTTCCCCTTCTTCTTCGTCATCTTTCGAGTCACCAAGAAAGATATCAATCATCAACCGCCAGGCGGAGGAACATCTGGACGAGTACAATCGGCAGTTGGAGGAGCTTATCAGAAAAATCAACAATCAGCCAGAGAAGGACTACGACACTCATCCTCCCTACTCCCGACATATTCTGGAGGAGCCCATCCCCTTCAGGTTCCATCTCCCTTAGCTGGATCCGTGCGATGACACGGCGGATCCACTTGACCACCTTGAGAGCTATAAGACTCTCATGCAAGTTCAAGGGGCTACCGATACCCTCCTGTGCAAAGCCTTCTCAGCAACCCTACGGAAGGCTGCACGTGCCTGGCACTCCCGTCTGTCCCCACACAGCATCGATTCTTTCTGACAGATGGAGAAGGCCTTCTTGGCTCACTTCAACGCCTGTCGAAGGATCTCCAGGGTGGCGGACAGCCTTTTCTCCATACGGCAGAGGAAGGGAGAGTCTCTCCGAGACTTCATGGCCCATTTTAAAGCGGTAGCCCTCGAAGTTTACCACCTGGATGACGTGGTGGCAACTTTGGCTTTGAAATGGGGACTCCGTCCTTTCCATTTCACCTTCTCACTGGACAAGAAGCCATCCATCTCTTACTCTGACCTCCTGCTTCGCATGCAGAAGTACATCCACGCCGACGAAGCTGACTCTACTCGCCAGGAGTTTGACGAAGGTCTTAGCAGGAGGTTTGCCCACCCGAAGTCCGTCAGACCCTCCCGCTCCAAGAAGCTCGAGCCATTGCGCCGATCAGGCGATCATCGCCGAAGCCTTACCCCTAGGGAGAGCAAGCTCACTCCTCTTCTAGCCCCTCGCTCCTACATTCTCATAGAGATTGAGGGCGAGCCGTATCTCTAGTGTCCTCCACCAATGAAGAAGGGAGCTCCCCATGACAAGAGCCACTACTGTCGTTTCCATCGAGACTACAACCATGACACCGAGAACTGCTACAGCCTAAAGCACGCCATCGAGGAACTCATCCAGTGGGGTTACTTCGGAAAATATGTCCAGAAGGGACCCCCAGCTATTTCAGTGCTCATGGGGCCTCCGCCAGCTCAGGCCAACGTCAACAACGCCTCGACAGAGAAGATAGTGGGAATGGTCTCTTAGGGGGTGGGCTCTTCATCCAAACGACCGAGGGATGATGGAGGGGTAGATGATGTATTTCTTTTCCTAGGAGGGAGCCAGCTAGGATTGAAAATGTAAACAATGATGGCGTCGTTGTTTCAATGATGATCGCCAAACATCCTGTAAAATGAATCTTAGTTGACGGTGGAAGCTCAGCCGATATCATTACTTACGATGCTTTTGTTATAATGAATCTGTCCCTTGACTCTCTACAGCCAGTGGTGGCACCTTTAGTCGGCTTCATGGGAGACTCAGTGAGAGTGGAAGGCGAGATCACCTTTCTGGTTAC
This sequence comes from Calamus simplicifolius, assembly GCA_900491605.1. Taxonomy (NCBI): domain Eukaryota; kingdom Viridiplantae; phylum Streptophyta; class Magnoliopsida; order Arecales; family Arecaceae; genus Calamus; species Calamus simplicifolius. The sequence continues at coordinate 663,722 of UESW01003960.1, forward strand.
GACCGGGACACCACCATGTCAAAGCACAATCATGATGAAGTTTCTAGTCATCCGAGTACCTCTGGCATACAACACCATCCTCGGTCGACCCGGCCTGAATCTCCTCGATGCGATTATTTCCACCAAGCAGTTACTCATCAGATTCCCAACTAACAATGGAATTGGCGAGATGCGAGGAGAGACCGGTCTGGTCTTGCCCTGCTACCATAGCTCCAAGCCCTCGAGAGGTCGCACCGGCCTTATAGGTACCGGATCCCAGAGAGTCTAGTAAAGGAGGAGAGCCGGCTGAGCGGTTGTTGACTTTTCCATTGGGGGATGACCCGACGAGGATGGTGCGGGTCGGTGAGCTTCTCTTTGCGAAGGACCGAGACCGTTTCCTGGATTTCTTGCGAGCCAACTCAGACATTTTCACTTGGTCAGCGTCTGACATGTCCGGTATACCATCAGAGGTAATTATACACTAGCTTAACATCGCCCCAAAACATCGCCCGATCCACCAACGAAAAAGGAGCTTCGCCCCAGAGAGACAAAGAGCTATTGACAAGGAGGTCAGCAAGCTGCTTACTGCCGACCACATTCTGGAAGCACATTACCTGGATTGGTTAGCTAATGTGGTGATGATCCGTAAGGCAAATGGAAGCTGAAGGATCTGCATTGACTTCACCGATCTCAACAAGGTCTGCCTAAAGGACAGTTTTTCATTGCCTCAGATTGACCAATTGGTGGACTCCATATCCAGTCACGAGCTCCTCAGCTTCATGAACGCTTTCTCTAGGTACAACTAAATAAAAATGAACCCAGACGACGAAGAGCACACATCCTTCGTGATCGAGAAGGGCATCTACTTTTACAAGGTAATGCCTTTCGGCCTCAAGAATGCAGGAGCGACCTACCAGAGGCTGATGAATAAAGTCTTTAAAGACCAACTCGGGCAGAACATGGAAGTCTACGTGGATGATATACTGACAAAGAGCATCCGCGCCTCCGACTTTGTCTCCGACTTGAAGAAAACCTTCAATAATCTCCGCCGTTACCAAGTAAAGCTGAACCCGCGAAAATGTGCTTTCGGGGTCACAGTGGGAAAGTTTTTGTGCTTTATGGTGACTCAGCAAGGAATTGAGATGAATCCAGAGAAAATTAGAGCCATCATCAATATGAGGCCACTGGTCAGCAAAAAGGAAGTGCAATGACTCACCGGAAGAGTGGCGGCCCTAAACCATTTTCTCTCCAAGTCGGCTGAGAGGTGCTTTCCTTTCTTCAAGGCCTTGCGCAAAGTGAATAGATTCGAGTGGACGAAAGACTACCAAAAAGCCTTTGAAGGACTGAAGGTGTTCTTGTCTATCCCACCATTGCTGTCTAAGCCAAAAGATGGAGAGAACCTTTTCTCTACCTCGCCGCCTCCACGAAGGCCGCCAGCTCCATCTTGGTATGCCTCGACGCCGACTGTTGGCCTAGATGGCAACCCAAGAGGGGGGGGGTGAATTGGGTTCTTTAAAAAAATTGACTCTTTAAAACTATGTGCTGTGAAACAAATGAGATTGAGTGCAAGATAAATGCAAAGCACAAATGAAGATATAGAGAAAGATAGAAAGTCAAGGCATGGCAAACACAAAGATTTTATAGTGGTTCGGTGTATCTAACACCTACGTCCACTCCCAAGTATCACTTGGGTCCACACTATAATCCACTTAATTACAGTCGAGTTATTTTACAAGCTCATAACTCAAAACTTGTTGTTTCCCCCGGGATCACAACGAACCCAGTTGGTTTTCCGGGCTCACCAGCACACAACCCAACCACAAGCTATCCTTAGCTTGTACCGAGGTATACTACCTCCACTAATTCAATCCTCCGATTGAACTAGCAAACAATAATGAAAAATAGAGTTTTGAATATACGGTAGCTCCTCAAATGAGCAAATAAACAATAAAATAAACAGGGATAAGAAAAGCCTGTTTGAAGCTCTTTGAATGTATGCTTTTCTTCTTTTCCTCTTCTCCTTTGAAAAATTGAATCAGGGCCTCAGCTCAAATTCTTTACTGAAATTTGTAGATGAGAAGTTGAGGATTTGGGGCTTTTGCTTTCTTTCTTCTAATGATGGAAATCTTCTTGATTTGAACTTGAGAAGCTTGTGGATTTCTCTTTGAGCTTTTTGGAGTTGATGGATTTGAGCTTTGAGTCTTTCCTCTTTGATTTCTTCCTCAAGATTTTTTGAATTTTTCAGTCTATTTTTTTTTTTTTTTTCCTTTTTTTCTTTAAACGGATGGTTTTCCTTCTTTTATATATCTCTTAATCCAAGTTTAGGTGGGAAATCTAGCCATTGTAAGATGCTTGGATACTCCTACACATACAGAAAAATAGCCGTTGGAGGTTAGGTAAAAAGAAATCTTACCGTTGGAGTCCGTTCTGACAAATGAAAATCCATTCCTGACAGGTTGGAGTCGGCTCCAACTTTTCAGGTATCGGCTCCAAATTGGGTATCCAAAAATAGCAAATAAAAAGTTATTGAGGAGTTGGCTCCGGAAAAGTAAGTGTCGGCTCATCACTTTCGGGAGTTAGCTCAGCAATCCAAAAGTGTCGGCTCCAGAAATGTCCATAAAAACATGCTCTCTGTTATCAGGTTAGAGTCGGCTCCAGAAACTCAGGTGTCGGCTCCCGAACTCTTAGGTGTCGGCTCCGGAAATTGAGACAGAATACACTTATCTGTATCTCAGGTTGGAGTTGGCTCCGAAACTCTGGGTGTCGACTCTAGACCATGCCAAAAAATCCAGAAATCTTCTAATACGCCTTGGTGTCGGCTCCTGACTAGTTGGGTGTCGACTCCAAGTTTTGAACTTTGAAAAATTCTTTTAACATTTAATTCAAAACTTATTTCGTTATTCCTTTTGATTGATTAAACATTTTTAATCCCTGAAACACTTATTAAATCTATCAGAAACATAGTAAATATACTCATGTCTTTTATTAATCATCAAAATCAATAATTAGGTCAACAATCTCCCCCTTTTTATGATTATAAAAACATTGAGTATATGCATGATTTAAACAATAAGATTTTCAAATCAAATTTCTTAAATATTTAGTTCTCATAGGTAACTCCCCTGAACGAAGTAGCTCCCCCTATGATACTCAATTTAACATCTATTCTTCCCTTTTAACAGTAAACTTTTGATGTTTGATACCAATTAAACAATCATATCAAATTGTATCAAATTAAGTTAGCTAAGTTTCTTCCTTTCAATGCACATATGTCAATTACTTCTCCCCAAATGCAATTATTAATTAAATACCAATTAATTAAGCTTGTTTGTTCCAATGCAAATACTAAATACTTCTCCCTCTTTATAACTTTCAATGTACGACTATCAATTACTTCTCCCCTTTTTTTGTAATCAACAAAAAGGTTAAGAAGTTTCAAATTAAATGACAAAATTAAGAGATGCTTCAAAGATCAAATGGTATTCATTAAGTATCAAAAAGGTTCATTACACACTTCACAAAGTTAAGCATTACATCATGTTACAAAAGGAAACTTCATTACATCAAAATTTCGAACTAAACTGAACTTCATTGCATCATATTTTAATAACATCAAAGAAACTTATTACAAGATAATCAAAAATTAATTCTAAGAAGTCTTTGTAGTTCTTCTAATATTTTTCCCATTCCTTCACTTTGAGTTTGAACAAAAGCCTTTAGTCTTCTATCAACAAATGCACATGCAGTCACAATTTTGTCCTGAAGCTCTGCATTGCATTTGGAATATGTCTCTGAATCTCCTCCAATATCTTTAAGTTCTTCAAAAATATTCTTGAGATTATTCTTCAAATATTCTACGGAGGCTCCAAGTGTGGATTCAATTTTGCTTACTCTTTCATCCAAAGAATAATACATTTCTCTTAAATTCATCAAACTATTGTCAATTTCTGTTTTCATTTCTTCCTTGTGAGTAGCAAATAGACTTTTAAGCTATTCTAACTAAATATTAGAAAAACCAATGGATGACATAGGCAGTGGTACATGTGCAGGAGCAGGAGTAGGTGCCGATGGTGGTGATGATCTACTAGGCTCCGGTGATGGATGCCTCACTGATGGACCTGCCTCAGATGGTGCAGTAGCCCTAATGTCAGCTGCTTTCTCATCCAGATGACCTTTTCTTTTCCATCTACCATCTACTTTCACAAACCCCATTCTGTGCACAGTAGCCAAGCTGTAATAATCAGTGTGCCTTAGGTTTTTCGATGGCTCATTCTTAGAAATAACAACTCCTTGACTTCTAAATGCCATGGTTAGGACAATCCCATAAGGCAATGAAGATCTCCTCTTGCCCCCGGCCTCAACCATATACCATATCATCATTCCTGCTAGATTGATTGGCTGACCCATCAAAATACTATCCATAATCACTATGTCTCACTCTGAGACATACTCAAAATGTTCAATCTTGGGAAATAGGATCCTACCACAAATGTCATGTAACAGTCTAAGCTCAAGAGGCAACTGATTTTCTCTAACTTCCTCAAACTCAGTTACTTCCCTTCCTAGCATCCTTGATAAAGCATCTGATCTCTCACTGTGAATGCTTGTAGTAAGCCCAGTGACAGGAATCCCTAAAAGATTTCCTAAAATTTCAAATGTGAGATAAATTCTTTTCCCTCTTACTGAACTAACTATTCCACCATCTCCCCTTGATAAATCGAAGTAAAATTCTTTAACTAGGGCCGGATATGTGGGAACGTCCAAAGAACATACCTTATCCCAACCGAGCTCCTTGATTTGTCTACCAATTGCAAAACCCTCGGCTTCAAAGAAATCAAAATCTACTTTCCTTCCATGGTTATGACTTGCCCAGCTAGGGTATCTACTTATGGAGAGGAGGGGCTAGGATTGTCAAAGTGAGTTAAAGAAGAATCGTCGCTCGGAGTAGGTTCACGGACAGGACGCCGAGCCGTACGCTTCCTTGTAGCTATGGGAGCATCAAAGACCGATCCCCTACGCTTAGGTGCCATAAGAATCTTAGGGAATGGTTGATTTGAGGAATATTTGGTTTTGAAAGGTTTGGAGAGGTTTTTGTGAGGATTTGGAGAAGAGTGGGATGAGAAGGTATCGACTCTGCCCTAATATAATCAATTTGGGGCCACCAGGTGTCGACTCCCGCAAAGTCGGGTGTCGACTCTAAGTCGCTAACACTGTTAGTCGCCCAAGCTAGAGTCGGCTCCGCTTAAGCGGATGTCGGCTCTAAGGTCAGAGACCAAGAGCGACACAGGCAAGGTGTCGACTCCACTAACAGTTTCAAAGAAAAATAAGTGAGTTTTAAACAACCAAAACTTGTCAAAATAAAATCAATAAATTTTTGAAAAAAATCTTTGGAATGTGGAGAATCAAATTGCTCATATTCTAGATAAATTGTCCTTAAAATCATAAGAAAATCTCAAGAAATTGATTGAAATTTAGATAATCATTCCTTAGGGTTTCAAAATCATTCCAAAGGATCACAAATCCCTAATTCTCCTCTGAGATAACAAAATCTCTCTTCACTCAAAGGTTTTGTAAATATGTCAGCTAATTGTTCTTCAGTGTTTACATAATCTAAACAAATTTCATCATTAGCTACATGTTCTCTTATAAAATGATATCTAATTTCTATGTGTTTTGTTCTTGAGTGTTGAATTGGATTTTAGTTAAATTGATTGCTAGTATTATCACATTAATGGAGTTTTTAAGTGTTGATACCATAATCTTCAAGTTGTCGCTTAATCCATAGGATTTGCGCACAGCAACTTCCAGCTGCAACATATTCAGCTTCAGTAGTAGATAATGCAACTGAATTTTGCTTTTTGCTAAACCATGTGATTAAGTTACTCCTAAGAAATGGCATGCACCACTTGTGCTTTTTCTATCAATTTTACATCCAGCATAATCAGAGTCTGAATATGCAATTAGGTTTAATGTTGAGTCTCTAGAATACCATAAACCTACATTTTTGTTCCATTTAGATATCTTAAGTATTCTTTTAACAGCTATTAAGTGTGATTCTTTAGGTTCAGCTTGAAATCTAGCACATAAACATACTGCAAACATTATATCAGGTCTACTTGCTGTTAAATAGAGAAGGGATCCGATAATACCTCGATAGTACTTTTGATCAACTTTCTTACCTTCTTCATCTTTGTCTAGCTTGCATGAAGGACTCATTGGTGTTCCAAGGGGTTTCATTGTTTCCATACCAAACTTTTTGAGAATTTTCTTGTGTACTTGGTTTGGTTGATAAAAATTCCCTCCTTGCATTGTTTGATTTGGAGTCCAAGGAAGAAGTTGAGTTCTCCCATCATGCTCATCTCGAATTCTCCCTGCATTAACTTTGCAAATTCTTGACACAAGATTCGTTAGTAGCACCAAAATAATGTCATCTACGTATATTTGTACTACTAGTAAATCTTTACTTTTCTTTTCAAAAACAAGGTTTTATCTACATTTCCTCTAGTAAAATCATTTTCTATTAGAAATTTGCTTAACCTATCATACCAAGCTCTAGGTGCTTGTTTCAAACCATATAGTGCTTTGTGCAATTTAAAAACATGATTTGAAAATTCATGATCTTCAAAACCTGGTGGTTGTTCTACATAAACTTCTTCATTTATAAAACCATTTAAAAATGCACTTTTAACATCCATTTGAAATAGATTAATGTTCATATGACATGCAAATGCAAGTAAATCTAATGGCTTCTAGTCTAGCTACAGGTGCAAAGGTTTCATCAAAATCAATACCTTCTTCTTGACTATATCCTTTAGCAACCAATCTAGCTTTGTTTCTAATTACTATACCATTTTCATCTAATTTATTTCTAAAACCCATTTAGTTCCTATAACTTGAATGGTTTTTAGGTCTTTCAACTAAGGTCCAAACATTATTCCTAGTAATTGATTTAATTCTTCTTGCATAGCTAACATCCAATTATTATCTTTTTCAGCTTCTTCTATAGTTTTAGGTTCAATTTGTGATACAAATGCAAGATGATTACTATATTCTCATGTATGATCTAGTCCTTATTCCTTGAGATGGATCACCTATAATCAATTCCTTTGGATGACTATAGGCATATCTTCCAATCTCTTGGAAGATCTACATCATTATGATCATATCAATAACATCAACCCTTATGTGAATCATCTTTAGCTTCTTGTTCATGATCTGAAGATACTTCAATATTAAGTTTTTCAAGATCTTTTTCAATTAGTATATTTGTATCTTCCTCATCATCAATCTTTTCAGATCTAGTGCTAAAGACTCATCAAAAACTACATGAATAGATTCTTCTACTATTAAGGATTTCTTGTTAAAGATTCTATATGCCTTACTAGTTGTTGAATAACCTAAAAAATTCCTTCATCAGATTTAGCATCAAATTTTCCTAAGTTGTTTTTACCATTATTATGAATGAAACATTTACATCCAAATGCATGAAAGTATTTTATAGTTTGGTTTTCTTTCATTCCATAATTCATAAGGTGTTTTCTTTAATATTGGTCTTATTAAAGCTCTGTTTAAGATGTAACATGCTGTGTTAATTGCTTCCGCCCAAAAATATTTTGGTAAGTTGCTTTCACATAGCATGGTACGGGCCATGTCTTCTAAAGTTCTATTCTTTCTTTCAACTACACCGTTTTGTTGTGGAGTCCTAGGGGCTGAAAAATTATGATTAATTCCATTTTCAGTGCAGAAATTTTCAAATAAGTGGTTTTCAAATTCTGTTCCATGATCACTTCTTAGAGATACTATAGTAGTGTTTTTCTCATTTGTGACTTTCTTGAAAATTTCAGGAACATCGAGAAAGTCTCATCTTTGTGAGCTAAAAACATTACCCAAGTATATCTAGAATAATCATCTACAATCACTAGGCCATATTTCTTTCCTCCTAGACTTGTGGTTCTAGTTGGTCCAAATAGGTCCATGTGAAGTAGCTCTAGTCCCCTAGAAGTTGAAACAATATTTTTAGATTTAAATGAACTTCTAGTTTGTTTTCCAAATTGACATGCATCACATATTTTATTATTTTCAAAATCTAATTTAGGTAAATCCTTTAACTAAATCCATTTTAATTAATTTTGAAATAAGGTGTGTGCTTGCATGACCTAATCTACGATGCCACAACCAACTAATATCATTAATGTTAGCATTATCAGCAATTAGGCAATGACTACTCTTAGAAGTTTTGTCTGTGTCAACTAAGTATATATTGCCAAATCTATATCCAGTAAAAACAATGCTATCATCAATAGATTAGTTACAGTGCATAAAGAAGATTTAAATGAAACATTAAAGTTTTTATCACATAATTGCTAATGCTAATTAGATTATGCTTTAAACCATTAACATAAAGTACATTTCAATAAAATGGATGGAGTTATGCGAACTTTACCAAGGCCCAAATTTGACCTTTACCGTTATCGCCAAATGTCACAACTCCACCTACATTTTCTTCTAGGGTGATGAATTCCTCTTTGTCACCCGTCATATGTCTTGAGCAGCCGCTATCAAGATACCACTTTTGTTTTGATCTTTTGGCTACAAGACATTCCTGCAAATCATCAAACTTTATGTTTAGGTACCCAAGCTTTCTTGGGTCCTTCATGGTTAGTAGCAACAAAAATTGTTCCTTTCGGAACCCATATTTTCTTAGCTTTAATATTAAGCTTGTTGTTTTTTAATTTGCATTCAAAGGATTTGTGTCCTTTTTCATTACATTTAAACATCATTTTATTACCTTGGTTGGCTTTTACAAAAATATTTTTAGTGATTTCTGTTTTCTTAGTTGTATATCCTAGCCCAGCTTTATCAAAACAGCTTTTGACTACTCAATAACATGTTAAGTTTTTGAGCTATATGTAAATTTCTCAACTATTATATTTTCAACTTCTTTCTTAAACTAACATTTTCATAAGAAATTGATTCTTTATCTTTTAAGAAATTCTTATTTTCAGATTTCAATTCTTCAACTTCATGAGTTAGTTTATCCTTTCTTTTACAAGATTTAAATTATCATTTTTCAAAAATTTGCTTTCTTTTTCAAATTTTAAAATCTAATAATTCATTAAAAGCTTCAAACATTTCATCAAATGTAAATCATGAGGTTTCGGAACTTACCTCATCGTCGTCGTTTGGCCATGAAAGCAAATATTTGCAACCTCTTTTGTTCTTTCTTCGGAAGAAGATTCATTGCTGTCAGTCCATGTTGCAACATATGCCTTCTTCTTTTTCTTGAAGGTCTTTTTCAATTGTGGACAATCATATCGAAATGCCCCGGTTTCTTACACTCATAACATATCAAGGGGTCTTTCTCTTTGTCCTTGTCCTTATCTTTCTTTTTTTTCTCCTTCCATTTTGTTCCAAATTTTTTTTTGGAAGGGTTTCTTTTTCCTCAAAAATCTTCTAAACTTCTTGGCCAAGAGAGCAGTTTCATCATCATCTCTTCCTCATCACTGCTGCTCTCTTCCAATTTCTGCAGCTTTGAGGGCAAATTTTCTTCTTTTTGTTTCCTCCTCATATGCTGCCTCATTGTCAATTCGTGGGTCATGAGAGATCCTAGAAGCTCCTCTAAGGGTAGTGCATTGAGGTCTTTGGCTTCTTGGATTGCTGTGACTTTTGCTTCCCACGATCTTGGCAATGACCTGAGTATTTTGCGAACAAGATCAGCATTAGTATAAACTTTTCCTAAACTTTTCAAACCATTCACAATATCGGTGAATCTAGTGAACATGCATGTGATGGTTTCAGTTTGTTCCATTGTGAACAATTCATATTTATGAACCAAGAATATTTATCTTTGATTCTTTTACTTGGTTTGTTCCTTCATGTGTAACTTCCAACCTATCCCATATTTCTTTAGCGGAATTACAAGTAGAGATGCGGTTGAATTCATTTGAATCTAAGGAACAATATAAGATATTAATGGCTTTGGCATTAAGTTGAGCCATTCTCCTATCATTATCATTCCAATCCCTTTCGGGCTTTGGAACAATAGTGCCATCAATAAGGTGTGTGGGTGTACTAGGTCCATTTAATATAACACCCCAAAGCTCATAATCAGAAGCTTGAATGAATATCCTCATTCTAGCTTTCCAATAAGAATAGTTTGAGCCATTAAAGAGTGGAGGTCTATTTGTAGAATGACCTTCAGCAAAACTAGAACCACTTTGTGTTGCCATAATGACCTTTAGCTCTTGATCGTGAGATCAAACTCTAAATGAGCACTATGCTCTGATACCAATTGTTGGCCCAGATGGCAACCCAAGAGGGGGGGGGTGAATTGGGTTCTTAAAAAATTGACTTTTAAGCAATTTAAAATGAGATGTGCAAGTGAAAGGATTAACTAATAAGCAAAGCACAAACAAAGTATAGAGAGAAGAGAAAGACAAGGCACGGCAAACACAAGATATTTTTATAGTGGTTCGGTGCAACCAACACCTACGTCCACTCCCAAGACTCACTTGGGTCCACACTATAATCTCTCTAGATTACAGCCGAGTTGTTTTACAAGCTCACAACTCAAACTTGTTGTTTTCACGGGTTACAACGAACCCAGCTGGTTTTAACTCGGGCTTACACACAGCTACACAACCCAACACAAGCTATCCTTAGCTTGTACTGAGGTATACTACCTCCACTAATTCAATCCTCTGATTGAATAGCAAACAATAATGAAAAATAGAGTTTCGAATATACAGCAGCTCCTCAAACGAGCAAATAAATAATAAAATAAACAAGGATAAGAAAAGCTTGTTTGAAGCTCTTTGAATGTATGCTTTTCTTCTTTTCTTTTTTTCTCTTCTCCTTTGAAAAATTGAATCATGGCCTCAGCTCAGATTCTTCACTGAAATTTGTAGATGAAAAGTTTAGGATTTGGGGCTTTTGCTTTCTTTCTTCTAATGATGGAAATCTCCTTGATTTGAACTTGAGAAGCTTGTGGATTTCTCTTTGAGCTTTCTGGAGTTAATGGATTTGAGCTTTGAGTCTTTCCTCATTGATTTCTTCCTCAAGATTTTTTGGATTTTTCAGTCTATTTTTTTCTTTTTTTTTCCTTTTTTTTCTTTAAACGGACGGTTTTCCCCCTTTTTATATCTCTTAATCCAAGTTTAGGTGGGAAATCTAGCCTTGTGAGATGCTTGGATACTCCTACACACAGAAAAATAGCCGTTGGAGGTTAGGTAAAAAGAAATCTTACCGTTGGAGTCCGTTCTGATAAATGAAAATCCGTTCCTGACATGTTAGAGTCGGCTTTAACTTTTTAGGTGTCAGCTCCAAATTGGGTATCCAAAAATAGTAAATAAAAAGTTGTTGAGGAGTCGGCTCTGAAAAGTAAAGTGTCGACTTGTCACTTTCGGGAGTCGGCTTCGTAATCCAAAAGTGTCGGCTCCAGAAATATCCATAAAAACACGCTCTCTGTTCTCAGGTTAGAGTCGGCTCCAAAAACTCAAGTGTCAGCTCCCGAACTCTCAGGTGTCGGCTCCCGAATTCTAGGTGTCAGCTCTGAAAACTGAGACAGAATACATTTCTCTGTTTCTCAGGTTGGAGTCGGCTCCGAAACTCTGGGTGTCGACTCCAGACCATGCCAAAAATTCAGAAATCTTCTGATACACCTTGGGGTCGGCTCCTGACTAGTTGGGTGTCGACTCCAAGTTCTGAACTTTGAAAAATTCTTTTAACATTTGATTCAAAACTTATTCCTTATTCCTTTTGATTGATTAAACATTTTTAATCCCTGAAACACTTATTAAATCTATCAAAAACATAGTAAATATACTCATGTATTTTATTAATCATCAAAATCAATAATTGGGTCAACACCGACGAAACCCAAAAGCTCGTCTACTATGTGAGCAAGGTACTCTATGATGCTGAAGTTAGGTACTCCAAGATAGAGAAAATCATTTTTGCTCTGATTATTTTGCCCAGCGTCTTAGGCTGTATTTCCAAGGTCATCCCATCATGGTGCTCACGGACCAGCCCCTCAAGGCTATTCTAGCCCGTCCTGACACCTCGGGACGGCTGGCTAAATGGGTGGTCAAGTTGAAAGAGTTTGACCTCTCATTTCAAGTAAGGCTGGCTCTGAAGTCTCAAGTCTTAGCCGACTTCTTGATCGAGTGCATCTGGACAGAGGAACAAGTTGAAGAGCCTCCCACGGTGCAACCGGACGACAAGCTCGTGAACATGGGGGAATCTTGGATCCTCCATGTGGATAGCGCCTTGAACTCCCAAGGAAGTGGCACCAGCCTCATATTTTCTGGCAGGTCCAGAGGGCGAAAAGGTGGAATACGCCCTTCGGCTCCTCTTCAAATCTACCAATAACCAGACCGAGTATGAAGCTGTGCTGGCTAGGGTAAGGCTTGCTCGAGAGCTCGGGGTCAGACGCCTTAGGGCTTTCACCGATTCCCAACTCATCTTCGGACAAATCAATGAAGAATACGAGGCACGGGGTCCCATCATGGCACAGTACCTATTGGCATGTCTTCTCTTTACCTACACAGTCGCTCAACATTTCTTAGTACAACCTAGCTTGTTGGATTAGCCTAAGCTTGGCAAATTTAAACTTCCTATCCTCTGACATTTCATACCATTCAAAATATTGGTCCATATCTCCCTCTCAATCTATGTACACCTTAGGGTCTAGGTCCCCATCAAAGTGGGTGCATCAAGTCGGATACTCCTAAGGGCTCTTTCATCTTGATCAATGTAGTCATGATGAGGTTTTCTTTAGTGGGGTTCAATAATAGGTTCGGGATATTGGACTCTAGAATTCAGAGGTATCATTCTGGGTGATTAAGGCTCAGCAGAAGTCATATGGGATTCTTCTAAGGAATCAATCCTTTCTTGCATCTGGTCAAAGCTAGTGTTCGATTGATTATGCTGCTCAGTCATAGTCCTCATTAAAGCTTCTAGATTTGGGTTCATGGCTACACTGGGTTAACCTGGATTGTGCTGGTATGGGGTCCCTGATCTAGTTGTCATACAATGCAAATGGACTCGTTCTAGGGTGTGCTAGACCTAGAAGCTCAAACCAAATGTTTAGTCAAGGTGACAATCTAGACTGTAGTAACTTTGCATCTGGCTAGGTAAGTGTAAGGTTGGTGAATGTCCCTCGTTGCTTGCCTAAGGCACCAATTAAAATTGGCCAGGTAAGTGGACCAGCTCACCTTCCTTCGGGCTCTTGTCCCTGAACCACTTGTCCTAGACACTAAATGCACAAGCACACATAGAAAAGATGTCTACACTGACTTGACACTGATTCAAACCCAACCTTATGGATGTCCCTAGCTCAGTAGAGCAAATTAGATTACTACTTTTTTTAATTAAAGGCTTGGATTTGCATATGAAGGATTGTGATTTTTGGGCTAAGAAAAGGTGATGAAATCCTTCCTTTATCTTGTAATGGGAGTGCCCTTAAGATAGCTTATGCAAATGATGGTATGTAACAAATCAATGTCACTATACTAATTAAGAATGTAACTTCAAACAAGTTATAACTAACTAAACAAGAATTCAAAATTTAAATTTCAAATTTAAATTTTAAATTTGAATTTCACATTTCAAATTTTAAATTTTAAATTCTAAATTCTAAGTTTTCTTAGAGGAAAACTTCAAGTTTAAAAATGTGATCAAAATTTAGGTGTCTAATGTACTAAAAAGAAAATTTTCATGCAAATGTTAAAAGAAACCTCATATCTGAAACCTATTGAAAAAGTTTTCAGATCTGGTTTGAATTGGCATGACTTAATTTGGAGTCTAATATGAGCTAAGATTCACAAAAGTAGGAAAGAACTCCATGAATCCATCCTTAAATGAATAAAATTCCAGCCCTATGTTCTATATGAAGAAATTACAGAAAATAACAAAAAAATACAGAAAATAAAAAAACATGCCCTAACCTACCATGCTCTGATACCAATTTGATGAGGAACGAAGTGGAATGATGCAATCTAAGAGGAGATAATAATAACTAAATAAAAAATAAAGTGAAGCTAGGCTATATTTTCATGTAAAAGAGCAAAAATTTTCATGAAGGGATTTGCATGTTAAACTAGACTTGGATAAGAATCCTTCAAAATAATAAAGAGAAAGGATCTTTGTGGCTAAGAAACCACACAAGCTAGGGGTTAGTTACTCTAATATTTTAGATTAAAAAATATTGAAAGAAGTGTATCCGGTCATTAATATATCAGAGATTGAAAGGATTACACTCAAGAATGAAGTTCTTGGATGATAAGGAGACTCCTCTAGTTGTAGAACTTTTTGTATCTGTTTCTATCTGTTTCTTGTTATGAAAGACCTTCTTCTTTAGAACCTAAAAATCTCGGGCATCCTACACAAACCAAATTTAGAGTTAAGAACACAAAGGTGGAATATTAATGAAATTAAGGAAGAGGAAGGGAAGGTTGAAGTTGAGATGAAGCTTAGCAAATTGGAGTTAGCTTGGCTGGCCTTCTTTGTGGAGTCTTCTTGCACCTTGGAAGATGGGATGGGATGGTAGAATGAAATGGAGAATGGCTAATGGATCTTGGCATGGAGATGAATTTCTTGAAGTAGCTAAGGGCCTCTCATCCACTCCCTCTGAAAGGACATTTGCCAACACAAGTGGAAGAAAATAAACTCAACTTTCATTCATCATAAATTGTCTTTACAAGAGAGCTTGGAGTAGTATTTATAAGCCTTCAAGGCACTTTTAAAATTTTGAATTACATGGAGCTTTTCATGGGAAGTTGCAACCTAAGCTAGCTATAAGGATGGAGGGTTGAAACAACTTATAACTAAGCTTAAAAAGAGGAGAAAAAAATGGGCGGCTCCTTTGAATTTGAATTTTCCTTGGTGATGTGGCATATGGTGATGTGGCTTGATGAGAAGCACACCAAGAGATTGACATGGTACCCAACAATGCTTGCTGAAGTGGCATCCACCTTGGATTGATTTGTTGGAGTTATTGAATGCATCCAATCTTCAAGCTCACTTGCTTACCTTGAACCCAATTTCATACCTCTCTTGGACCCAACTATTAAACTCACTAAATACAAACCAATTTGATCCTACTTGGACTCAAGAACCCAAATTGAAATAAACCAACTTTAATTACATACTCAAGAACCCAATTTGAAATAAAGCAACTTTAATTACATGACTCAAATTCAAAAAGGTAAAATTATTACTCTATTTATAGGACACATGAAAGAATTAAAGCCATACTGAATTAGATCGAAGCCTCTTTCAAACTTTGGTATCCGCACTAAGGCTTGGGCCTTATAACTTTCGAAAAATCTACGGCTGATCAACTAAGCCTTTTTAAAAAGAGCTTGAAATTCATAAATTTGAATACTAATGGGCTTGGAATCCACTATTACATATTTTTGAAATTTTAAGATGGCAAACCGATCTAAACCAACATCATCCATCCCATACTCAGCCTCAAGGACATCCCATAGTTCCTTAGAAGTTTTAAGAGAAAGTTAAATATCATAAAGCTTATTTGAAAGGGCACTTAGAATTTTATGTCTACAATGAAAACCTATTCTTGGGGGGGGGGAGAAGGAAGGGGGAGGTTGGGGGGAAAGAAGAAGTCTCAACCTGACTAAAGCAACTTGGTTGTAAATTAGATTCAGGATTTAAAAATTCTATAGCAGAAAATAATCTTAAAGTAGTAAGTCTGTATTTCACTTGACTTTGCTATCTCTTAAAGTATAACCTATTAATTTTTTTGGATTTAATTGTACTAATGTTATTTAAATCTATTTTATGAGAGTGTTGGTTGCTTAATTAATTCTGCATAATATAAATTGGAATGTTTAGCCTTATAGTTTGAGTTTTAAGTTAGTGGTTCTTAAATAATTTCTAAATAATAAATTTTAAATTTAAATATAAAAATTTAAATTTAATAATTTGAATCTAGAAACTACTTGCAATAAATAAAGTAACCTCTAAGCAAAATTAACTCAGCTAACTAAATTTGGATTTGAATTTCAAAATATTGAAATTTCAAAATTCTAAATTTTCAAGACTTTTAATATTTAAATTTTAAATTTGAAATTTAACTTTACAAGGAATTTAAAGCAGTAAATGAATTCAAAACTTTTTAGTTTTCTTATTTTCTAATAATAGCATGAAAATAAAATCTTGGAAAAAAATTTAGCTTAAAGTTTGATTTCAAGAGTTTGCATAAATTTTAAAGCAATAGAAAATTTAAATTTCAAAGAAAACACAAATTTCTGCATATTTTTTAGAGAACTAAATTTTTAGATTTTTAAAAATATTTTATTTTAATTTTTCTATAATACTAAAAGTTTTTCTTGTTTTAAAAAAATATTTCTAAGACTTCTTTATAGATTTCAAAGCAATAAAAATCTCCCCTTTTTTAATGGATTTTGTTAACCAATTTTTTGGAATAAATTCAAAACTAGTTTTTTTAAAAAAAAAATTAACTAGTTCTGCATGGATTTATTGCAATGATTGTTTTTAAATTTTTTTCTTAAAAATAAATTTTTTTAAATACATATATCATTTTTATTATTATTATTTTTAAAGAAAATAAAAACTAGTTAATTCTTTTTTCAAAGAAAAAGAATTCTTTTTTTCTCTCTCTATTGGTTAATTTACAACAATAACTA
Source organism: Calamus simplicifolius (assembly GCA_900491605.1). Classification (NCBI taxonomy): domain Eukaryota; kingdom Viridiplantae; phylum Streptophyta; class Magnoliopsida; order Arecales; family Arecaceae; genus Calamus; species Calamus simplicifolius. The sequence goes on from UESW01003960.1 coordinate 680,371, forward strand.
AAAATTCTTTTAAAAAATTTAAGTTATAATAAAGTAAGATTTAAATGTAAAATTTAAAATAAAGAAGTTGAGAAATGTGCTTAGATATTGTCTTAAAGATTAATTTTCATCCTTTTATGCAGGTTATAGGCAATTTGTCACTGAAGTACGATGATTTGGCTTAATTCAAACATCCTATGATGGTTATAATTGCATGAAGATGCAATCCAACAACTCTTTTAGATATTTAAAAGTAAAGTAAGAAAAAAATAAAAAAATTTAGAGAGTTCTTTCTTTAGTCGGGTTGTAAAACAAAGACTTCCTTCTCAATATGATCTTAAAAACTCCAAGGTCTTAGAAAGACAGAAAAAAATGGATTCGAGCTTTGATTACTTATAATTCTGTATCTTTGAACTTATTTATAAGCTCATTCAAATAATCTTCAATGAGCCAGTCCTTTATGGCCTTAAAGGCCTAATAACCATTATTCTGAAATTACGTAAAAAAATAATAAAAATTTAAGTTGTTTGAAGCTCCGCTTGAACCAGCAGATGCTTGTGCTCACGCGCTCGTCCAACCCAGTTTAAAACTTTTATTTTAAACATAAAAACTGCCAACATGATATGCATGGCTGAACAATCTGCCATGGTCCAGAGTAAGGCTACAGATGGATTAAAGAGATAGGTTGGACCTTTGATCAATCTAACCCAGTTGTTGTCTCATGGGTTAACTTGGATTTAGACTCAATTCTTAGGTTGGATCGAGTTTAAAAAATAGATCTTAATCTAAATTTTAAATTAAATTGGAAACCTATATTTTTAACCTGGCTCGTGATCCGACTAACTTGTGTATCATTCAAATTTAATTTTGTTCGATAAAAACTGGTTTTGACATTGATCCAAACCCAATCCAATCTAATCCATAAGCCACGATTATACAAACACCATTTTCCTTCGTTTGAATTGTCTTTGTTGCTTCATTGAATGAACTAGTTTTTCTTTTCACTCCAATATGTAAACTAATTTCTTCTCTTCATCTTAAACATTATAACTTTACTCATCTATTTTTACTTATATTAAATATTTATATTTTATTCAAAATTTATAATTGATAAACTTGAGAATCATCAATTACTTGGATAGAATTAAAGTTTCAAACAAAAAATTAAGTTTAATTTGGCACCTTTTAGTCTTGTTCAATTTTTTTAGTTGTATATTATGTAATTATTAATTATTAGATTTTAACTATTATAATAGTTAGATACTTGACTTACTCGATTAATGGAACATTTCAGGTTGGATTAGGATCATACTTAATTCTGAATTGGCTCAAATGATCCATTAGGTCTTATATTTTAATAAATTGGATCTGATCCAACCCAATTAATATATGGATTAAGTTTGGATCCAATGAAAACAAATCGAGCTGTGGTTAAGCATGATTCAATTTTACTCGTTTGCAGCCCTAGTCAAGAATAAAAGCATTCAAAATTTTCAAATTTATCCACTTCTACAAAATCAACAAATAATTAAATAAAATTTGTTTAGGCTTGTGAAGAACAAAGTGAAAAGAAAAAAATCTTTTTTTTTTGTTAAAAAAATTAACCTTTATGGGCATGGAAAGAAAGGTTTGCCACATAGGCTCCAGAGTTTTCACTATATGTAAGATTTTGTATGCAGATATGACCAAAAATATTGCAAAATAGTTGTTTATTCTAGTTTATTCAACCAATACAAATCTCATACATTTTAGAAATCTCAAATTAATTAAAATTTATAGTCTAATTATTTCTTTTTTGAGAAAAGAAGAAAAGCAAGAAGAAGGCTCTATGATCCAAATCCTAGTTAGGCCCATTTGGCTAAGCTTTTAGAGGACTTAAAAGCACTTTTAGAGGCAAGTACTTTTGAGTAATTTTATGAGGTTTGATAAAATTTTCAAAAGTGCTCACTAGCTCCATCAAAAGCTATTAAAAACTCTACTTGAAAAGCTTTAATTTAGAGATTTTCCAAAAGCTCTACTTATCAAATATAAAAAACTATTTTTAAACAAATTTGAAGGTCATATATTCAAACCAAAAGAATAACAATATTTAATGTTATAATATAATAATAAAATATTATTATAATATATAATAAAATATACTTAAATGTTATAATGATATTATTCTAATATATTATAAGTAAAATATAATTATTATAATATGGTATGCAAATATAATATTGTTATGCTATATATCGATGTAATTTTATAATATTACTACAATAATATATCACAATATTATGATATTATATTATTAGGTAATAACTATCATAATTTTGATAATATAACATAATATAATATAATAATATGACTATAGTAATATAATATATTATATTTTAAATATTATAATAAGTTATAAATAAAAATATAATTATTATAATTATATAAAAATATTATTATAATTATAACATATTTTGTAGTATAAATAATATAATATAATAATATTGCAAAATGTTATTATACTATATAATGCTATAATTTATTATTACTATAATAATATATCACAATATTATGATATTATATCATATAATAAAGATCATAATTTTGATTATATATTAAATATATTTATTAAATAATAGTATAATAATATATATAATAATTTTACATTATAATAATTATTATATTAGAATATTATTATATTATACTATATTATAATGCTATAAATGTTATTTCATATATTATATAATATGATATTATTATAATAATGACTTTTAGTAGGATATATAGTTGATAATATTAATAATTTTGTATTATTTTTATTATAAAATATTTTAATTTAATTACTAAAAAATAAAGTTGTATAATTATTAAACAGTAAATATTTTTTTTAAATCTATTTTCAAAATTTTTACCATCAATGGCTCCGTTAAATAAGGCTTTTTTTTATATAAAACGGACAGTCATACAACTCTGACACGAGGAGTAGGACAGCCCATAAGATCAAAAAAAAGATACATATAAAGAGAGAGTGGAATCCTGTCATGCTGAGACCAGGTCCAGTCAATGGAATGCTATGCAGCATAGGAGGCCATCCAGTCTGTCGTAGAGTTTGCCTTCCAATAAACATGATGGGCTATAGTAACCATCGGGTCCTGCAATAGCTGCCAACTATCACAAAGCAACGGATGAGCATCCTCGCAATCCGCTCCATCCTGGATCCAACCGATGATGGTAGCAGAGTCTCCCTCAATGAGGATCCTCTGAGCCCGCAACTGCCAGGTCACTCTGACAATGCCTGTCCATGCAGCTCTGAGCTCAGCTTTTGAAACATAACAGTCATGAAGGGAGGTTCCGTCGGCCACCAGAAGTCTTCCATCATCAGAGCGAATAACGTACCCTGCTCTACCAGTGGTACCACAGATGCTGCCATCAAATTTACCTTAACAAACCCCAGGTGGGGCTCCCAAGAGATGAAATCACCCTATGGGCTGCTGCCGGAGCAGCATGGGACGCCTAGGAGCCTGGGGTAGTCAGGTTAGTGGTAGCATCAAATCGCCAATACTCGGACACCAAGCATCTGGCTCGCAAAATAATCTGATGGATCGGGGTATCCTTTGCCTCAAAGATATTGCATTCCTAGCCAACCAAACCTGATATGCAATATAGGCAGCTAAACATGCCTCATGAGCCAAACTCAGGTGGATGAACCAGAGAAGGGAATGCAGCCCGGCATTGCCATCATCATCCCAAGGCCATCTCCCAGCAGTCCTCCAAATCTGCCTCACCCTAGGATAGCTCAGAATAGTATGCTATGTCGTCTCTTCATGAGCCCCACAAAATGGGCAAAACCCCGTAATGTTCATGCCTCTCCGAATGAGGAGAGCCTTGTCGGAAGACGATTCCAGGCCATTTTTCAAAAAAAGAGCTGTACCCTCGGATGGATCGGGAGTCTCCAATCCATGCTGCCCTAAAAGTAATGGCAGATGGTCTCCTACATAGGTTATAGAGGGAACATGAAGGTGCTTTGGGATAGCAAAGGACCCCAGACCCTAAGATCATGCTCCCGGTTAAGAGGAATTGGAACAGCAAGGATCCGAGAAACCAGCTGGGACCCAAACAGCCTAGAGTTTATGGGTTCTCCAAGTCCTGCCATCTTTCCTTAACAGATCATGGACTCTGAGATTGCCAGCAGCTTCCACATTAACATAGGTCGGCCACTTTGATAAGGGGAACGGAGAGATCCATGCATCCTGAATAACATCAATAGTGGTTCCGTCACCAACTAAGCATATGACGTAGGCCATCGCAATAGGAGCGCAGGCATAGATTTTCTTTCAGATGAAGGAGCTCCTAACTCCAAACACCGTACTGTGACCTCATCATTCTGCTCCACAAATAGCTAGGCTGAAGAATATATCTCGCAGCATGCCTAACAATTAGTGCTTCCCTCCTTGCCACAAGGGACTGGATCCTGAGACCTCCCTTTCTGATAGGGCAACAGATGGTATCCCAGTCCAGAAGATGGACACCATGGCTGTTTTGTCTGTGCCTCCACAGAAAATTATGGAATATATGTTTCAACTTCCTTAGGCAGGATCTGGAAACCTTAGTATTAGCCAGAAGGTAGACAGGAATAGAGCTGAGTATAGACCTGATAAGAGTAACTCTGCCCATCATGAAGAGTGTGGTAGCATGATATCCCTTCAGATGATCATGGACTCGTCGTACCATTGGTTGAACCTCCAACATCCGTAGGCGACCTCCAGTCATAGGGGCATCGAGATAGGTCAGAATCCCCTACTGCTCCGGGATCCCCAAGGTGGTCAAGATATTTAACTTAACTCTTGATTTCATTTTTGGACTGAGAATGATAGAAGATTTATGTAAATTTACAAGATGGCCTGACTCCCGACAATAGGATTCCATAACATAAGCAAAGTATCTAGCATTCTGAATAGAACCCCATCCGATTAGAAGACAATCATCTGCAAAAAGAAGATGGGATAGAGGTTGGGCTCCTAGGGCGACCCGATATGGCCCCAGACGAGAACGTTGAACCGCCTCACCTAGAGTCTGAGATAGAGCATCAACGCATAATATGAATAGGTAAGGGGATAGAGGACACCCTTGACGGGGACCAATCATTGAAGGAAAGAAATCTATCGCGGTACCATTCACCAGGATAGCAAAGGAAGGCCCCTCCACACAGTCTATGGTCCACTTTATCCAGCTGTCTGAAAACCCGAACTCGTGAAGGTTCCGCCTAATGAAATGTTAGCTCATCCGATCATAAGCACGCTCCATGTCAAGCTTAATAGCCATAAAACTCCTCTAAGATGGGGCACGCTTGAGATCATGCATAAATTTCTGAGCAAGGAGGATATTGTCAGTGACCCCATGACCTCTGACAAAAGCTGCTTGCTCAGGGCTGATAAGATGGGGGTATTATCTTTTGCAATCATCCAACCAACACTTTGACATAAATTTTGTAAATGGTAGTAGAAAGACTGATTGGTCGAAAATGACAAGGAGAGGATGCTCCAGCTCTTTTGGAAATAAGAGTAACTAAGGTTTTCTTCCAGTCAGCAGTCGTAATGGAACGCTGCCTGAACCGCCTCCACTACCTCGCCTCCAACAATAGCCCAATACCTCCTAAAGAAAAAGTGGGAGAAACCATATGGGCCAGACGCTTTATCCTCTCATAAAGATCAAAGAGAATCCCTCACTTCTAGGTAGGACATAGAGCGAGTAAGGGTCAGGTTTTCCTGTTCAGTGACTCTGATTGCATGCCGAAGGAAGCTGCATAAAAGAACCATCCCCAAGAGTCAGATTCTATCTAGATCTGAAATACTAAAGTATCTAGTCTTTAATCATATCACTGTCAGTCAATATGGTACTCTTGTCTTTCCTCGGTTGCTTAATCCGGTTGGCTGACGTTTTGATCATAGTGGTTGGTGAAAAAATTTGATATTTCAATCGCCTTTCTTAATCCACTGAATACAAAATTTTTGTCTTTAAAAAATCTTCTACTGTCTAAAAAGAAAATGATAAGATAAAAGGCAAAGATGCAATCTTCTAAGATCAACTTCATAAAGACCCTCCTTGTAAACCTTCCTCCTTTAAAGCTTGATCTCAACCTCTTCAAGCCGCTTAAAAATATCGTCCATCTTTGCTCGATTTGATCAACGGAGTCTGCATTTTGCGGTTTCACCCACACAAGACATCGGTCGCCACCTACTTAAAAACGGTAGCGCGGTTTTTTCGACTCACCCTTCCACACAAAACGGCGACAGCGACAGCATTGGCCGCTGTTTTCCCGTGCTCGTCACGTCAGCGTCGGCACAAACATATCCCTTGGGATCTAAAGACTCGGGCACTCCTTGTATTATTATCTGATCAAAACCTTACGAGCGTGTAAATTTTTCAATAAAGAAGAGCATTTTAGTCCAAATAGAGGAGTAGTTGGCAGGCTGGAAAACGCCGCTCGGCGACCAAGGAAAGCCCTTTCGTTAAGATGGTAATGGTATCCATAAATTAAAGTTGCGTGGGGGGTGAGTTAGATTTTTGGGGTGGTGGGGTTTGGCCACCCTCCTAACAATATTTCCTAATTTGTGATAAGGAGGAGAATGGCACTCCAAACTCCACAGTCTTTTTCGGAAGTGATACAGTCACTTCCCTCTAGCAATAGGTTCACCTTCCATGCTCGCTCCCTTCTTCTTCTTCTTCTTTCTTTCTTTCTTTCTTTCTTTTTTTTTTTTTTTTTATGGTACAAACGAATAATTATACTAGTCTAGTAGAATTATCCCAGATAGATCAGAATACAAAATTTGCTATAAGACAGAGGGACAGGGGTCACCCAGCCGCCAAATCCAATCAGCAGCATGCTGAGCCACAAAGCTGCTATCCAATCGGCCACCGAGTTGGCTTCACGGTAGATATGTCGAATCCGGACAGAACCAACTCTCTGTAAAATAGACCATGTGTCCCTGAGAATAGAAATACTGGGCCGTTGAAAATATTCTCCTTTCTCAGTCATCGGATAACCGTCATCGAATCACCATCGATAACGAGACGATGAGCATGAAAGTACTGAGAGGCATAAGAAATACCTGTCCATACTGCATAAAGTTCAATCATAGTGACAGAGGAATCAAGGATGCCAAAACCATTCGCAGCCAGCATAAAGTCCATGCTCGCTCCCTTGACTGGCACAACATATAGCATAGATGATATATCCCAATACGTGCGCCTCAAACTTGGCACCATAACAGCTAATTTCCTAAATGCAAATACTTGACTTGGTGAAAATGATACATCGATAGTTCTTTTATAATGCAAACTCCTTGGTGTTAACTATACCGGAATTCAACTCTTCTTTTTAATTTAGGATGAAAATTTGGTACCTGTTTACCATCAGTTATTCGATTGGTAAATGATCATATGTGCACAATAAGAGATACATGTTTGCCTTTATGATCATTCATCTCTTAAAAAGTAGCTTTATTTTGAACAAGTTGGATTAGATGAAAATAAAATGATACTCTTGTGATCAATTTTATGCTCCATTAGCTGCTTAGAGTTTATTGGAAAATGATGGTAAATGCATGTCATAGTAATAGTAATGATTTTACACATGTAATTAACATTTTTAGTGGAGAACCTAATGGCAAATATTTAATGAATCATACCTAAGTTTTTTTCTTAAATAATTTAAAAAATACCATAGATTCTCCTACATTTTAATGCTACGACACCCTATTGAATAATTAAAAAAAAAAAAAGCTATTGAAGAGAAAAGCAAACTACAATATTGCTTTACTTAATGCACATGGGAGAAAAGCATACTTTAGCTTGTATGGCCATCTATTTTTGATAAAAGTAGATATTGGTACAATAATAAAATTTTTTTATTCATACATATAGTTAAAACTTAAATATATGACCATGTTGAAACATGATTATATTATCTAATTATTTTCATATAGTAGAAAAGCTACAAATTTTAGTAGCTATTTATACCACTTAAGTTGTGTGAAAAGGGTTCAAATAATGTACCCATTAGAGCAAACAAACTTTAGAAATATGTTAACAACTAAAATTTGGACTCATGATACTTTTTTTGTTTAAAAACTTTGTAAAAAAAAAGATCAATACTACTTTGCTTTTAAACATAAAGAAAAGCAAGTCATTGATTTCTCAATCTAAATTTATATACACGTTTGTAAGAATTTTTTGGGATAGTTAAGTTTTCTTTTTCTTCTATTCCTTTTTTTTTTTAAACAAGTCTATCCATTTGCAATAATTTTTTTAGTTAATTAATACCCATTCATAGCTTTAATATATATATATATATACACACTTAATGAATCTAGCTAGAGTAGTTGCAGCTAATTGTAAGTTAATTTATTACCTTTTTTCTTTCTTAACTCATAAATTTTGAGTACGAAAATTTTAACACATGCCATGAAATACATTAAAACATTCTTAAAATGCGGATTGTGCCTTTATTTAATATGAAGACTTATGTAGCACACTGCACATGATTTTTTATCAACAAAATAAAATTATCAAGCTCCTTTCAACAAAGTAAAATCTCTATAAACTACAAAAATATTAATTATATAAAAATTTCTTCAGTCATAAATGTTTTCAGATATCATGCTAAGCTTAGAAAGCAATGGATACTCAAGAGATTCTACGTACCCATATTTTTCAAATGAAGTATCACGATAATATACAGAACAACAAGAATATTCATTGCATGATCAGGTATATTTGTGCAAAGATCATCCTCAGGCAAGCAATCCACATGCATCTCTTTTAAGAGTGGAAACAATCTATATTAAAATGAGCACTAACCATGAACTCTATAGAAAAAGCGAGAGTGAAAATATCGTCTGGAAGTTGGCGTGACGTTAGTTTTTTTCAAGACGGCAATTGACATTAATGGAACGGTAGTTAAACCGCTGGTTCTTGGTCTTGGTAGCTTTGCTTACCTCCACTTCCATCGTAACGGCAACACAAGAATGGCATCAACTTCGTGACAAGGATGAACATCCCAATGCGGCTACTTAAATCCTATTAATTAATTCCAGTTGGAGGGATAAAGAGAGCCGGAGGAGGAAGCGCGCTATATGCTAACGCTCTTCTTTGCGTTCCCTTGTCCAACGAGAGTGAGACCTCGCGGCCCTGTGGGGCGGTGGTGATGGCACCTGCTCCCCCGGCGAAGGTGGACGAGTTCGTCCCCCACCTGGTTAAAGAGCAGCTGCCCGGCATCGACTTTTGCATCACTAGCCCTCCCCCATGGCGTCAGTATCTTTCTGTCTCTCTCTCTTCTTCTTTTCTCATCGCCAATTCTTATTTGCTTCTCTTTTGCTCATCAGGGGAAGCTATTTTTCTGGGATTCCAGCACTACCTGGTGATGCTGGGCACCACCGTCCTCATCCCCACCATCCTCGTCCCCCAAATGGGCGGCGGCAACGTGTGTTTCTCTCTGATTCTATTTCGTTCTTTCTCTGTTTTGACCTTATGGTGTCAAGGTGTCACCTTTTTCTCTGGTTGCTCTGTTTTTTGAAATGAAACGAGTGCAGGAGGAGAAAGCGAGGGTGATTCAGACGCTGCTCTTCGTGGCCGGGATCAATACTTTGCTACAGGTCCACTTCGGGACCCGGCTTCCGGCTGTGATCGGGGGTTCCTTCACTTATCTGCTCCCCACCGTCTCTATTATTCTCAGCAGGCGCTTTGTTTACATCATTGATCCATACGTGGTTTGTTTCTTTTTGGATTATGTGTAGATCCCATCAAGTTTTTTCCTTTTTTTTCTTTTTTTTTTTTTTTTTTTTTGAATGTATTAGGTGATTTATGTTTGCTTTGTTCAGAGGTTTGTGCATACGATGAGGGCCATACAGGGGGCTCTGATTGCTGCTTCCTCTTTTCAGATAATTGTTGGGTTCTTTGGCATTTGGAGGATTGCTATAAGGTCTCTTTGCTTCTTCTCATTTTCTTCTTTCTTATCTTTCCTTGTAATTGGGTTTGCTGGATATCAGGATATCAGAAATACAGCTTTTGGCAAAGTACTATTTTTTTGGTTTTTAATTTCTGCTTCTGTGTTTTTGATGTTCACCCTGGGATTTAATATTGATGTTCTCTCTATGGGTTTAGGTTTCTTAGCCCCCTTGCAGCAGTTCCTTTCGTGACTCTTGCCGCGCTTGGGCTTTTCTACATTGGTTTTCCCAATGTGAGTAATCTTTTCCCTGAGGGCTCCTCCGGTTTATTAGTTCATGATCTATGCAATGGTCTCATTTCTTTAGTTGGTGTGTGCTTTCACTCCTAGTTGGCAAGATGCGTTGAAATTGGGCTTCCGGCACTTGTTCTGCTGATATTCTTCTCGCAGGTAATTGGGTTTGTGTGGCCTAAGTGAATTGTGGTTCGGGATTACTTTTTGAATGGTCTCCTGCAGTTTGATATCGATGGTTCTACTTTATGTCTTTGTTTACTTGGGGTATTCATTGTCTGCAGTATGTTCCACATGCAATTAGCAGATGGAGAGTAATATTTGATCGGTTCGCGGTGCTCATTACTGTCGTAATTGTCTGGGTGTATGCACATATTCTGACTGTGGCTGGTGCCTACAATCGTAGCCCTCCAGAAACACAATTTAGTTGCCGTACAGATCGCTCTGGCCTAATACGTGCCTCTGAATGGTATTGCAAATTCAACTGCATGGATTTACTGGTTTACACTCACTTTTTCTTTTCTTTTTTTTTATTCTTAGAATTGATGACATATGTATTTTTTTCCCCTCGTGCTTTCCATATTGTTGGTAAAGAAGCAACCACCATACTTTGGACTGACTGGATCCTGTAGATTTCTATAGAGATGCCTTTTCAAATTATCTTCTTGTCTACTATGTGATTTATCTTAACATAGTTCTTTCGTTCATACTTTTTGTAACAGTTATTCAAGAGTTTATTTGTTTATAGAATATGGCCTTAGATCTTTATATGGGAATTGGACTTTATTGAAATCTACTTGAAAATGTTAGCATTGCGCGCACACAGAGGATTCGATCACCTTTTTCATCTGTTGCTGCCGAAATCTGTCCTCCGACTCGGGCGCAATCGAGCTGCAGCGTGGGCTCTCCGCTTGGGTGGACCTGCAAAACAGTCCTCACGCGAGAGGCGTTGGGGATGGTCCTCTGCGGAAGACCCTCCGATGCTCAAGTCAGTGAAGATCAGCAATCAACAAAAATGGAAGAAGGCTCTCGCTGAAGAGTCCCTTCAGGGCTCTGAGCAGAGCGCTAATGACAGAAGCAAAGGCAGAAGAAGAGAGGGTTCTAATGAGCAAGTGTGCATACCTGAGGAGTCGGCAAACGACTCTATTTATAGAGGATCACCTGATTTTCTGGAGGCGTCGTGGGTCCGAAAGTCGTTAGGATCTGAATCCAGTTTGTTATGAGATCGGTAAGATTCGTATCTAGTTGGTTAGGGGATCGACGGCTAGGAGAGCTTGTTGATGTCTCGAGATTTGGCGAGGATATAGGCTCCAGGGCCCTAGGCCATTCTCGCGGGTCTTAGGTCACTCCCGGATATGATTTCTGTTTGGAATCTCACGAATTCGGATTATCCCGCGTCGAATTTCACAGAGGCATATATATCGCTTGGGCTAGGCCGAGCGATAGGAGAGATCGGCTAGAGGGGCCGAGAGATGACATAGCTCGGCTAGAGGGGGGCCGAGAGATGATATAGCTCGGCTGGGGCCGAGAGACGATATAGCTCGGCTGACGTGACTTGCACCTTGGGAGTCCTTGGCTCGGGGAGGGGCTAAGGTGCCCCAACTTACCGAGGCTGACTTATCCCGGGCGGGTGTCGTATAGCGGGTAGGAATCAGGGCTAACCCTAATCATGTGCACAATTATTGACACAGCGATTTTACCCCTCAACATATGCCCCCCACTCCCTAGTTCGAAGCGTAGGTTCGGGCGTAGGGAGTATAATTCCAGGTGGCATGACTTGAACGGAGGGATCCGGGTTTGACAGCCTGCGCAATGATGCCCTATTTAATGCTGCGTGGCCGCCGTGCCTTTATGAGATGTGCCTTTACAGGGCACGTCACATAAGGCTCCTTTGAGGCAGCGGTATTGCTGCTTTGTTCTTGCTAAGACCAATGTCCGGTCCTCAGTGGAGAACATGTATATCCATGTGCGAGTCAAAGAGGGACCTGGGCGGTCCTGTGAAGTCATGAGGTAAGCATGATCCTGTTTGCAGAACGAAGCAGGTGTTTCTTCGGGGAAAGACAGCTCGTGGCATGTTTTTGCTGTCGAATAGTGGGAGGTCGTTTGCCTCTACCGAGGTATAATAGGACGCCTTAGTTGCATCAGGGCGTTGGAGAGATTACTTAAATAGGGCGGAGCATCTCGGTTGTTGCCGAGGATCAAGGATATCACCCGGTTGTTGTCGAGGTTTTTATCCTTTGGTTCCGATCGGGGCTTGTTAGCTGCCCGAACCTTGGGCGATGTTTTGGAGATTATTTAATCAGGCCGGGGCTTGTAAGCTGCCCAAACCTTGGGCGATGTTTTGGAGATTATTTAATCCGGCCGGAGCTTGTAAGCTGCCCGAATCCGAATTAAGCTTTGGAGATTGTTTGGTTCGGCCGGGGCTTGTAAGCTGCCCAAATCCGAACGATGCTTCTTTGGCGCTTGGTTCGGCCGAGGCTTGTAAGCTGCCCGAATCCGAACGGTGCTTCTTTGACGCTTGGTTTGGCTGGGGCTTGTAAGCTACCTGAATCCGAACTATGTTTCTTTGTCGTTTGATTCGGCCGGGGCTTGTGAGCTGCACGAATCCGAACGATATTTGGAGATTGTTTGGTTCGACCGGGGCTTGTAAGCTGCCCGAATCCGAACGACCTTTCTCTGGCGTTTTGTTCGGTCGGGGCTTGTAAGTTACCCGAATCTGAACTATGTTTCTTTGTCGTTTGATTCGGCCGGGGCTTGTGAGCTGCCCGAATCTGAACGATATTTTGGAGATTGTTTGGTTCGGTCGGGGCTTGTAAACTGCCCGAATCTGAACTATGTTTCTTTGTCGTTTGATTCGGCCGGGGCTTGTAAGCTACCCGAATCCGAACAACATTTTGGAGATTGTTTGGTTCGGTCGGGGCTTGTAAGCTGCCCGAATCCGAATGATATTTTGGAGATCAGATGGCTCCCAGCTGCGCCGGGTGCGCTCGGCCATACCAAGCCTTTGCGGGATGTAATTTGGCCTAACCGAGATATGTAGCTCTGGCTCAAGCTTAGCCTAGCCGAGGTACGGAGATTTGGCTCAAGGAGATAGCTCGGTCGTGCCAAGAATGGATACGTGAACGACATCTGTTTTCTATTACGACTTTTTGAAAAAACGACCATAGCGGTCATGCCGCGGATCATAAAACAAGATGCCAAAGCTGTAAATGGGGCGAGTCTATAGAGAGCGTACTCTATTGATGATATATGCGAAGGTTGTCCGAACTCCACGTCCGGGGAATGGATCCCCGTTCAGGTCCTGGAGCTTGTAGGTGCCAGGTCCGATGACTTCCGCCACTTGATAAGGACCTTCCCAATTTGGAGAGAGCTTTCCTTGCTCCAGCGGCTTGGAGACGGATGTTTTTCGAAGGACAAGATCGCCGGGCGAGAAGGATTTGCCCTTGACTCTAGAGGCATGGTAGCGGGCCACTCTTTGCTGGTACGCAGCCATTCTGATTCGAGCTTTTTTCCTGATCTCTTCCACCAAGTCGAGATTGGTTCGGAGCTGCTCGTCGTTAGTTTCTTCTGAGTAGCTTTCCACTCGCGGAGAGGGAAGGCCTATTTCCACTGGGATGACGGCTTCCGTGCCAAAGGCCATCTGGAATGGGGTCTCGCCGGTGGGGATTCTCTGGGTAGTGCGGTAGGCCCATAGAACATGATGAAGTTCGTCCGCCCATCTGTCTCGGGCTCTGGTGAGCCGAGCCTTAATCCCTTGAAGTACGGTCCATTTGTTATCTCGGCTTCTCCGTTGGCTTATGGATGCCCCACTGAGGTGAGGCGATGACTGATGCCATGATCCTCGCAGAACTCCTGGAACTTGGGATTATCAAATTGCTTGCCATTGTCGGTGATGATGGTATGTGGGAGGCCAAAGCGACAAATGATGGATCTCCACACGAAGCCCCTGGCCTGAGCTTCGGTTATCTGGGCTACTGCTTCGACCTCGACCCACTTGGTGAAGTAGTCGATGGCGACAAATAGAAATTTTCTCTGTCCAGTGGCGAGGGGAAAAGGGCCAAGAATGTCCATCCCCACCTAGCAAAAGGCAAGCGAAGGAAATAGGGACCAAACTAGCGGAGGGGAGCCTCTGGATGCTGGAGTGCCTCTAACACGGGTCATAGGCTCGGACGAGATCATCGGCATCCTTTTGCATGGTAGGCCAGTAATATCCCTGGCGCAGTACCTTGTGGCACAGAGATCGACTCCCTAGGTGGTTGCCGCATATTCCTTCATGTACTTCCCGAAGAGCATAATCAGCTTCGGACGGGCGGAGGCATTTGAGCAGCGGCATGGAAAAGGACCGCTTATACAGCTGATCGTCGATCAGCACATAGTGGGTAGCTTGCAATCTCAGCTTCCTTGCTTCCTTGCGGTCAGCTGGGAGCGATCCTTCTTTAAGATACTTTAATATTGGGTCGAACCAGGATGGCTCGACCTCAATCTGCATCACTTGGTCTGCCTCCGCGATGCTAGGTTTTTCCAGGATTTCCAGGAAAAACTTTTGCTCGGAACTCATCGATTTCGCAGTCGCAAGTCGGGATAACAGATTGGTACGAGCATTTTCGGATCTGGAGATATGGATAACTCTAAATTCAGAGAAGTGAGAAAGCAAATCCCGCACCTGCCGAAGGTATCGAATCATGTTTGGCTCCCGGGCCTCGAATTCGCCCCGTACGTGACCGGCCACCAACTGAGAGTTGGTAAAGGCATTCAGCCTCTTCACTTTCAGATCACGGGCGATTCGGAGTCCAGCGAGCAGGGCCTCATACTCGGCTTCGTTGTTGTAGGCTGGGAAGGAGAATCGAACGCCGTACTCAAAGGTCGTCCCCTTGGGGCTGGTGAGGATCAAACCAGCACTAGAGCCATTGGCATTGGAGGATTCGTCGGCGTGGAGGAACCACAGGGTGTCAGATCTTGGATGCTCGGGAGAGTTCGGAGTGGAGCCATCTTCCGGGATGGTGCACTCAAGGAGGAAATCAGCTAGAATTTGGGCTTTGATGGCCGGGCGAGGTTGATAACGGATATCATGCTCGCTTAACTCAACGGCCCACTTAGCCATTCTTCCTAATGTCTCCGGGCGATGGACCACCGCCTTGATGGGCTGATCGGTAAGGACCGTCACAGAATGTGCTTGGAAATATGGTCGTAATCTCCGAACCGATATTACCGGGGCCAAGACCAGCTTCTCGATTTGGGTGTACCTTGTCTCGGCGTCCCGAAGAAGTTTGCTGACATAGTAGATTGGCCTCTGGGTCTTCTTCTCTTCTCTGACCAAAACGAGCCAATCGCGCCTTCAGAGACTGCCAGGTACAGAAACAGCATTTCTCCCGGATTGGGGCTGCTGAGGAGGGGTGGCGAGCCAAGATATCTCTTGAGATCCTCGAATGACTTTTGGCACTCGGGAGTCCATTGAAAATTCTTGGCAGATCGAAGAGCTTTGAAGAAAGGAAGGCTCCTCTCGGCCGACCGAGCCATAAAGCGGTTGAGGGCCGCAATCCTTCCCGTCAAGCGCTGGACTTCTTTGATAGATGTTGGGGGCGTCATTTGCTGAAGCGCTTGAATCTTCTGTGGGTTGGCTTCGATGCCTCGCTGAGAAACCATGAAGCCCAGAAACTTCCCCGAGGTGATACCGAAGGCGCACTTCGTTGGATTGAGCTTCATCCGATACCTTCGGAGTGTCGCGAAGCTTTCAGAAAGATCCCCAATATGCTAAGATGCTTCCTTGCTTTTGACCAGCATGTCATCGACATACACCTCCATATTCCGGCCAATCTACTCCTTGAAGACTTTGTTTATCAGCCTTTGATAAGTGGCGCCTGCATTTTTCAGATCAAAGGGCATGACACGGTAACAGTAGATACCTCGATCGATTATAAAGGCAGTCTTTTTTTCATCCTTGGGTGCCATCCGAATCTGGTTGTAGCCTGAATAGGCGTCCATGAAGGTCAGCATTTGATGACCGAAGGTGGCATCCACGAGCTGGTCAATCCGGGGGAGAGGGAAACTATCCTTCGGGCATGCTTTGTTAAGCTCGGTGAAGTCGATGCAGATTCGCCATTTACCGTTCGACTTTTTCACTATAACAACATTGGACAGCCAACTTGGATAATTCACCTCCCGAATAAAGTTTGCCTTGATGAGCTTGTCCACCTCTTCTTCAATTGCTCTTTACCGGTCAGGGGCGAAGCTTCTTTTCTTTTGCTTCACGGGTTAGGACATCTCTTCTGCATTGAGATGGTGGACGAGGACGTCCGAGCTGATCCCAGGCATGTCAGAAGCTGACAAAGCGAAGACATAAGCATTTCTTCGGAGAAAGTCGATCAGCTTCAGCCGGGGCTTCCCTTTCAGTAGCGACCCGATCCTTATGGTTCGATCGGGCCGAGCTTCGTCCAGCAGTACCTCCTCCAGCTCTTCGGCTGGTTCTCCTCATTGCTCGACGAAATCCTCCCGAGCATCTAGTCCATCATCCTTGGGCAATCTGGATTGCAGGCTGGTGACGAAACACTGCCGAGCTATAGTTTGGCTTCCTCCAACTATACCAACCCCTCGCTCGGTCGGAAACTTCATAACAAGATGTGGGATGGAGACAGCGGCTCTGAGGGACATCAAGCCGGGTCTTCCCAAGATCGCGTTGTAAGGCGACCGGAGCTTAGTCACCAGGAAATCTGCACACACAGTGGCAACGGAAGGCCAGGTTCCTGCTCGGACCGTCAAGGTCACGACCCCCTCCGGGGTAATTACATCGTCGGTGAACCCCATTAGGGTGGAGTCAACCACTTAGAGATTCTCCATGAGAAGTTTCATCTTCACAAACACGTCGAGGTACAAAACGTTGACGGAGCTTCCACTATCAATGAGAATTCGGCTTACATCATAGTTGTTCAAATTAAGAGATACAACTAGCGCATCATCGTGCGGGAACTGTATTCCCTGGAAGTCATCGTTGGAGAAAGAGAGCTCGTCGGTTCGCGCTTTCTTCGGCGCCGAACCTTCTTCATCGTCCCTCCGCCTGAAGGACCACCGACCGTCTCAATCACATTAATATGGCCAGCGACCGGAGGATTTGGGGGAGGAAGAGGTTGCTGCTGGGGCTCAGGCCGACGATCGCCCCCGTTTCTTGGCTTGGGGGCTCCCCTGAACCGATCCAGTCTACCCCGCTGAATGAGCCTTTCGATCTCATTCTTCAGTTGCCAGCACTCTTCAGTGTCGTGGCCATAGTCGCGGTGGTAGCGACAATACTTGGCGGGGTCTCTTCGGGCCGCATTTCCTCGAAGAGAAGGAGATCGAGGGAGTTGGCGCTCGATTTCCATAAGGATCTCTGCTCTTGGGGCATTAAGCAGAGTAAATCGATTGAACCTCCTAGGCGGGCTCCGATTGCGGTTCCTTGGCGGCGGCTGAGGAATCCTTTGGCAGCGAGGCGGGCTTTGCTGATGGGCAGGTCGGCGCTTATCTGAGCCCTTGGGCTCCTTCTTCTTCGTAAGCTCGGCTCGGGCAGCTCTCCGTGATTCTTCGACTCTTGCATATTTGTCTGCCAGAGCCATCATGTCGGAGAGGTTTGGAGGCTAGCTGACCTCCAGCGCCAGGTAAAAATCACTTTCCTTCAATACTCCGCCCGCCAGGATGAACATGGCCACCTCATGATTAAGGTGGTCCACCTCTAGCATGGCCGTGTTGAAACGGCCGAGATACTTCTTCAAAGACTCCCCCTTTCTCTGCTTAACCTTAGAGAAGGAGTCAGACCTCCGTCTGTGACGGCGGCTGCTGACGAACTGGCTGATGAAGAGGTGGCTCAGCTCGCCAAAGGAATTAACGGAACCTGGTTTCAAAGCATTGAACCAGGTTCGAGCAGATCCCCTGAGGGTGAAAGGAAAAGCGCGACAGAGGATCGCATCTGATGCCCCGTGAAACATCATGATCGATCGGAAGCTGCTGAGATGATCGTCAGGGTCGAAGGAGCCATGATAAGGCTCGATGGCAGGCAGCTTGACGTGGGGGGGAATCGCTTCCTCCATGATCTTCTTAGAGAAGGGGATGCCCTGCTCTGCCTTATTCTGAAGCGGATGGGCCTGCTTGGCGGCGTCTAGCTTTTGACGCATTTTCTGGAGCTGGCGGCGGATATCCCTATCAAGAAAAGCAGAAGGGGCAGGACGAGGAGGATACTGAGACGGTGTTGAATCATTACGAGAGAACATCCGGGAGAGGGATCGGGCCCGCCGAGATCTAGGAAGATCTCTGCCGCGGACTCCTTGGCGAGCTAGCTCAGCTTCTCTGGGACGGTGAGGGGGGTCCGCAACCCTAAGCGGGCCGAAAGAAGAGATTGCTGGATGAGCGGGGGCTGCATCCTCCTCAGGAGGGCGAGGGACAGGAGCAGCCGAACGGGGGGCTTCGAAGCGCCCCTGAATCAGGTGGGCCAGAGCCTGGACTTGCTGGACCAGTGAGGCGAACTGGTCCTGGGTCACCGGGGCCGCCAGTGGTGATGGAGTCTCAACTGGCGGTGGTGGCGGTGCAACACTGCTCGTCGGATCAGGCCTTTGGGAGGCGACCTGATCTCGAGCTTCGGAGGTAGCCTTTCTTCGGTTGGCCATGGGAGTTCTCTTTCAGATCGAGATCCTTATTTTCTGGATCATAAGTTTATGGGACTTGAGGCCCTTCATTTAACACCAATTTGTTGCTGCCGAAATATGTCCTCCGACTCGGGCGCAATTGGGCTGCAGCGTGGGCTCTCCGCTTGGGTGGACCTGCAAAACAGTTCTCGCGTGAGAGGCGTTGGGGGTGGCCCTCTGAGGAAGACCCTCCGATGCTTAAGTCAGTGGAGATCGCAATCAACAAAAATGGAGAGAAGGCTCTCACTGAAGAGTCCCTCCAGGGCTCTGAGCAGGGTGCTAATGGCGGAAGCAAAGGCAGAAGGAGAGAGGGTTCCAATGAGCAAGTGTGCATACCTGAGGAGTCAGAAAATGACTCTATTTATAGAGGATCACCTGATTTTCTAGGGGCATCGTGGGTCCGAAAGTCGTTAGGATCTGAATCCAGTTTGTTATGAGGTCGGTAGGATTTGTATCTAGTTGGTTAGGGGATCGACGGCTAGGAGAGCTTGTTGATGTCTCGAGATTTGGCGAGGATATAGGCTCTAGGGCCCTAGGCCATTCTCACGGGTCCTAGGTCACTCCCGGATATGATTTCTGTTTGGAATCTCACGAATTCGGGTTCTCCCGTGTCGAATTCCGCAGAGGCATAGATATCGCTCAGGCTAGGCCGAGCGATGGGAAAGATCGGCTAGAGGGGCCGAGAGATGACATAGCTCGGCTAGAGGGGGGCCGAGAGATGATATAGCTCGGCTGGGGCCAAGAGACGATATAGCTCGGCTGACATGACTTGCTCCTTGGGAGTTCTTGGCTCGGCGAGGGGCTAAGGTGCCCCAACTTACCGAGGCTGACTTATCCCGAGCGGGTGTCGCATAGCGGATAGGAATCAGGGCTAGCCCTAACCATATGCACGATTATTGACACACAGCGATTTTACCCCTCAACACCACCCATGAATCTATAAAGATTTTAGAGCTACTCCACTTTTTTATCTTTTTTATATTTGGAATCACCTTTTCCACCCATGAATCTATATAGATTCTAGAGCTACTCTACTTTTTTTATCTTTTTTATTTTGGGGATTCATAAACTATGTGAATCTAAGGGTGAAGGAGATAACTGGATCTAAATTTAGTTATATTGGAATGCAGCCAAGTCTACCTCATATATACATGCACAGACACACACATATACATATATATTTTTTAAAATCTAAGTAGGTAGTAAAGTAACTTGCTCTTCTACCATATTCTTATCTATTTAAGCTGTCTTTGTAATAACTTCTAACTGTTGACTACACACTCAAGGATAATTCTTCCACTAAATTGATAACAAGCCTATCAATATTCTTTTGAAAAAATAGCTATTCATTGGGTGCCATTTAGATTGTCTTTTTATTTTTGGGGCATGCTAATTAAGGTGCCAAATACAGATTAGAAGAAGTGCTTTAGATATGACCAATACATAACTTTTTATGAATTTTACTTTTATGAGAGAAAATGTTGCCTTTAGAATGCAGATTGTACTCGGCCAGCAAAAAAAAAAAAGTTATTTTCTGATGTTTTCTTTATAAATACCTAAGATGATATATATTTTTCTACCAATGGGACTTCAGTCCACCTGCTGGCACTCTCTTAGTGTATGCATTGGGAAGATGTTCTATGTTTGAATTTGAAAGTGGCATTTCCACCATTACTTTCAAAATTAAAAAGGGTTAATATTATTGTTTTCAATCATTGCATGCAGGATAAAAGTTCCCTATCCATTTCAATGGGGAGGTCCCACTTTTGATGCAGGGGATGTTTTTGCTATGATGGCTGCTTCCTTTGCTTCATTAATTGAGGTTTGTATACTGTAGATGATGCTTAACTCCACTTGATATTTCATCAATTTGATTGGCTCTTATCCTTTTCTACTACTGCTTCAAACGGGGTTGTTTATGTTATTGCTTGTTGTGCATTCAGAAGAAATTTTCCTCTTGACTCAGTTTTGGATTATGTTGACACTTGCTGTCTTTTGCTGAAGTGTGTTCTTATGCTAAAACTGCATATATAGTTCTTAAAATTATCCAAAAATTTTTGCATAGATTGCTAAGAATGAAGTTAGTAAATTATTATGGATGCCAAAACATGACATATGGATCATTTAATTTGGCATGCTCTCAGGCTTTTACCAAGACCAATATTATTGTTTGCTCTTTGTAGCTATGCAACAAGTGTATTTCATGAGGAATCAATAATAGTCTACTGGATCTGTTTCCATATTTCAGTTAGATTCAGTTGAACTTTAGATATCTTGCATTTTATGCCCTTCAGCATAACAATATCTGTTGCAGTTGCTTTCATCCTTTTCCAACTGGCATACCAGGAATTTGTTTTGGACCTTAAGCATAAACTTTTGACAGAGCAGGAAGCTTTTGCGTTTTAACTGGTTAAAGGATGTTTTTCCTTTAGTCAACCAGTTATAATGACAACAATCTTGTGGGGAGGGGGGGGGGGGGGGGGGGGGTTATCAAGTGATGATTTTATCTGAATGCTGAAATATTTCTGAAAACTTGATGCTACAAACTATAAGAGAGGGTTTTCTGTGAAAATCTCTTAATAGCTTAGATAATAATGTTTCAGAAGCTTAAAGATCCCGATCAATGAATACTGTGGTGAAATCATGGAGATACATAATAGAAAACACAATTTGCATGTTAAGTTATTGATAGTCATCAACATTGAGTCCTAAGACATGAAAAATGCTTGTAATACTTTCAGCATCTTATATTTTAAGCTTAGCTAAGACTTATATACTTGGATTATATACAAACTCACCAAGGAATTTATAGGTTATCATTAGCTCAATTCTGGTGTCAACATTGCACCTCATTTGACTGCTGTTTATTGTACCATTTCTTTGGAGAAAAGGTATAGACCAAGAAATTTGGATGAGAGAAGATGCATTAGGTCATAACTTAAATGTTTGAGTTGTTGAAGTTAGTTTTACCCAACAAAATACCATTTTCTGTCTGTGCTGGGTACCGGCGAGATTCTGCTTTTTATTTCATATATTCTGGTTGCCCTCCCATATACCTCCCTGTTTATATTATTTTACTGTATTGAATTCATATCATGCTTAAACTCAGTTTGGTAAAATACTGAAGTACAGAAAAAGTTGACATGAAGTTGACGTTGCCTGTCTGAAGGTTAGCCCATTTAAGTTCTCACATAAATGGCAAGTGGGACACAAATTTTACCATTCAAAGTTTGTTGAGAGATGCTGCGTCTAACTTTGTTTAAATCAATGGATGACATTTTATCATGTTTCAACATCTGAAAATTGTTCCTCTTAGCTTGCAAATTTAGGGTTTTACTGGCAAGATCTGATATATGCATTCATTATGCAAAATCTTAGTCTTTTACTAGTCCATATGTGCTTGCATGAAAGCACGTATTCTAGACTACTCTAATAGGTATCCTTGTACTAGTCATGTGGATTATACATATGATTATATTTGGGGCACTTATGGTCTCTTTTTTTCAATTTTTCCAATGTTTTAGTTCTCGATAACATTCCCTTAATCGATACATTATTATTATGTTATTATATGATTGAATACAGTAGTGGTACAACCCAAAAGTCCCAATATCAATATGTTGTACACTCAAAAAGCCTAGTACCAACATATCGTAAGTACACTTTGGACCCAATATAGCAACTACTACAATATGCTTATACAGGGGATATACCGATCTCCATCTTAGTTGTCTGTATCCTACTGAGTTTGCATAATATGTGTTGTATCATCTAGTTGGTATGGTACTTGAAATGTTGATTAGATTGTTTCTTACTTTTCCTTTAATAAATGAATACGGATTATGGTGGAGATTAATAAAGTTTAGGGTATACTTCAAAAAAATCTTAACACTATAAAAAGTGGCTATATTTCCCAACTTTTCAATTCCCATAACACCCTAATTATCCCTTGGAAGCTGAAACCATGTTAACCTTCTATAAAAAAAGATTCTAATGTTGTTAGAGGAGTCCAAGGGAGAAACTCTCCAAAAGTTGGGATTTTGATGTCTTACATCCTCCAAGGTCTAAACTTATAATGATTTGTTAGTATAGCAAAATTAAGCTACTCTAGATTAATACTATAATACATCAGATAAATCCTAAACAAATTTATTAAAAAGGCATATTAATGCATAATCCATACTAAAATCTATTTAGAATTTACTCTGTATATAGAATCCTTAGTAGCAACTATGTATATTTGCATGGAATGGTTACTAGTGTAAGAACCATGGATGATAAAACTAGTAAATTTCTAATTACAGTAGGTTTACATTAAGAATATTCTCTTAATCCTTACCTTTTTGCATTAGTTATGGATGAGCTTACGAGACATATTCAAGATGGTATTTCATAATGCATGTTATTTGTAGATGATATATTACCGGTGGATAAAACCAAAGCTAGGGTTATATTATAAGATGGAATTATGTAAAAATGCATTAGAATCTAAATGTTTTAGATTAAGTGGGAAAAAGACACAATAGAGATGATGTATAGTCAAAATTGAAGATCATGAAGTTCCTAAAAATGTTCATTTTAAAAATTTAAGATCGATTATTTATAAAGAAGAAAAGATTGAAGATGGTGTTATCTATAGGATTAAAGTAAGTTGGATGAAATAGAGAACTGTAGCAATAATATTTTGTCATTGTAGAATACCAATCAAATTGAATGAAAAATTTTATAAGATAACCATAAGACTATGCTTTATGGTATAGAATATTGGATAATTAAAAAATTACAAGTACACAAGATGAATGTGACTAAAATTCGAATGTTGAGATGGATTGATGATAATGCAAGAAAGATAAGAAATGAAGTCATTTGTAAAAAGGTGAATGCAACATTAAATGAAGATAAATTGAAGAAAGGTTACATGGTTTGGACATTTGCAATGTAGACTTAGAGATGCTTCGGTGCAAAAGATTGATTTGATATATGTAGAAGAAAAAAAGTAAAAATAGATTGAAAATCATATAGAAGAAAGTGATAAGAAATTTAAAATATTTGCATCTTACAGAAAATATAACTCAAAACTGAACAAAATGGATGAACAGGGTACATATAGCCAACCTCAACTAGTTAAGGATTAAAGCATTATTGTTGTTGTTGTTATTATTATAACTAGTAAAGAAAAATCTGAATAAAACTAAGGTGGCCTA
Source organism: Calamus simplicifolius (assembly GCA_900491605.1). Taxonomy (NCBI): domain Eukaryota; kingdom Viridiplantae; phylum Streptophyta; class Magnoliopsida; order Arecales; family Arecaceae; genus Calamus; species Calamus simplicifolius. The sequence continues at coordinate 704,412 of UESW01003960.1, forward strand.
TTAGGATCAATCCTTGGTAGATTTAAACTACACTTGAAGAACAAGGGACTTTAAGTTAATCAGACAAAAAGAGTAGGGAATGCACTTTTTGTAGAATTACATTTGAAATTGAGGCCCTAAACTATTGATGACCAAGAAATGCCTGAAGTCTATATTTCTATTTTCTTTATTTTGGAATAATTTTTATGTATACAAAGACATCCCCCATAAAATTAGGATTGATTAATTTGGTGCAAATATATTTTTCAAGCATCTTTGAGTAGTTGCCCTTTAGTTTAAATAATATAGTTGCCTAGTTGGTTGGAGAGAATGGTAATCATGGAGAGATTAAGGGTAGTTCTAAGCAAGTAGAGGTGTTGGAATGATAGCTAAGCCTCTTGTTTAATAGCTGCCCACCTAGTTCGAAATCATCCATAGATCATTCTATTTCTTTGATATTGCGACTTATTTATTTAGATTTGAGTTAGAATGGTTTGATATTCAGTGCTTTGACAACTAGAACTGATTTATGTGGATTTTTGAAGACTTTGATTTTTGAATTTAATTTTTCTCTTAGTTGGACTTCTATGTTTAGTTTAGGTGCTTAATTCTGTTGTATGATGCAGATTAGATGATTAATCCTTTGAAATGAGGGACTTAGATGAATGTGTTGTGCAGCACATTAAACTATTATCAACATTAGCTGGAATAAGCTATCAAGCATGGTGTATCGTATTGTTGTATGCCATCTTGTATCAAGCGTGTCGTATTATATTGGTACCAAATTGAGACTTGGTATAGACAATGCATTGAGTATTGGTATGCTGAACTGAGCCTTGTACCATATGAACTGATATTATACGAGTGGTATTGGTACGGGGTCTGGTACTAAGATGGAAAATCTTAGTATTAAGCCCTTTTACGAGGGATGACCTATAGGAGGCAAGGGGAAGATTAGCAATAGAATGGGTAGATACCCTATCACATAGCATTTGTATGGTTCTACTTGCATGTTCCTCTATTCTCTCCAAATAAACCTTAGGGGCTGGCCAATAGAAGGGGTTCTTTGGAGAAAATTGAACTTTATTTATTTATTTTTGGGGAGGAGGCTAGCTGCAAAAAGAATTTATGATTTATATGGAGATAATGGATTTCTGGTATTAAATCAAAGCTTTTTCTTCTTGGAACCTTGTTCTATTCCTTTCCTCCTCTAGGTTCCTTATTTTCTTCAATTACTTCTCCTGTCTTTTCTTTCTTTTCTCTATATGCCGAATACCTATTTCTGTAATTGACACACACACACACACACATATAGGTATATAGATATATATTGAAGGCCCAAGGGTAATCCACAGGAGGTGGGGCAGAGAGGGGGGGGGGGGGGGGGGTGAGGGGGTTGTGTGAATGGGTTTCTAAAATTAAAGCTAATGTCTAACTTAAAATGATGCAGTGAGAAAATTAAATTGTAGACTAGAAACTGTGCAACAAGAATATTCAATATCAAGTATGAGTAATAGCAAGAAAGTAAAGAGCAATAAATAAATAAGTTAAGAGGTTTTTATAATGGTTCAACACTTCTTACTTACATCTACTCTCCAAGACTCCTACTTGGAATTTCACTATATTAATATTCTTTGCTGGATGAGACCAAACCTTAGACCCTCCTTTTGTTGGGTTAAGGAGTAACCCTTACAATCTTCTCTTCAAGCTGCTCCATGCCACGACGGGACTCCACCACCATTTCATAGGTAGCCCTTTTCTCATGCCCACCAACTTCTTCACACTTGGATCGGCTTTGATACTATGTGTAATGCCCCAACCCCTTCTGCTGGCCCATTTAATTTTGTTAGCGGATCAAAACCATATGGCTCAAAAACTCGAGTGGAAGTCAATGGGCAGCAAGTGGACTTGAGTTATAAGCATGCAACACATCTCTTTCCCATCCAATGTTGGACTAAATTGGGGGTATCACAAGAGAACTCAACAATATACCCCAAGGAATGTAGATTTGACAATGAAAATCTAAACTTGGGATCTGGAAGAAAGTGTATTAAGGCTTTTAAAACTATTTTTAAATGATTTTTCAATGATTTCCGTCCCAATTTTTCAAAACTCAGCCTCAAACCACTCAATTTATAAAGGCAAAAAGAAAAGTCCATTGGAGCTCTAGGGTAGCTCCAATAGTCAATTGAAATGACAATTGGGACTATAGAGCCACTGTAGTTGACTACTCAGGCTAGGGTCGGTCAACTGCATCGAGCATTCTAACCTATTGCAATCAATCGTGGGTTAGGTAGTAAGCATGGTTTCAAAAGTTGTTCTAGAATGCTCTGCTATGGTCGACTATTGTTTGGGTTCAGTTGACTGTTGTTTGGGACGATTCCTTGCTCACCTTCAGTTTTGGATTTTTATGTTTATTTTTCATTAATTTTCATTCAAAACCTAGTCTAATTTATTTTTAATGGTTTTTGAGCCATGTACGTTTACTTTCCTACCAAGTTTTACCAAGAGTGTTTATGAAAATGCAAAATTATAAATTGAACTTTTGCCTTTAGACTTCTTATGATGGTTAATTTTTGATTTAGCAATGTCATTCTCCAACTTTCAATTCTTGTTTGGCTTAAGGACTTGTCGTATCAGGTACGTGTCGAATGAGATGATTGCTTCTTAGGCTTTCATACTTGTCTATCATTTCCAACTTAAGCACACTATTAGTCCTTTAATCGATATCTTATTATCATCAAAACATGTGTATATATCATCAGATTGCATCTGAAAATAATCCTGATTTCAGCCCTAATATTCTAATCGGCTGTATCAAGAAGTCTAGTTGTCAGACGAGCAAGGGCTTATGTAGGTTGCACTTGTTTCTTGTTATCCCTTTTCTAAGCTTCACACATTGAATGGTAGCAATAATGGCAGCAAGAGTTTCAACGGTTTTACATGTTTCTGTAACAGAGGTGGCAAAAGCTGAAATCATATTTGCTTTTGACATGCCAAATCATGATATTGTACTCTAAGTTGGGCTTTAGTTGAGTGAGGTTCAGCAAACTAGGCTTTGTATCAATTCAAAGTCAACCTGAGTAGTTTGCCACAAGCCAACCTCTAGAACACCTTGAGTAAGTTGTGTTTTCTCGAGCCCTATATCTCTCTTTGGAGCAAAAATTCAGTTGCCCACCCATCGTATCTTATTATAAACAGCATCTTTATTGTTGGATCCAAGACCTAACATCTAAAATGTTCATATACTATATTGGGCTTATTCTGAGTTGTGAATCAGCTGGACAGCGATTGCTTAAACTTGGTTCCAAGAATATTCGGACTACAAATTAAGCACAACCTTCTTGAGCTGATTTGAAGTTGCTCATGATTATGCTGCAATTGACACTTCAGCTCTAGTGTTCCCTTATTATTTTAGAGGCAATGAAGTTCATCAGTTACTTGATGGCATTAAAAGTCTGTCACTTGAGGCAGTGGGCCCTCAATGGTTGTGATACTGAATCCAGATAATGTGATGATTCTGGAAGATCTATTTGGTTCTAAGTTTTGCTTGGTTATGAAGTCAGTTTACTTGGCAGCACCCACACCATTTGGCCAGCTTCTTAGGCCAAGCTACAATAGGTTGGGTTCTGGCTTATGGGTCAACTCCCTCTGCCCTTAAAATAACACATAAAGCTCATATCAAATAAATGATGTTAAGCCTGAATATGGAAATATTTATGTTGATGGAGAATGAAACTCTCTATAGGAACAAATGGCAAAAAGCCCATCCCAGATAAAAATAACCATGCATGTTTTCCAATTTTGGGTTGGCACCAAAAAAAATTGGTCAGAGCATCTAATGGTTGAATTGGATATATAAATTTACAAATAACTTGGTTAAGCATTTTAGACCAAAATTTTTGTGTTCTACCTTGTATTATCAAAGATATTGGAGTGTTTTCTAGAGATCTTTGCCCTTTTTATCTGAATGATATCTTCTCTTAATTTAAATCTTATTCATCTCTTTTCAACTTTATTTGTAGTTTTTGATGATAATCTAGATTGGAGTTGCACTACAAATCAGCATATCTTGTTTTTGTCATGGGTTTTACATGATATCAATCACACAAAGTGTTCTAGATTTGTATTTTGAGTCTATACTGAGGGAGTATGTTAAGAATGTTCATTTTGGCCAGTGGTAGGTTATGAATGATAATAACATTTAATAATTTGGAAGGCTTTAATTTAGTGAGTATCAAGATGCCGATAGACTTGGATGTTTAAGTAAAATTTTGAGGATTCTGGAAAATTTAGATATATTTAATAAAGTATTTGGTGTGAAAAGAGTTGGCGATATTAAATAGATGTTTCACAAATGTTTAAACTAGCTAGTTTCTTTCGAAGAATGACAAATTGACAATCCTTTTAGTTCAGGATTTTCCTAATGATGGATGCCAAGATTGAATGTAGTTGCTAGTTAGTTCTGGAGGGTTTGCACCTCTTTCACTTTAAGATTAGTTAAATGTATAGTGTGTCTGCTACTGGAATTTTGTAAACTGGATGACACTACAATTGGTTGCAGCTGGAACCATAGCATGGTTTGTCCATTACCATTTAACTCTCTTAGTGCAATTTCTTTATTTTCAGTCAACTGGTACTTTCATTGCGGTGTCAAGATTTGCAAGTGCTACACCTGTACCACCTGCCATTTTCAGCCGGGGCATTGGCTGGCAGGTGACAAGATATTCCATTTCTGTTAATTGTGATTGCTTATGACACAGTTTTAAAATTGTTTCTCAACACTTCTTTGAGTTTCAGGGAATAGGTATATTGTTGGATGGAATGTTTGGTACTGCAAATGGCTCAGCAGCATCAGTGTAATAAGCTAAATACTCTGGTTCATGAATGATAAAGAAAAACAAATTTGCAAGTGGTCAAATTTGAAACAACTTACTAATGAGTTACTTGAACAGTGAAAATGCAGGTCTCTTGGGATTGACTCGAGTTGGAAGCCGGAGAGTTATTAAAATATCAGCATGTTTTATGCTTTTCTTCTCCATTTTAGGTGATTTTCTTATATAAATAGTGGAATCGGGCACATTTTTTATATAATGTTATTCTGATGCAATATATGTGCACTGTCCAAAATTAACCAGGAAAGTTTGGAGCACTTCTTGCATCAATACCATTGCCCATTGTTGCTGCTTTGTACTGTGTACTCTTTGCCTACGCTGGTAGGTGATTAGTGGCCTGGATGTTCCCGTAGTTATTCATTTTTCTGCATCAATTTTTTTGTTTTTTAATGGCTCAAAGTGTTATTGCTGATTAGCACGTCTGGTTGTTTGTTCAGACAAGCATGGAAGTCATTAGTGGTGTACATTTTCAATGCTGTTTACAACTGAGATTATGTTTGTTTACTTTGTTTTCTTTATTTTTATAAATCCGACTATGCATTTTTAAGAGGCTGTAAAGCATCTATAACATCCTCTCTCAAGCAGGCAAAAGTAATCTAATTCAGGTGACATGACTGTTCCATTTGGAATATGTGACACTTAAGCATAATTTCTTTCATATTTATTTGTTTAAAGCATGATGGATCAAATTATGTGAGATAATAATTAGGCTTGTCATTCTCTGCAAATTGGAATTATGGACCATAGGTATGGCTAATTTAAATAAGCTGTGTAATAGATAATATAAGAATGCTAAGTTTGAATGCATGATCAAACTAGAAAGGATAGAGAGGAGATGAGGAAAAGGCACTGGAAATGAAAAAAAAAAAAATTAAAGTGGACCGATCAAAATGGTGAGCGTGCCCCATGGAGATGAGGAAGCACTGTAAAAAAAGGGGCTTGATTCGTGCAAATGGGTAAGGCAAGAGGAGAGTGGAAGTTGTGAAGAGGGATATAAGAGGCTTATGTTAACCGAAGGTATGCTTTAGTAGCACTATGTGCTTGAAAGTATATGTAAAGATCTTAAATGGTTTCATTTAACCTTGTTGATTGCTATAGTTATGGTTGTTAGCGAAAAAGGTTATGGTTGTGATAATGCAATACTATTTCCATGAAGGAGTGGAATTTTATTTATTTGAAGAGTGCCTTTATATTTCCTTTATATTTTATTATCTCCTTGATTGAAGATTTTTTATGCCTTTTTGTAGTAGTTCTCATGGCCTGCCATATGCACACCTATGTATGCACGTATATGTATGTGTGTGTATTTATATATGTAGGCATGTGTGTGTGCATGCATATATGTATGTAGACATTATAGACTTACAAAGAAACATGCACACATGTATGATCAAAATGTTGCTAGTGGCCAAAAGCTCTATAACGCTGATTGGACTTTATTAACAGCAACACATGTTTTAGGAAACAACAAAAAAAATTCTAGCTATCATCTCTTCTATTATAGCACAAGCTCCTTGTCCTGGATGACTGATTCCCCCTCATAAATTTAGATATAGAGGTGGATCAATTTTTGTATACTGATACAGATCTAAGTTTTATTCTGATTTGAATTTGGGTATCCATATACTAAGATTTTTCTTTTTCCTGGAACCAAATATGGATATCTTGATAAAGTTTTTTCATATTCAGATATCCAGATACCTAAACATATGAGTGAGTGTGTGTGTGTGTGTGTGTGTGTGTGTGTGAGAGAGAGAGAGAGAGAGAGAGAGAGAGAGGAAAAAAACCTCCTTTATTGAAAGTGTGCATAGAGGCTTGCCTAACAATAACATGGGTGAGCATGAATCCATGATGACGACGGAGAGGGCTATTTATTAATTCTAAAAGCGTGCAATGTACTTGCCAAAGCATGCAGCGTACTTGCCATTCTCCTTTAAAAACATATGTAAATCTAAATTTTATAATTCAATGTTGTTCTTATTAAAGTTTGCTTTGTTAGAGATTAAAATCTACATATAGATTAATCATGAAAATAACAACAAGATCAATGTATTATCTCCAGCCATTGAATCTGTTTGTAAAACAATGGTGTATACCCTCAGGATTTGCTCTTGATTAGGGACCCAATCTCTCTTTGGCTTTCGTATGGTTTTTTCATGTATGATGATGTGATATCAAAAACCTTCAGAAGGGATCTCTATTTATAGGGACTTTATAACTTCCTTCCACCACCTACTCCCATCAAAGTAGGCATTTTAAATTTTTAAAAGAGGTATAGTTATCACTTAATTAATTAGTGGATGGATATTGTTGAGAGTTATTTTCAAGAAATTGAGAGATAACTGTAAGTAGTTATCAGATAAAATAAAATAAAATAGGACCATTACCTACGGGATACTACATGCTTTAAGTGTCTAATTTGTATCCATAGTAAAATTGAATTTATTTTTGTATCTCTTTAGATCACAAATATCTGCTTAAGACAAGGCGGAGGCAAATTTTGGCATGTTTAATATCCATTTCTGTATTCATGTCCGTTGAATATACATAGATGTGGATATGAATATACCAAAATATGATCCGTTTGCAGCTCTATTTGCATTTGATTAACCCTATTATCATGACTATTGCCTGCAGTTTGAGAAATTAATATATGAACTTCGACTGGAATAGGTCCACCAAACTCACCTCATTCTATGCTCTTATTTATTTATTTTTATTCCTTAAAATACGGTCAGCCACTCAAATAAAAAAGAAAAAAATATATAGTACAAAAAAATTCTCATAAAATGTTGGTGTGGAAATTCAATTCAATGCTAATGTTTTCTCCATCATTTTCTCTCTTTTAAAACTCATGAGCATTATCTATTAATTTGCAAGCAGCTTCTGCTGGGCTTGGCTTCCTTCAGTTCTGCAATCTTAACAGCTTTCGGACAAAGTTTATACTGGGCTTTTCTTTGTTTATGGGCTTGTCAGTGCCAGAATACTTTAAGCAATATGAAATAATAGCTGGTTATGGCCCAGTCCACACGCGTTCAAGAGCAGTAAGTGAATGTTTGGATTATGCCTATATTTTTCTCCTTTTGCTCTATCTAAAAATATATTATGGTTTGTGATGCATTGCAGGACTGTTAGTGCTTCACTTGTGCAGTAACTCATTGAAAAATGTAGATTTTGAAAAAAAAAATAATGATAAATTTTCTTTAAGTGAATGAATGTTTGGATTATGCCTATATTTTTCTCCTTTTGCTCTATCTAAAATATATGATGGTTTGTGATGCATTGCAGGACTGTTAGTGCTTCACTTGTGCAGTAACTCATTGAAAAATGTAGATTTTGAAAAAAAAAATCAATAATGATATTTTCTTTAAGAACCTGAAATTCTAGTGATCTTTACCAGCTGTTGGTTCATCTCCAGCTATGGTGTGCAATGCATCACTGCCAAATGTTGATGCAACCACACAGCATTTCTGCTGCCTATTAATTGTTGATTCCCTTTGTCAAAATCAGAATTGGACTGAAATCTCTCTGCTTCTTATTGCAGTTTAATGACATTGTCAACGTGATATTTTCATCACCTGCAACTGTGGCAGCTATAGTTGCTTACTTCTTGGATTGTACTCACCTGATTTGCGAAGCATCCACAAGAAGGGATAGAGGTTGGCATTGGTGGGAGAAGTTCAGATCCTACAGAACAGATCCGAGAAGTGAAGAATTTTATGGCCTCCCTTACAATCTGAACAAGTTTTTCCCTTCACTTTAATTTGAAGTAATTGGCATTTCATGATTTGGCCAATTATACAGAAAGAAAAGGGGAGCGAAAAAAGAGAATGAAGAAATTATTTCAAAAAATTTGATATATATTGTGATGTGAGAGCAAATTGGCCTAATGGGTGAAATGTGTTGCTGATTAATCTATTTCAGTCCACTACTTGGACCAATTTCCATATTCACCAGCAATCCTTGTAACTTAGGAGGCATAGATTTGTTTGATGTCTGAAATCATGTATGCATTGAAGGCAAGTAGATTCAATAGGTGGTGAACTCAACTGTTTTGAGGTGAAGCACCACTGTGAATTTTTTGGGAACAGAAGCATGATATGATGTATAAATATATTTGATACATACAGTGTTCAGACATTAAGTTTGGATCAATATCTTGTGGTGTATCAGCAAGTGTCTGTGTTGCTATTTACATGCAGTTTGCTTGTGTGCTTTGAAAATGAGAAATTTGATTTCTAACAAAAGTGGGAGAGATTCAATATGAATGTGTAATTTATAATCTTTCACCTGGCATCGTCAAACTTTTCATTGTCGTCTAGCTAATTCATCCTTTGCTGGCTTGGTGACATTCTAAAAGGATAATGAGATTAGATAAGGATCAGAATTCGCTCTACCACTGCAAAGCAAAGATTCCAAAGCCAAACACCTGGGATTGCCGTTCTGATACCCGGTTCTTTTGTGTCGGCTGCATCGGGCCTGCCCCGGACCAGTCTAGACCAAATCAAATTACAAAGGAAAAGCCTTCATACACTGCCGCCCTGCACCATGCTGCAACGGGCATGGCCAAGGCATGGTGATTGACCCACGCACGAGCCAGCACCAAAGGATCTGCCCGTGAGTCCTATATCACTGATGTGTGAGCCTATGCATAGGTAATCATTGCACTTGGTGCAGGCCATGCTGCACCAAGGTGGTGTATTAAGACTTTTTCAATTAGAAAAAAGAAAATAAAACAAAAGGACGATCCAACCTAGAGCATGGTAGAAACCTAAGTCGGTTCATGAACGGGACCTAGATCCATCCAAAAAAATTAGTGTTAAGAGTTTTATTTATTTATTTATTTTGACCTAAATACAAAATGACTCAAAAATTTTAGGATGTGATCATGGATAACCCGAATGACCTTAAAATAGTATCTAGGTAAGATATATTTTTAAATTTATCTATTTTAAATTTTAAAATTTTATGTAAAAAATAATATATAATTTTATGAATTATCAATTAGATTGTTTATATGGTTAATATTTTATTTTTTTAATATATTATAATTGATACTCATGTGACTTAATAAATAAATACTAAGAATATATATATACTTTTCTAAATTAAGTGTTATTAGATGATTGACATCAATGACTTCAAGAGTAAAATTAAGCATAACTTTTCTTTATATATATATAGAATTCAATACATTTTATCCATTCATTTATTTTATTTTGTAATCTTATTAATAATTTGACATTAAAATTTATTTAATTTTAAAAGTATACTTTTATAGACTATTACTTAGTTATATTATTTTTATATTTCATAAATTTATAACAATTATTTCTATTAGTGTCTAATTATATCATAATTTTATGCCTATACATTCTAGCATTTAAAGTACCAAACGCTTAGAAAAAAATAAATTAATCATTGATAACTTAAAAAGAATAAAAAAGAAATGTATACTTGAGTTTAAAAGAAAAAAAAAAAAAAGAAGTCAATCTGAAATGATCCTTGGGTTGATCTAAAGCCAACCATTTAAGGTTAAGGTTTAATTTTAATAATCTAAATCCGAAAAATCCGACTTGAAATGACTCATCCGTTCAATTGCCACCTCCAAACCTGAGACCTCACCTGAGGGAGAAATAAATCTAGATAGATGAATCATCTCCTCCTAGCGTTTTCCTTAGATCAAAGATTGAAAGGATAAGGCTTTGATAAAGGATAAGGCTTGGATAAAGGATAAGGCTTGGATAAATTCTAAGTTCTTAAAGAACTATGTCTCAATGTTTAATATTGATAGTTTGGGGACCCGCTGTTAGGCGGATTTTCTTATTGGGCTAATGTTCAATTAATGATATTTATCTCTCTAGGTGAAATGAAACTCACTGATCCAAACCCAACGTCAAGTGAACTGTGGTAGGTATAGGTTCTAGTCTAGATTGAGATTAACTATTTGAAAAACTAGATGTTAATTATTATTTTATTTAATTGTGAAAATTAAAAATTATTGATGAATGTAGGTGAACAGTAGTTTGAATTGATTTGACTTAGTCATGGATTAGTGAATCACATTAAGTAGCTCTAATCATAGTTAAAATATTTGTTAAATTATTTATAGTCCCTAAAAAATGTTAGAATTTGGTAAATAATTTATCTAGCTGTTTACATGAAAAATGAGGTTAAATAAGTTAAAATATTGTTATACTTTTAAAATCCACATGCCTGGTTTATGTATAAGTGCTAGATTATGCAAAATTTGCTTTTAAATTCTTTATGTGAAGTATTGAATTTGAAGCATGTTATAAATATATATTGACAAGAAAAATGATTTTAATTTTATAAATATTTTGTAATTTGTATACATGAAAAATCTGAATCAAGTAAGTCTATTAGTTATGTGATTAGATCATACCTCAAGCTTTATAAGAAATATTTGAGTAGTTGTGAAATTATGTATATGTAAAGTATAAGTAGAATATGTATATGATAGGACCCTTAATCAAACTATGCTTTGTCATATGCAACTCAGCCCATGAGATCTTTATGAAGGCTTGTGATATCGGAATTCTTTCTATAGAAAATACATGTAACTTTTGTTTTGTGGCCCATGTCATAAGGTCAAGTGTAGTTTCTATTATGTGATTCTACCATAAGGTTTATATGTGATCATAGTCATTGACCAAGGAGTTTTTATCAGATTCTTTGTAACTTAAGTAAAAATTATTTTCTAAGAGAAATAATTTTTTTTTAATACTTGATCCCTTTAGCTATGATTAAAGTCTGCTTATTGACTATTGCTCATAAATATTTTTACTACTTTTTTCAAAAAAATAAGTAGAATTCGGTTAGAAATTGATCCAAGAATTTAATTATATTTCTCTCTTGTCAATATGTTTAGTTTAGTCTTAATTTAAGAATGTTAGTATTTTTCTGCCAATATTTTATGTTCACTTTTAGTTCTTATTATTGAATTTGTTTCCAAATTTGATGAATATTTAATCTATGATTGTTAGTTGAATTTATATGATTATATGCTAATATTTTTATTAACATGCCTTGTATGCTTGGAATTTACTTTGTAAGTGTACAACAGATTACTACATCTTGAATCCATTCTTATACCTGAAGCATGTTAAATTATTTCAACGTTGCTCCAACCCAACTTCTTCCAAACTCATGGAGGTTAATTATAGGCTTTCTTCAAGAGATATCCCTTTTTTTCATTCCCTTGTTTATGCATTTTTTCAACGTTAAAGATTAGCCAAGTGAAAAGGGTTGATGGTACTTTTCTACCTAGTATAAATATAAGATTTTTGCAAGTAGTCCCTCTTCCATCCATGGATAGAAGAGTTTCTTTTTCTTTAGTATAGCAATCATAAAAAATAGCTCTTAAGGTCGAGTTGGCAATAACCCAATCTTAAAGTTAATAAGGCTCTACTTCTTTCTTCAATCAAGAAAGAAGTAGTTTTTTTACTAAAACAAAACCTTCCTAAGTTAGGAGTGCTCTTTTGTGGTGAAGCCTTAGTCCGAGCAAGATTAAGCCTGGCCCCTTTAAGTAAGTCAATCATAAAGTACTGAAAAATCAGGTAACGACTTACCATCTCGGCAACTCACAAATATTAAGTCCCAAGACCCCCAAGTATATTCTAAAAAGCCCTAACATATGCCATTACTCTTCAGAAACCTTCTCTAAGGCATCCTTCTGCAATAAGCTTCTCCTCTCTATATGCTGCCTAGGGTTTTCACTGACTTAAGTATTGGAGGGTCTTCTGTAGGAACCATTCACCTCAATCCTTGTGTGAGGACTATTTTGCAGGTTTATCAAGATGGAAGAAAGCTACTTGGATCCATACGTGCACCAGCTTAAGCTGAAGAATGAAAATCCAAAGCAACAATTAGTATGAACCATTAATACAGAGCAAATTGAGCGCAAGTGCACATGAAGATATTAGTGCCCATTATTCTATTGAATGTCCAAGAGGGCTCATAAAGACCATCACCTTGAAGCAGATGGTTAATAACAAGAGAAGGGACGTGCATAGTGTGCACTGTTATCAATAACTAGAGAAGCTTTCATATCATAGTTTTTGTTATTATGTACTACCTACTCGCAGCGTCTAGCAAGGAAGGAGAAAGCCAAAAGTGGGAGGTTGCATTATAATTGTGGACACATAATTAACATATGCTATTGAAGGTCCCTAAAATACTGGCTGATGTCCATCACCATGCAGACAAATATGAAATCCTGTTCTACCCTCTTTACTTTTATGTACCACACTGACCTCAATATCGCTTCTGGATTATGTATTTTTTGAAACCTTTGGGTGCATCACATAGAGTTTCAGTGGTTTGACATCTCTTAGAAACTGCGAAGAACTGCTAAAGAATAACTCAGAATCAAAAGAAAAATTACGAGGGGAAAAAGGATGGCCAGAAAAATAGATTAGATGCCTTGTGACCCAACGCCTATCTACTTTGATATCTACTCTCTTGTTAAAATGCTTTCCGGAGGCTCAACACATCACCCATGATAAGGGTTGGTTCAAAATTAAGACGACCTAAAAATTTCGCCTTTCGTGTTAAATTTGTTTATTGTGGTCCGTACTGATTTAAGCTTGAGTGTAACCAGTTAAACTCGGCCAGAATTGACATAATAAAAGCTCCCTAAATTCAAGCAGTTTGGATCAGTTTCAGCCAAAACATTTTAAAATATACTCAGAAGGAGAATATCATAAAATCACACTATATATTTTGTCTCCAGTAGTTGATATAATTATATGTTATTAATAGAATGAAATTAGTTCAATGCTATTCCTAGTTTCCAAGATATATTTTGTGAATAATCTCTAATTATTAAATGCTGTTCTTTTCAATCCATATATACACTGCTCATTTGTGTATTCTATAGTCTAAAGCTTGTAGAAACATCCAATGATTGAGCACTTATTGGATGCATATGATATTTTTACAGCCCATGTTAAATTTATTGGAGACCAACCCCTTATGGTATGCAGTCGTTGGAATGTCCTTTTGTGCTCCTTGAAGATTTACTGGCAACTGCCAGCTTGGTAGAAATGCTCATTCCGTATTTAAAACTTGATGACTTCATTACATTATTTGTAAGGATTACAATATTCAAGGGATGGAATCGCTAGTATCATTAATTCTAGTGCCAAAAGACTATTGGAGTGTTTCTTTTGAGCCCATTCACTTCTATTTTCTCCTGAACATGATTTTGTATTTTGTTATATTGCTTTTTAGCTAAGGGCAGGCTTTGGCTTAAGTTTGATCCATTTGTGACCTAAGGGTCAAAAGTTTAACAATATAGAAATAGCCTCTCCATACACAGGGATAAGGATGCATACATTTGATCCTCCACTCCACAATAGCAAGAGTCTCATGAACTTGGATGCCTTCCCATAGTACTTGTTAGCCAATCAATTACATGCTACCAAATGAATACCAATAAATTTAGTATCACTATGGCTGGCAATTTGGAATGTTTAACTAATAAGATCCTTTCAAACTTGTGCAGCCTTTTCAATTGTCAAGTTAGATGTTTGTGGACTCTCACTACATTTTTCTTTTGTCCTTTCATGCTAGTAAATTTATTTGTTTATTTATTTATTTTATTCAGAACAAAAGAATTTTATGCTTTTTGTGTTGATACCATAGAGTGTATTAAGTAAGTTTCTTGTTGAAACATTATGTAGAAATAAATGTCAACTTTATAAAACATGAAAGGGAGGTTAATAATATTTACATCTCATCTGCTTCAAAGAGCTTGAGACAAATCATCTATTGCATGTTCTGTCAGTTTACTAAGCAGATCATTCTGTTCCCCTTTTTCTTTGGCTTAAATATTTATCATAATAGTCATTGGCAATGTAGAAATACTCTATTTGATGCCAAGTGGAGTGACATACAACTGCATCATTAATCTTGTAACTTTAAATGTTTTGCCTGTGAGTGAGAGCTCATTTTCTGAAGAAAGACAAAAGACTATCCTCTGCCTTTTGCAAAGTATTCATTTTGCACAAAAAAAAAATGAGAAAGAAAACAATTTGCCTCTTCCAAGCTTACAATATATGTCATAGTTGAAACCTATTATCCTGTGGGCTTTAGATACTTATTGCACCAAAAAATGTTGGATTTGCATATGCTAAAACATTGTCTTACTGCATCAGCGGTACACAACATTTTAGGCTGATTGAACACTTGTCACTTGTATCCTTTTTGTGAACTGGTAATGTGACATTGAAGCTTACAACTTATGATACGAGAAACTGGACGGAAGTTTCCAGATTCTTTTTGTTTCTCTTCTCAGAGAAACAGTGCCTGTTGTTGTTGTTATTGTTGTTGTTATTGTTATTATTATTATTGTCATTATTAAGATGTTGTTGTTGTTGTTGTCATTATCATTGTTGTTGTCATTAAGGAGCCAGGATGGTGGGATATCTTCACCAGCCCACACATTCAGAAGCTGATCACTTCCAGCAAGTGCGGTGGATCTTGAAGGAGAGGATGGACCTGCATGAGGTCTTTGGGAGGATGGTTGTGCCAACATGAATCAGTGGCACTGAAGCAGCTGCAATCCATGTTGCCTTTTGCTTGCATAGTGAAGTAAGCAGCCATAAATTGTGTAGTGATAGAAATCCTTCTACTATGCCCTATGTGAGAACCTGCTCTTTAATCGGAATTAATCCAAAATAAAAGAGGGGCAGTCAGGGAACAGGTTTCCCATGTTTGAATCAAGATTGAACTAAAAATCTATTGAACAAAGTCAGAACTACTCTGCTCAGTCTGGAGACCATCAGATGAACTTGCATTGAATTTACGGTGGTTGGTGACATTATCAACCATTGTCTTTTTTTGAACTAATTCTGCGGCAGAACTATTAACACCAGGTGCTACATGAATGAACAAAATGTCAGTTGATACACATGCATTTGTGGATCCCTTCTCTTCTTTTTTATCATTCACCATCATGATCACTGAGTCCTTGCTGACACTGATATATATGTTTTGAAAGATATTGTATTGAATGTTCTGATGCTAACATTTTTGAATCCAAGAGCTACATATGGGAGGTAATCTAACCACAGTTCCACTTTCTATATGGCAGGCAAGATGATTAAAGCGTAATGGTAGTGTCATTCAGATCAACATTGAACAGAGAAGCTTTGACTAAACAGTGCAAGACCCATCTCTGATTAGATGATACACAGATGGAAATGATTACCAATATAGCTAGGCCTTCTTGTTTGGTATGTTACTTTTTTGATTCATTTGTGCAGCGACCACAAATCTCATACGTAAACCCGGATCAGCAATTGCAGACAGATTGGAGTTAATGGAAACTTATTGTATTGTCGTTTTGCAATCAATTGCTACCAAGAATCCTATTGATATTCTGTTCTTTCTGCATGACTCGTAAAAGTAACGCATGCTGCCTGTAGATATTTATGGTCGTTGGTATCACTGTCTGTGACTAAGGATGTTTTGTGAAATAGAAGTTGGACGTGTTGGCTAGGGTTCTTTATGTTCAAGTGTCATTGCCTGTTCAGTTTTTGTAATCCAAGACTCTGGAGAAAAAAATATGTTATTGAGTGTTTCAATGGTCCTTCAAGAAGGCTAGATATTCATTCATTCATGCAACTCGTTGCCTGCTAAAGCATTGTTTTGTCAAGATAAATGTTCAGTGATGGGAAAGAATCCGTGTACGAGCAAATACTAGCAGACCGTAATACGCAGCGAAATAATAAATAAAAATGCGCAAACCACACAATCACAGAAACACCAAGATTTACGTGGAAAATCCCTTCAAGATAAAGGGAAAAAAACCACGGGCAAGCCAGAGAAGAAGATCCACTATAAAATAATAAATATCCAAGTCTCAAAGTCCCTTGCCAGAACTTGAGAACAATCACAAGAGAATAATAGGGATATAAGGATTACATCACCGAAAAATACGGTCTCCTGCGTTACCTCCTTATTTTCTTCCCTTCTCTTCTTCTTCTTCTCTTGTTTTTCTTCTGCAGCACCTTCACGTGATTCCTGGAGTGGAAGTCCTCCCACGTAGTTAAGCACCAAGCAGCAGCCCTTCCTTCTCTTCCCTAGCAATCCATGCTCCTAGAAAAAAAAATACCTGCTACATGCTTCTATTCTTTTTCCATACGGCTGCTCCTTAAAAAAGAGAAAACCAAAAAAGGAAGGCGGCTACTCCTTTTATAAAAGAGAGAGAATAAACCCTAGTAGAAAAAGGAGTAGCGCTCCCTTTTGCCCTAATGGGCTGAATAGGTGGGCCATGGGCCCAACAACCTCCCCCTTCAGCCCATAAGGGAGGCTGTCTCATGCTTCCTTAGTGTGAAATCATGCCGACCAGCTGTCGGCATATCTCTTGCCTTTCTTTTGATAAGGTCTTTGTCAACATGTCTGCCCCATTTTCATCTGTGTGAATTTTCTGAAGCTGTAACTGCTTCTCTTCAAACACATTTCGAATCCAGTGGTATCTCACATCTATATGCTTTGACTTGAAATGAAAAGTTGGGTTCTTGCACAAGTGGATGGCGCTCTGGCTGTCACAATGTACCACATAATTTTTCTGTTTCAATCCCAATTCATGTAAGAATTCTTTCATCCACAGCATCTCCTTACAGACCTCGGTAGCAGCAATATATTCTGCCTCTGTGGTAGAGAGAGCTACACACCTTTGCAATCTGGATTGCCATGACACAGCTCCCCCTGCAAAAGTAAGTATGAAACCTGATGTGGACTTCCTTGTATCAATATCTCTCGCCATATCTGCATCTGTGTAACCAATCAGCATAGCTGGACCACCCCCAAAGCTTAAACAAACTTTGGAGTTTCCTCTGAGATATCTGAAGATCCACTTCACTGCTGCCCAATGCTCTTTCCCTGGATTTGCAAGAAATCTGCTAGCAACACCCACTGCATATGCGATGTCTGGCCTCGTACATACCATCGCGTACATCAAACTTCCGACTGCTGAAGCATAAGGAACCTTCTTCATTTTCTCCTTCTCCTCATCACTTGAAGGACTTTGCTCTGAGCACAACCTGAAGTGACCTGCAAGAGGAGAACCAACTGGCTTTGCATTGATCATACTGAACCTATCCAATACCTTCTCAATGTACTTTTCCTATGACAACCATATTTTCTTGATTCTTCTATCACGGGAAATCTGCATACCCAGTATTTGCTTTGCTGGTCCCATATCCTTCATTTCAAATGAATTGCTAAGCTCCTTCTTCAACCTGTCAATCATAGACATATCTTTCCCAAGAATAAGCATGTCATCAACATAAAGTAGGAGTATGACAAAATCCTCACTAAACCATTTGATATACACACAATGATCTGAAGCCATTCTTTTGTATCCATTTTCAGCCATAAATGAATCAAATTTCTTGTACCACTGCCTTGGAGCTTGCTTCAGCCCATATAAGCTTTTTTTTAATCTGCAGACAAGATTTTCTTTACCTTTGACTTTGAAGCCTTCTGGTTGCTCCATATAGATTTCCTCCTCCAAATCACCATGAAGAAAAGCTGTCTTCACATCTAACTGCTCAACCTCCAAGTCTAGACTAGCAGCAATACCTAGAGCAACACGAATTGAAGACATTTTAACAACAGGAGAAAAAATCTCTTCAAAGTCAATACCTTTCTTTTGACCAAAGCCTTTCACAACCAATCTGGCCTTGTACTTTGGTTGAGAACAATGCTGTTGAGTCTTTAACCTGAAAACCCACTTGTTCTTTAAAGCCTTCCTTCCTCTTGGTAGTTCCACTAAATCATATGTGTGGTTCTTCTGTAAGGCATCCATTTCTTCCAGCATACCTACTAACCACTCCTTTTTCTGCTCACTTTCAACTGCCTCCTGGTAACATTCTGGTTCACCTGCATCAGTAAGCATTATATATTCATCTGTAGAATACCTTTTGGAAGGTTGACGTTGTCTGATAGATCTTCTCAGCTGAGGCTCTGTAGGAGGTTGCTCCTGATCTCCTTCCTGCTCAACATGTCCTACAGGTGAGTTAATACCTGCTCCTGCACTATTTTCTTGCACATCTCCCCTATCACCCTGATTTACTAGAGGAGTAACTGGATCACATTCTGTTAATCCTCCTGCAGAAGACTTGACTGACACCTCCTTCTTGAAGTCTTGAAGGGTTTGATCTTCAAAAAATACCACATCTTTGCTTCTGAATACCTTCTGCTTTTCTGGATCCCAAAGTCTATAACCAAACTCATCATGTGAGTAACCAAGCAAAGCACATTCTTTTGTCTTACCATCCAGCTTGGACCTCTCAATGTCTGGAATATATGCAAATGCACGACAACCAAACACTCTCAAGTGCTTATAAGAGACATCTTTTCCTGACCATACACGCTCTGCAACATCACCATCTAGAGCTGTACATGGTGACAAGTTTATTACATCAACCGCTGTCTTCAATGCCTCATCCCAAAATCTTTTAGGTAACTTGG
Source organism: Calamus simplicifolius (assembly GCA_900491605.1). Lineage (NCBI taxonomy): Eukaryota > Viridiplantae > Streptophyta > Magnoliopsida > Arecales > Arecaceae > Calamus > Calamus simplicifolius. The sequence goes on from UESW01003960.1 coordinate 723,791, forward strand.
ACTGTGAAAGAATACATCTGATCTTTTCCATGATGGTGCGGTTCATTCTCTCTGCAATTGCATTATGCTGAGGAGTACCAGGAACTATCATCTCATGTTGAATGCCATGTGATCTGCAATAATTATCAAATAACCCTGTGTACTCACCACCATTATCTGACCTTATACATTTCAGTTTCTTTCCTGTCTCTCTTTCAACTCTGGCATGAAACTCTTTGAAGACATTAATAACCTGATCTTTAGTCTTCAAACCATAGACCCAAACTTTTCTAGAAAAATCATCTATAAAAGTAACAAAATAAAGTGCACCACTGATGCCTGGAACATTAACTGATCCACTAGGAGTTTTTGTCCTCAGAGGACCACAAACATCTGTATATATACGATCCAAAACATGCATTTTTCTAGATAAAGCAGGACTAGCAAAAGAAACTCTATGTTGCTTGCCAACCAAACAATCAACACATGGGTTCAGATGTACACCTTTGAAGTCTGGTAGAACTTCTTCCTTGGAAAGAACTTGCAGCCCCTTCTCACTCATGTGTCCCAGTCGTTTATGCCACAACTCCATGCTGAAGTCGTTCTCTGTAGCATTCAACTATTCACCATAAGCTTTAGCCTGCAACCTATATAAAGTGTGACATTTCTTCCCACTGGCTACAACAAGTGAACCTTTACTGAGCTTCCATTGCCCTTTATGAAATCTGCTATCAAAATCTTCATCATCAAGTCTTCCAACTGAGATTAAATTTAGCCTCAAGTCAGCTACATGCCTTACATCCTTGAGCACCAACTTACAGCCAAGATTGATCTTCATGTGGATGTCACCCATGCCAATGATATCTGCTGTGCCTTGATTTCCCATCTTGACAACACCAAAATTTCCAGTCTTATATGTAGAAAAAAACTCCCTCCGTGGTGTAGCATGATAAGAAGCACCTGTGTCAATCACCCACTCATGATTCTGACACTCACATGAGAAGATACCATCAGAAGTAGACAAAATCAAATAATCATCACTCTGCACAGTAGCTGTGATATTCTCCTTTGACTCTGTATCCTCCACTTCTTTTCCCTTTTTCTTACTCTTCTTAGGCTTCTTACACTGATTCTTGTAGTGCCCTTTCTCACCACAGTTATAGCAAGTAATATCTTTTCTTGACCTTGATTTGCTTCTACCCTTGTATGAATTGTCTCTATTTCTAGACTTTGACCGTCCTCTATTCTCTGAGACAAGTGCCTGTGAATCAATCTGAGAAGTTGCTGAATTTTTCCTTCTTAACTCCTCATTCAACAAACTGCCTGTTACTTGACTCATGGTGATAACACCGTCTGGTGCAGAATTACTGAGGGAAACTACCAGTGTCTCCCAACTTTCTGGCAATGAACTGAGAAGTAACAATGCCTGCAACTCATCATCAAGAGACATTTTCATAGAGGATAACTGGTTATTAATACTCTGCATTTCATTCAAATGCTCAGCAATAGAAGCACCCTCTTTATATTTCAGATTCACTAGTTTTCTGATCAAGAAAGCCTTGTTGCCAGCTGTTTTTCTCTCATATAGACTTTCTAACTTTTTCCAAAGAGAGTTTGCAGAAGTCTCAGTGGAAACATGGTGAAAGACACTATCATCCAACCATTGCCGAATAAAACCGACTGCCTTCCGATCTAACATGATCCAAGCATCGTCTGTCATTGTAGCGGGCTTTGCTTTGACCCCTTCTAAAGGTCCATATAGATCATTGCAATATAAGAGGTCCTTCATCCTTGGTTTCCATATCATCCAATTGTTTCCGTTCAGACTGATCATGCGGGAAACATTACCGGCCTCCATGCTCGCACACACAAAAAAATTCACAGGCTCTGATAACAGTCGATGGGAAAGAATCCGTGTACGAGCAAATACTAGCAGACCGTAATACGCAGCGGAATAATAAATAAAAATGCGCAAACCACACAATCACAAAACACCAAGATTTACGTGGAAAATCCCTTCAAGATAAAGGGAAAAAAACACGGGCAAGCCAGAAAAGAAGATCCACTATAAAATAATAAATATCCAAGTCTCAAAGTCCCTTGCCAGAACTTGAGAAACAATCACAAGAGAATAATAGGGATATAAGGATTACATCACCGAAAAATACGGTCTCCTGCGTTACCTCCTTATTTTCTTCCCTTCTCTTCTTCTTCTTCTCTTGTTTTTCTTCTGCAGCACCTTCACGTGATTCCTGGAGTGGAAGTCCTCCCACGTAGTTAAGCACCAAGCAGCAGCCCTTCCTTCTCTTTCCCTAGCAATCCATGCTCCTAGAAAAAAGAAATACCTGCTACATGCTTCTATTCTCTTTTTTCATACGGCTGCTCCTTAAAAAATAGAAAACCAAAAAAGGAAGGCGGCTACTCCTTTTATAAAAGAGAGAGAATAAACCCTAGTGAAAAAAGGAATAGCGCTCCCTTTTGCCCTAATCGGTTGAATAGGTGGGCCATGGGCCCAACATTCAGGTCCAGATGAAAGTTACAAAAATTTTCTCAACTAAACACAGATAAAGGTTTACAAAAATGTTTATAAAACACCGGTTCCTAAAGCTCAACCAGGGCAATTTTGTCCTCGATCAAATTGGTTAAATCCCTAATAAGATTTGAGGTGACCCTTAAGGTTGTATGTTTAATTAGTGGGCATGAGTGGACCTTCAGCATCCTCTCCATTTCGTGCAAGAACCGGACATCTTTCTGTCTTCACAGTGTCTGTCGTGATACTTGAATCTGCACCATTTTTCTTGTCAGCGTGAACTTTTACCATTGGACTAGTTAATGGCTCCTATGCTCCAGATATGACAGACAAAATATTCATTGCCATCGTTGTCATCGTCATCGTGTAATAATGGTTGCATTGAAAACCTATTAGGTACTGCTTTTAAAACTAAAGGAACTTAACAAATGGATCTGAAATGAAAATTTCCAATTTGTTGTAGTTCTGAACCACGCTCATAACCAGTGTAATGTAAGGCATAGGCCTTGCTCGATCATGTTGCTTAGGTGTTTCTCAGACAGTCCTGTTTAGAAACTATACCCTGGTGGTTGTACCGTAGCTTCATCAAGAAGGAGGTTCATGGTTTGAACATTAAGGTAGTGTTTGAAATAGGGAATAAGAGGGATATCCTCTGGATATCCCCTCTTATTCCCAAAAGCCATAACTATAAGGGATAGTTGGAAATAAAGTTAACTAAAGGGATAACTATGGGTTATCCCCTCAATTTTTCCATAGAAAATGCAGGAATAGGTGGTTATCCCTCCAAATAAAAGTAAAAAAAAAAGTTGTCCTATGGATTTACCTTTTTGCATTCGATATGATCAATGGGATAGTCAAGGAATATCCCTAGGGATAGCCAGGGGGTAAACTCTATTCCGTACACTTATCTATAGATAATATTTTTTCTATCAAACACTACCTAACAGGTGCTTCCAGATTTTTGGCTTTACTAATTTTAAGGTGGCTTTACTACTGTTATTCTGGCTGTGTTTGAAATAGGGGATAAGGGAGGATATCCCCTGGATATCCCTTCTTATCCCCAAAAGCTATAACTAAAGAGGATAGTTCTGAAAAAGTTTAACCAGAGGGGTTATCCCATGGGTTATCCCCTGAACTTATTCCCTAGGAACTTCAGGAATAACTAGAGTTATCCCTTGATGGCAAAGCTGTTATTTAAAAAAAGTGGTTATCCCTTGAGCTATACCCTGGATAAATGCTATTCTGTACCTTAGGTAGTGTTTGGTTCCCAAAAAGCTATCCCTGGATAAGTGTACAGGATAGCATTTATCCAAGGGATAGCTCAAGGGATAGCCATCTTTTTTAAATAACACCTTTTCCATCAAGGGATAACTCTAGTTATTCCTGAGGTCCTTGGGGAATAAGTTCAGGAGATAACCCATGGTTAAACATGGATTATCCCCTCTAGTTAAACTTTTTCAGAGTTATCCCTATAGTTATAGCTTTTGGGGATAAGAGAGAATATCCAGGGGATGTCCCCCTTATCCCCTATTTCAAACACTACCTAAGGTTGTGTTTGATTCATAAAAGGCTATCCCTAGATAAGTGTACATAATAGCATTTATCCAAGGAATAGCTCAAGGGATAATCACCTTTTTTTAATAACAGATTTGCTATAAAGGGATAACTTTAGTTATTCCTGAATTCCCTAGGGAATAAGTTCAGGGGATAACCCATGGTTAAACATGAGTTATCCCCTATGGTTAAACTTTTTCAGAACTATCCTCTCTAGCTATAGCTTTTGGGGATAAGGGGTCATATCAAACACAGCCTAAGAAACCCAGAAATAACTAGAGTTATCCCTTGATGGCAAAGTTATAATTTTAAAAAGGTACTTATTCCCTCAGCTATTCCCTGGATAAATACTACATTTATCCAAAGATAACTTTTGAAAAATCAAACACTATATATATATATATATATATATATATATATATATATATATATATATATATATCATAGAAACTCAATTCTTCATCAGATTTTCAAAAAGTTAGCACGTTATCTGCTGTGTTTGCGCTGCCAAGTGAAGCGGGATTCCCTCTGCAAGGGGTGACAAGCCATTTTTTCCCCCCTAGAAGCTCGCACCTACTCTTGTCTGTAATTCCCCCTAAAAGTCCATGAGCCAGCTCATGAGGCCAGAGCTGCCCTTAGAAACCCACCAGATGGATCTTTTAACCGGGTGCGAGTCAAACCCAACTAATTTTGTGAATTAATCTTGTTACGTATGTAATCATAGTTATCCATTCTGTAACTCTGCTGTAATGTGTAATTTTCTCTTTTACATTTACCACTCTGTATTGCACTACGTGCTGAGCTCTATTGTCCATAACCTTTTTCCTTTCTTTGTATTCTACAAGTACAAAAGGAGCATACCAAAAGATTAGCTTGATGATCATTGATCTCTACAAAAATACCCTGCTATAATTTGGAAATAAATAGATAGGATCCACATGACCAACCTAATAATTGGATGGAAAGTCCGTGGAGCAGATCTCAGCAACGGCCATTGAATAGGATTCACGAGATGGTGATGTGCTGTGGGCCTCTAAGAGAGTACTCTGTCTACTCTCAATGGGTATATATGGTTAAGCTTCACTGATGGACTCGGTGATTAGTGATAGCAGGCTACGTTCCCTAAATCATTCCATTGATCCCAGTCCATGCGATTGTTTGGGACAGCAGGAGTTCCTCCGGCTAGCCACAACAAGATGTGACAGATCGGGTGGACTATACGGAACGCAGAACACGTTCATGTGGCGAATCAATGCTCGACACATAGGCAGCGCAGATGGAGACCACTCTCTCCTGGGTTGCAAATGGCACGGGTTGCATTTGTACAAATTAAGGTCTCTTCTAGAAGAGAACCTCATGAAAACTGATCATATGCTCTCGTTCAGGCGCTTGGATTTTTTCCATTAAACAGTGTACAGTGATCAGTCACCCATGGTTCTAGCTTGCGTAATTTTCTATTCGTCGAGGATGCACTATTAGGATTGTGCATGGTATACCATGCCTTAGATCTCGCGAGGTGTCACCCTTGGTCCCCCAGTTGGAAAACGATATCTGCTATCCGATAGATAAGGTGCAGCGTAAGGCATGATGCATCGGCTTAGCAAGCTTGGACCGCTTTGATGATTAACGCGTGCCGCATGCGCGCACATGTATCAGAAGCAAAAATATTTTTTTCTATTTTGGCATGCATGCGCATACGTAGCAGCGCGCATCAATCATTGATCGCGGTGCGCAGCCTGATGCAGGCGGTGCAGCAAGACTTTCTCGAAGAAAAAATGCTCAACTTGGGGCGGGAAAGAAGAGCTGCCTCAAGGATCATCAAAACCATTTTGATACATGGACCCATGAGTCTTCACTAGCCAGGTATTTCAGCCTCCAAGCAGAAATATTTTTTTTTTTCGATCGAAAATCAGAACATTTTTCGAGCACTTTTTTTTTCGAGCAACGAAGAAGCTTATATCACCAACAGAAACATAATGAAATCCTTAGACCGGACTGTCATAGCGAGGAAAGAGGATATTGTTCAAACCTTGGACTGATTCCTTGCAACTGAAAACCAGAGTAAGGAAGAATGGTTTAGAATCAAAAAGAGTTTTTCTATCGGATATAATCCAAGTAAGATGACGGATAGAAGTAGACCGGAGGGAAAGGGCATTTCGTCTGCGCACCAATTTCAAAATAAGGCTGAAGGGCTTCTAATGGACGTTACGATCAAAACGTTATATCGTATCCCTGCTATTTCATCCTGTAACATTAAGCCACATAAAATCTATGTGGATTAATAAAGAGTAAACAGTATATTCATGTAGAATTTGCTGCACCAAACGTGAACGTACAAAAACTTTTCTCCCGTAACATATGCCAATGGGCCGAGGCCCAAGACTGGCCAGGATGAGTTGGATGGGGGACCCTAGAAGGCCCACGGGCAAAGATCCGGGGGTGAGGGAAGGTGGCAGTAGGTGGGTCAACGGAAGGAAGAGCGAAGGAGGCTATTTTCCACCACCCACCAACAGGGACAGCTAGAGAGAGATAACAAGAGGGTACAATACAACATTTGCCAATAATGTCTTTGTCTCTTGCCCTTGCTTCTTTCCAAGGCCTCCCTACGCTTCCTTTTTCCAAACGGCTTTACTCCTCCCTTAGCTCAAGAGTGGGACCCTTGGCACTGTACTGGCCAGGCCTCACATGCCCCCTCCAACAGTGGCCCGCATCACTCCATCCAGCCTGGACCCTGGCTTTCTTTTGTCAATTATCCTGCTCTGCGGAGGCCCTTAGCTATGACCCTCTCGGAGCCGAACGATTGGGTTTCTGAGGAAAAGGGATGGCCTCTCGACCTTTTTTTTTTTTTTTTCTCCTCCTCTTTGTCTTGGACTCTTTGAGGAGCAGGTTTGAAGGACTATACGGTGAAAGGGACGTAAAGCTAACCCTTTTGCTTTTCAGCGGTAGCAAAGGTGGCAAGGGATTAGCATTTCAACACGTAGATTAATTGTATATTGGTGGAAAGCATGGCTATCTAAACCGTTGTCGCCCTGATGTTGGAACTTGGAAACGAGAAGCTTTGGCCTTTCAACGGTGCATTGGTTGGGAGGCGACACCAATGTCAGCGGGTTGGGCCCATGAAAATCCCAATATTTGAAAAGAATCCTGAGCAATATTATGTGGTCCTCGATTAGGATCTCATTTTTCTCATTAACTCGAGCATGTGCTATTTCGTGAGACAATTTCTTGAGGGATTAGATATGACATGATGCATCGTTACTTCTGCTCTCGGTGGTTGCTAGTTAATGGTGATGAATCCATTTGCATGAAATATTTTATTCTATTCCGATTTCGATGCTGTAGCTTCCTCATAATTACACCAGATACATTAGCATTCATGATATTATTTTTGTGGTCCCTTCTGAAAAGCAAGTGTCACCAACTAGGTTGGTAAATAATCTTTGTGCCTCCAAGGAGCCGATTTAAAGGCATGCCATGATCTATTCAAATGTTCTTATAAATGCCTCTTTTTGCTCGTTAACTCCCTTTCAGACGCGGATATATGATATATTACATGGATAAATGGATCCTCTGTCCAAGAATGCCGTCAATAAACTCGAGATATACAAACCTACAGCTAGAATTCTTGTCTGCCAGGCCCAAATTTTCCGTTGGATTTGTTTGGCGAGATGGCTTAAGACAGCACAAGAACTGTCTTGAAACATGTGAAAGTTTAGTGGAGCTGATGAGAAACATATCCTGGAATAGATAGATATGCACAAACTTAGTTTGAAAAACATTAAAAAGGAATAAGCCTATAATTAGATTTGACTGTGCTTAGATTGAGAGGATTTTACAAGAGTGTCTCTGCATCCACTGCACATCGAACTCATGCCAACTACATGAGTATTTAGATATCAGTATTGATAAAAACATCATCATTTTATTAATTGAAACTCCTCTGCTTCTCTCTCTAAGTAGTTAGAAAGGAGACTGAATTTATAAAACCAAGTGATGACGCTCGATCATCTCTCCTGGACGTCGGGAATGAAGGCGCTCCTCGAATCCTCGCCTCGCCGGGTTGCCTGCAAGGAAGTCCCGGGGCCGGAGGGGGCTCCAGCGGGACCCTCCGACGGCCAAGTTAGTGACTGAGGTCACAGCTGAAGAAGGGCTCGAGTGAGCCCTGTCTTGGGTGAAGAAGAGGAGTCTTCAAGAGGAGGAATCCCTTTTGAGAGTTTAGATGGCGATTTTAGAGGTTATCGCGCGTACCTGTTTGGTTAGTGAATTTACCCTTTTATAGGGGTTGACACTGGCACGACCACGTGGGGTGGCGTGAAGTCAGAACGTCTGCAGAGCCCTTGCGTGAATCTGGGCTGGTTGGTGGGTTACGTCCCATCAGCAGCGGGGCTGTCGGGCGGCGCGCGTCTGGCGTTATCGGGCGGCACGCGTCGGACGCTGTGGGGCGGCGCGCGTCAGAGGAATGAATTCTTGAACCGCTGGGGCTGATCTGGCGGGAACCGAGGGTCCCGTCTTGTCAGGGCCGAGCTGGGTCGACTGAGATGGCTGGGGCCTATCCCGCCGACAAGGCAGCGCCGGGGTGGGGCCAAATCGGCGGACTTGGAGACGACGGGGCCGAGTAGGGCTAGCCGGGGACGGCTTTGGCCGACTCGGCGGGACAGGGGATGCCGGGGCCGAGTCGGGCCGGCCGGGGATGGCCTTGGCCGACTCGGCGGGACAGGGGACACCGAGGCCGAGTCGGGCCGGCCGGGGATGGCCTTGGCCGACTCGGCTGGACTGGAGACGCCGGGGCCGAGTCGGGCCGGCCGGGATGGCCTTGGCCGACTCGGCGGGACAGGGGACGTCGGGGCCGAGTTGGGCCGGCCTGGGATGGCCTTGGCCGACTCGGCGGGACTGGAGACGCCGGGCCGAGTCGGGCCGGCCTGGGATGGCCTTGGCCGACTCGGCGGAACTGGAGACGCCGGGGTCGAGTCGGGCTGGCCTGGGATGGCCTTGGCCGACTCGACGGGACTGGAGACACCGGGGCCGAGTCGGGCCGTCCGGGGATGGCCTTGGCTGACTCAGCGGAGCTGGAGACGCCGGGACCGAGTCGGGCTGGCCTGGGATGGCCTTGGCCGACTCGGCGGGACAGGAGTCGTCGGGGCCGAGTCGGGCCGGCCTGGGATGGCCTTGGCCGACTCGGCGGGACAGGGGACGTCGGGGCCGAGTCGGGCCGGCCTGGGATGGCCTTGGCCGACTCAGCGGAGCTGGGGACGCCGGGGCCGAGTCGGGCCGGCCTGGGATGGCCTTGGCCGACTCAGCTGGACAGGACTCGCTGGGGCCGAGTTGGGCCAGCCTGGGATGGCCTTGGCCGACTCAGCTGGACTGGAGACGCCGTGGCCGAGTTGCCTGGAGAAGTAGGGGCCGCCTGGCGTGGAGACGCCGGGGCCGGCTAGCTTGGAGAGGCCATGGCCGGCCAGCAATGTGCCGGGACCGGCCAACTTGGAGAGGCCATGGCCGGCCAGCAATGTGCCGGGGCCGGCCAACTTGGAGAGGCCGGCCTTTGGCGGGCGTCGGCCTTTGATGTGCCGGTCTCAGGGGCTGGTGCTGGAGCCTGTTGGCCTTTGGCCAGCGCTGGAAGCCGACGCTGGAGGCCGACGCTGGAAGCCGGCACTGGAGATGACGCTGAGCCGTCGGCCTTTGGCTAGCGCTGGAAGCCGACGCTGGAGGCCGACGCTAGAAGCCGGCGCTGGAGCTGACGCTGAGCCGTCGGCCTTTGGCTAGCGCTGGAGGCCGACGCTGGAGGCCAGCGCTGCAAGCCGACGCTGAGTCCGTCGTCCTTTGGCTAGCGCTGGGGGCCGGCGCTGGAAGCCGACGTTGGAGGCCGTCGCTGGAGTTTGAGTCCGGGCCTTTGGGGCCGTCCAAAAATTTCGTTTCTCATGGGGTCAACTGGCCCCATCAAATGCCCCCCACACTCCTTGAGCTTGCGTGTCCCGCATCGGCTAAGCGAAAGGAGTGTAGGACTTTTACCTTTGTACCTTGCGCTGCCTTGGATGGACGTCTGCGTGCCTTCTTTGGCCAGCCAAGGGTGGCCAGTAATCCTTCCCCAGCGCGAGGACCGGGAGTGAACCTCGGAGGGTGACCTGAGAGCGGGGCGTCGTTAGGTTCCTTTTGAACCGGCCTGGGGGTTTGTGTTCCGCCCAAGTGGCGACTCAGCCGGATACGGAGCCTTTAGGGTCTTAACCAACTCGGGGGCACCGCCGTGCCGGGGCCGAGTGGTGTCCCGTGGGCCACGATGCCAGTGAGCTCCTTTTGAACCAGCCTAGGGGTTTGTCTGCTCCCAAGGAAACTCCGTTGATTGGAATCTGCAGGTCTTGAGCTTAAGGGTGCCGACACGGAGCCGGTCTTGGGTGCCGACGCGGAGTCGGTCTTTGATGCCGACGCGGAGTCAGTCTTTGTTGCCAACGCGGAGTTGGTCTTTGTTGCCGACGCGGAGTCGGTCTTTGGTGCCAACGCGGAGTTGGTCTTTGTTGCCGATGCGGAGTCGGTCCTTGGTGCCGACGCGGAGTCGGTCTTTGGTGCCAACGCGGAGTTGGTCTTTTTTTGCCAATGCGGAGTTGGTCTTTGTTGCCGACGCGGAGTCAGTTTTTGGTGCCAACGCGGAGTTGGTCTTTGGTGCCGACGCGGAGTCGGTCTTTGGTGCCAACGCGGAGTTGGTCTTTGTTGCCGACGCGGAGTCGGTCTTCGGTGCCAATGCGGAGTTGGTCTTTGGTGCCAACGCGGAGTTGGTCTTTGTTGCCGATGCGGAGTCGGTCATTGGTGCCAACGCGGAGTTGGTCTTTGTTGCCAACGCGGAGTCGGTCTTTGGTGCCAACGCGGAGTTGGTCTTTATTGCCGACGCGGAGTCGGTCTTTGGTGCCAACGCGGAGTTGGTCTTTGGTGCCGACGCGGAGTTGGTCTTTGGTGCCAACGCGGAGTTGGTCTTTGGTGCCGATGCGGAGTCGGTCTTTGTTGCCAATGCGGAGTTGGTCTTCGGTGCCAACGCGGAGTTGGTCTTTGGTGCCGACGCGGAGTCGGTCTTTGGTTTAAGAAATACACTCATCCCAAGACGTGATAAGACAAGGATATTCCGAATAATACTTTATTAAAGGGTCAGCAAGCTACTGAGAGTACCATCCGTTTTCGAATGTGAGGAAGAAGCTTCCCATTTTGATGCCGGCTTGCTTCCTTCCGTCGGCTCCCCGAGCTGCTGGTCGCCCCTCATGAGGTCATGCTATTGTTCCTTCCATTGGGGCATTGTTGAGGCAAATCTGAGGTGCTGGAGATGCCGGTGCACCCTGGGCCGTTAGGTTTCCTCGAACGAACTTGCCCAAGTGGCCCTGCTGGACAAACTTTTCAATGGCCTTCTTCAACTGGCGGCAATCTTCAGTGTCATGCCCGCAATCTTGGTGATACCGGTAGTAAAGCTCTTCGTTGTGGGGGTTTATTGACTTTAGGGGACGTGGGCATTGAAAGTATGACTCCTCCTCAATCTCTAGCAGGATGTGGGAGATCGGAGCCGTGAGAGGAGTGAACCACCCCTTAGGAACCAGCGCCTGGGGCCGTTGGTCAAAGCGACTGGGCAGCTCGGGCTGCCGGGATCGTCCTTCAGCTGGTTCCGTGGGGGTTAGCTTCTTGTTGGAACTCCTGCCAGCTTCCCTTCTGGACGAGTCAGCCTCGTTGGCGCGGATGTACTTCTGGGCCCAGAGGAGGAGGTTGGAATAGGAGCTCGAGGGCTTCTTATCCAGGGAGAAGGTGAAGCGGGACGGAAGGAGTCCCCGCTTCAGCGCCAGGGAGGCCACCGCATCGTCGAGATGGTAGACTTCGAGGGCGGCGGTTTTGAATCGAGACACGAAGTCCCGCAGTGACTCTTCTTCCTTCTGGCGAACGGAGAAGAGGCTGTCTGCCACCCTCGGGATCTGGCGGCAGGCGTCAAAGTGGGCCAAAAATGCCCTCTCCAGCTCCCGGAAGGAGTCGATGCTGTGAGGGGGTAGGCGTGAGTGCCATGCACGTGCTGCCTTCCGCATAGTTGCGGGGAAGGACTTGCAGAGGAGGGCGTCTGGGGCACCCTAGATTTGCATCATAGCCTTGTAACTTTCGAGGTGGTCGAGGGGTCGATCGTACCATCGTACGGGTCCACCTGGGGGAAGCGGAACCTGGAGGGAACCTGTTCCTCCAGTATGCGATGAGTGTAGGGAGGACGAGTGTCGAACTCTTCCTCCGACTGACGGTTGATCTTCTTGGTGAGCTCGTCTAGTCGCCTGTTGTACTCCTCCAGGCGTTCCTCCGCCTGGCGGTTGATCGTCGGGGCCCTCCGAGGTGGCTCGGAGGAAGAAGAAGAAGAGGAGGCGGACGGAGATAGAGACGAAGTCGGGACTTTTGCCTGGGTTCCTCGTGACAATGCGGCTTGGGAGGAAATTTGTTGGGGCCGCGGTCAGAGGACCGTGGCCGCTTGGAGGGCTCGCGTCGAGGCTTCCTGGGGGAAGCTTGACATCGGCCGGTCTCTCGCCGACCGGCCTCCCACCGGAGGGAGCCTCCCCTCGCCGACTGCTGACTGGCGAGGGAAGCAGTTTGATGCTGGGTGGCCATGGACTGTTGTTGCTGGAGGCCATGAATCATGGTGGTGAGATTCTGGACTTGCTGGGAAAGAGTCGCCAGCCGCTCCGCTGTTTGGACAGCGGTGTCCGGCGGCGAGCAAGCGACCGGAGGGTCGGTGGGATTGGCCTCCTACTGTCTAGTTGGCGGAGGAAGCCCCGCTGGGCGGCTGATGGAGGCGTCCTGAGCTCGGGTCACCACCATGGCTTTTGGAAGAAGAAGAAGGGGGATGAAAGATGTAGCTCGGGGAGGACGTTCGCTACTTTTTCTTATGCCCCCCTTCCTGGCGCGCCAATCTGATGACGCTCGATCACCTCTCCTGGACATCGGGAATGGAGGTGCTCCTCGAATCCTCGCCTCGCCGGGTTGCCTGCAAGGAAGTCCCGGGGCCAGAGGGGGCTCCGGCGGGACCCTCCGACGGCCAAGTTAGTGACTGAGGTCACAGCTGAAGAAGGGCTCGAGTGAGCCCTGTCTTGGGTGGAGAAGAGGAGTCTCCAAGAGGAGGAATCCCTTTTGAGAGTTTAGATGGCGATTTGGGGGTTATCGCGCGTACCTATTTGATGAGTGGATTTACCCTTTTATAGGGGTTGACACTAGCACGACCACGTGGGGTGACGTGAAGTCAGAACATCTGCAGAGCCCTTGCGTGAATCTGAGCTGGTTGGTGGGTTAAGTCCCATCAACAGCGGGGCTGTCGGGCGACGCGCGTCTGGCGTTGTCGGGCGGCACGCGTCGGACGCTGTCGGGCGACGCGCATCAGAGGAACTGATTCTTGAACCGCTGGGGCTGATCTGGCGGAAACCGGGGGTCCCATCTTGTCAGGGCCGAGCTGGATCGACCTGAGATGGCTGGGGCCTATCTCGCCGGCAAGGCAGCGCCGGGGTGGGGCCGAATCGGTGGACTTGGAGACGACGGGACCGAGTCGGGCTGGCCGGGGACGGCCTTGGCCGACTCGGTGGGATAGGGGACGCCGGGGCCGAGTCGGGCCAGCAGGGGATGGCCTTGGCCGACTCGGCGGGACAGGGGACGCCGGGGCCGAGTCGGGCCGACCGGGGATGGCCTTGGCCGACTCGGCTGGACTGGAGACACCGGGGCCGAGTCAGGCCAGCCGGGGATGGCCTTGGCCGACTCGGCGGGACAGGGGACGCCGGGGCCGAGTCGGGCCGGCCGGGGATGGCCTTGGCCGACTCGGCGGGACAGGGGATGCCGGGGCCGAGTCGGGCCGTCCGGGGATGGCCTTGGCCGACTCGGCGGGACAATAGTCGTCGGGGCCGAGTTGGGCCAGCCTGGGATGGCCTTGGCCGACTCGGCGGGACTTGAGACGCCGGGGCCGAGTCGGGCCGACCTGGGATGGCCTTGGCTGACTCGGTGGAACTGGAAACATCGGGGCCGAGTCGGGCCGGCCTGGGATGGCCTTGGCCGACTTGGCGGGACAGGAGACGCCGGGGCCGAGTCGGGCCATCCGAGGATGGCCTTGGCCGACTCAGCGGAGCTGGAGACGCCGGGGCCGAGTCGGGCCGGCCTGGGATGACCTTGGCCGACTCGGTGGGACAGGAGTCGTCGGGGCCGAGTCGGGCCGGCCTAGGACGGCCTTGGCTGACTCGGCGGGATAGGGGACGCCGGGGCCGAGTCGGGTCGGCCTGGGATGGCCTTGGCCGACTCAGCGGAGCTGGAGACGCCGGGGCCGAGTCGGGCCGGCCTGGGATGGCCTTGGCCGACTCGGCGGTACAGGGAACGCCGGGGCCGAGTTGGGCCGGCCTGGGATGGCCTTGGCCGACTCGGCTGGACAGGAGTCGTCGGGGCCGAGTCGGGCCGGCCTGGGATGGCCTTGGCCGACTCGGCTGGACTGGAGACGTCGTGGCCGAGTTGCCTGGAGAAGTAGGGGCCGCCTGGCGTGGAGATGCCGGGGCCGGCTAGCTTGGAGAGGCCATGGCCGGCCAGCAATGTGCCGGGGCCGGCCAACTTGGAGAGGCCGGCCTTTGGCGGGCGTCGGCCTTTGATGTGCCGGTCTCAGGGGCTGGCGCTGGAGCCTATCGACCTTCGGCCAGCGCTGGAAGCCGACGCTGGAGGCCGACGCTGGAAGCCGGTGCTGGAGCTGACGCTGAGCCGTCGGCCTTTGGCTAGCGCTGGAAGCCGACGCTAGAAGCTGGCGCTGAAGCTGACGCTGAGCCGTCGGCCTTTGGCGAGCGCTGGAGGCCGACGCTGGAGGCCAGCGCTGGAAGCCGACGCTGAGTCCGTCGGCCTTTGGCTAGCGCTGGGGGCCGGCGCTGGAAGCCGACGTTGAAGACCATCGCTGGAGTTTGAGTCCGGACCTTTGGGGCCGTCCAAAAATTTTGTTTCTCATTGGGTCAACTGGCCCCATCACCAAGCATGCTATTCATAATACTAACCAGATCTTTTTAAGCCATTCAGATATTATGGTGCATCACACATAGAAGAAACTTGCTTCTTTTCCTATAGTGCTGCCTCCACTCATCCTAGTTCTCAAATATCAATACTCAATATTCTTTTTGTTAAATTAGGCATCAAGCACTTTGAATTTAATTATGAGATCTCCTTTCATTAGAAAAGAATAATTCCAGATAATCCTTTGATAGTTTGCAACGAAATTTTGGCAAAATATTTGAAATGCAAGCAAGCACTATTCTCATATTACCACCTTCCAGTAACTATCCACTGTATCAAACTTCAGTTCTCTATCAAGTTTTTGTTTTCTATTAAATGTTGATATAATGATCAATTTACATGCACCATTAAACTCAATTAAGCTTCTGAACAACATAGCATTATTAAAATCTGGCTGAGACTACACCCTGGCTACCACCCTAAAAAGAGAAACCTAGCTATATACAGTGAGGCTCACTTCATTTTTATAGATAAAAGCTTGCCGGGGTGGAGCTGTTGGCGTTCATACCTCCCAATTCGAAAAGAAATTTAAAAAAAAAAAAAAAACTCACCCCGCATCTCTCATGTCACCCAAAATCCCAAAAAAGAAGAACAGAAGTTGGAAGAGCTAAAGTGACGCATCATGGAAGTGTTGGAATTATTGTTTAATTACAAAAAATAAAATAAAAAATAAGCATAAAAAGCATGTATATGTAGCATATATTTAAATAAATTTTAAATTTAAAAATTAATTATTATAATTTAAATGAATGTATCATTTGAAAATGATATATGAATTAAACGAAAAGATGTACATCATTTTATAAGGTGTTTTTGTGTCTATAAAACTAACGAGAAAAATATAAATTATTATTTTTTTATTTTATTTTTTTAAAAAATATTATATTTTAATTTTTTTAAAAAAATTATTATTATTTCAGTACAAATTCTCTGAAGGCTTGTTATATCCTAAAAATTATTTATAAAAATTAATTTTATAAACAATTTTAAAAGAAGAGAAAGAACATATAAGGCTTTAAGAAAAGTATGTACATATGTATTTTAAGTCTTTTTTTTTTTATTCTTAATATTTAAGTCTGATCTAATCTTAAAAGATTACTTTAATCCTATCAGATGAATAAGAGGGGAAAAAAAAAATTCCATGGAGTTAGGGCATTTAAAAGTCAAGGCCCCAAGACGTCCAAAGCAGTAAACCTCACGGTTCCATGATGTTGGGTTGCTGCTCCACCACCCATTTCCATTATTAGAATATAATATAGCACCACCAAACCATGCAATGAGAGACACATCCATTCCATAGAACTACTTGACCGGGACTCACTAATTATTAACGCACTCCATTGGACTCCAACACACGCAGCTTTTGGTCTGATTTGATTGGACCCGGGACGAGGGGCCTTCTCGTAATTGTGCCAGAAAGGCTGGGGCCACTGGGTAAGGCCAGCATGCGGCCTCCGTTACGTCGGAGGATGGCGGGAAACGACGAACAGAGTCTTTTCCGTCCACGGCCATAGCGTCACGAGGCAAACCGTACGTTCCCCTCGTGATCTCACGCCAGCGACTTCCAACCGTCCGATTCCCCTTCCTCATCCCCCACTTCCACTTCAACGGTTGTGATCCTCCCCCAGCTGGCTCGCAACTTTGGCTTCCGACGCTGGGTACCCGTTGAAGCGGATGACTTCACCCACACGTCAGCTCATTCGAAACTAGGGATCAAGAGCCGTCGATGAGAAGATTAATGAGAGAGAGAGATCTCCAATCAGACGGGCGATGTAGAAGATGGAAGACACGATAGTCGTCCCTGTTCTCCAGTATAACAGGGAGAGAATGCTTAATGTGGTCCCCTTATGGAGGACGGACGGGAAAGGGTCGGACGAGATCTCTCGGTGATGATTCGGACAGACAGGTTGCGATTGATGCACGACAGGAGGCCCACCGGACCACTCTAAGGACCACGGGTACAATGACTGTGGAAAATTAAAGCTCCCCGCGCGGGACCGTTAATACCACGCCTTTATTATCGGCGACAACCCGTATCGCAGAGGAACAGAGGAGGAAGAGCGGCAGGAAAATGGGGTGAGAATACCGGTACAGGGGGCAACAAAAGTTCGGGCATCACGAGGTCCTTCCCGACGCAGAGCGCGCTGCGGCGGCGGGACCCGCAGTACTTTTCTGTCACGGGACCACGTGTCTAAGCCTGATTGGCGGGTGTCCAAAGCTCATCATCGTCCTTGGAGCACTACCGGGTATTAGGAAACAAAAGATTTCGCGCCCAAGTGCCCGTTTTACCCCTACCCGCCTTTTGCTCAGAAAACACAACGTAATTAATCGCGGAGACGTCTGTACTTACTTACCCCACCCCACGCCTGCCACCCCGGCCTTCGGAAAAATTCGAGCACATGGGGGACATGCTGGCAACCCGAAGTTTACGCTGGGCTCCAGAACTAATGCGCATAATTAAGCTTGCACATGATTGGAATATTTTGGGAATAATTTGTACATCATGAGATTTCGAAAACGGATTAATTAACGAGATTGCTTTTAATCTCTCGTCAAAAGAATTATTATTATAAAGAGAGAGATAGGAACAAAAAGAGCAGCACAGCAGGCTCTTGCTGTGAGGGCCTAAGCTAATCTCGCATCCAAAATCTAATCTATATAAATAGATTAAGAAAGTACTAGTTTTTTTCTCTCTTAACTTATATAATAAAAGCTTGATTCTAATATCCGTTTTAGAGATTTTTACCATCATCGCCTGTATCTATACTCTCTACAACGTTCCTCGTCCCGCCGCCGGCGCTTGTGGGGTGGCTCGGCGCGGGCCGGCTCCGGGACGGGCATGCTGGAGGATTTCTGAGTGTCGCAACTCCCGCACGCCGCGGCGTCCAGCACGCCGACCGGGCTCTGCGGAGTCGGGGGCTCGCGCCACAGCTTCGCCCGCCTAGCCGATGGGCACGTGTCGATCAGATACTCCTCCATTAGCTGGCGACACCCACTCACCGTCTCCTGCACCTCGAAAACAGTATTTAAAAAAACACAATTGCTACGATATTTTAGCGTCCAGTCACCTCGAAAGCAGTATTTAAAAAAAAACACAATTTGCTACAATATTTTAGCGTCCAGTCACAACCCAAAAAATAAAAAATTACTGTCGGAACTGGCGGGCGAAAAGTCTGAAAAAAAAAAAAAACGCACCCAGCCTTTTGTGTCCCGTCACCATCCGTCAAGTTACCACTTTTCCAGCTAAAATAAGTCGGTCCTTTATTATGTTTCCTTCGGAATTAATGAAGATGCGATCAAATCTCTTTCCACCCTCAGCATCCTCTGAGAGCGGGAAAAAAAAGGCAGCCATGGAAACGGGGTGACTTGACGAGAGGTGACCGGATTTCGACATTTGAGAAAAAAAACAAAAAAAAAAAGGTAATAACCTTGTTGACCCACTCGTCGAAGCGGCTCGATGGATCGCCGTCGTCCTCGGCCAGGAAGTCGACGATGCCGTCCGCAGCGCAGAGGACGGCGGCGGCGGCGATGGCCGACGGACGGTAAGCCAAGAAATCCACGACTGCCCAGTAATTAAAAACAATCATTTATTAACCCAAAGACAAATTAACCCACATTTTAATAGCTAACAGCTCGATAAAAATGAGGGTTTTTTTTTTGTAATAAAAGGATCTCGTTAATACCCCGGTGGGTGCTGAGGATGAGATCGGCGGCGCGGGAGAGGAGAGAAGCGGATGCAGCGGACGAGGGAAAGAGGGCGGCGGCGAGGTGGGGAAGGAAGTCGAAGGGGGTGACGGAGCGCATTCGCCAGCGGAGGGCGGCCATGAGTAGGAGCTCCATCCGCCGAACGGTGCAGGGCTCGAACACGAAGCGCGGATCCAGGACCTGGAGGTCCAGAAGCAGCGGCACGTACGTCTCCTCCATCTTCGCCGCCACCGACACGCACGCCACCGACAGCAGCTGCATCGGCCACCCGCTCCTCTGCCCCTTCGGCCCCTGCGTCGCCTTCCATATTTACCCCAAGATCAAACATCGGGGAAAAAAAAACCCACGACTTTAGATTTCGATGACAGAATAAAATCATACCGGAAGGCTATTCGAGGAGAGAAATCGGTCGAGGTAGTTAACGGAGAGGTACGCCGTCACTGGACGGAAGCGATATAACTCGTTCACCTGCTCGCATTGGCATAGAAAGGGAAGAAGAACTAGATTAACAGCGGAACAAAGAAGAAAGGAATGAAAAAAGGTGGGCATTTTGGGAAGAGAAGACCTTGAGGATCCAGTTGATGGCGTCCTGACGGGCAGTGGCGTCGAGGGAGCGCGCGTGGAAGCGAGAGAGGTAGTCGGAGCGGGGCATGTGGTCGGGCTCGGCGGCGAGAAGGGCGGCGACGGGTCGGTCGCCGGAGGGAACCGGAAGGGTCCACTCCTCGTCGACGGCGGCGCCGTCATCGTCCCAGGATGCCACGTCATCGGCATCCTCGGCGCAGAGCAGATTAGAAGACGCTGAGAGGAGCTCCGGCGACAGCACCATCGGAACGGGGAGGAGGAGGAGGAGGAGGAGAGAGGGAGAAAGTGAAACAGGGGACAAAGGAAATGGGGCGGTCAACGGGATGGCATTCGCGTTTCCGGGGATGGGGAAACGGCGGTGGAGGCGGAAGGGGGTGGTTTGGGTGGAGGCGGAGCAGCCGGCGGCGGCGATGCGTCTGGGCATGGAAGAGTGAAGGAGGAGAGAGATAGGGCCTCTCTCTCACACACTCTCACTCTCTCTTTCTCACTCTTGAGGCGCTCGCTCGCTTTCCCTTGGGGGGCAGCGCTGGCTGGCTTTAGACGGCCGGTTCAGGAAAGAGAGAAGATGTTTTGCGTGGACCGGACGAGGAAGGGACGCGTCTCTTCGGGGTATTTATATAATAATCCGTATGTGCTCTCATTTAATTTTTTTCTATAAAGTGAGAATTTCGAAATAACCTTTTTGCCCATGTGTTTTAATCGGGAATGTGGAGTTTTTTTTTTTTTTTTTCCTGGGTGCAAGCCGTGAACATGTGGTTCGGATGGCACGCAAGCTGTCGATTGCTATCTTCTCTCTTCCATTCTGAATTTTCCACAGTTTTGCAACAATTACAGCACTCAGTTAACAAATTATTAAGGTTTGATGCCGAAAAATTATCATTACATCAATAAATATATAAACAATAAAGATTAAAACTATAAAACTGAAGTATATGATCAAACCATCTAGTCAAACCATTGATCGAATCATCTGATCGAGATCAAACTATCTCATCGAGAGCCAAAGATCTAGAGATGGCAATGGCCCGGAAATGATTCGGGATACCGATCCCCGTTTCCCGTAAAACATTTCCGTTTCCAGTCCTGTTAAGCCGTTATAATTAACAGGATAGGAACGAAAATACCCAGCCGGGTAAATGGGTACCCATTGGGTATCCATTTTTTTGTTTACATAAAAAAAATAAAATTATTTTATTAAATTTATAATTTATTAAAAATAAAAAAATAAATTTTTTAGGATAAGATAGAGACTAATCGAGAATAAACAAATAATAATATTGATATATATAAGAGATTCTTTTGGAAGAAGAAAATGAAAAGTGAGATTCTTCAGTGATAAGAAAAAAGAGAACGAAAAGTGAGAGAAAATAACTAATAAGGAGAAAAATTAGAAAATAAAGATTTTCAATGCAACAACTATAAAAAAAAATACATTCAAATTTTAAAGTAAAAAATAAAGAAATTTTCTTTAAAAATAAAGAAAAAAGATGAGCGTGTAGCAGAGAAAGAAAAAGGTGTTGGAGGGCGTCGATGAAGCAGCGATTGACAAAATAGATGGTAGACTGATAGAGCTAGGTTCTCGTCTGGTTTTGATTTAGAACTTTAGATCGACTACGTGAAAAAAGGAAGAGCAAGAGTTAATATTATATATTTTTTTATTTATTTTTAATTTTTAATATATATATATATATATATATATATTTTAAATATATTATATTAAAGTTAACAGAGACGGGGATGGGGCAAAGAATACCGTCCTCGGACCGTTTATCCGTTTAGCCGTTAACAAAAAATCGTTTAGACCGGGGATTCCTCGACCCGTTAAGAACGGTACCGACCGGATAAATGGCTAAACGGAGAAAATTGCCATCCCTACAAAAATCCTCCTCTCTGCTTGAGCATCATTGCTACCTTATAACATACCGAATATTCTGGAGAAAGAACTGCTCTAATCACAGAAAAATCTCAGAGTGAACTTCTTTAAACGAAACAGAAGCCAAATACAACCCTCTGACCAAAGTTTCAAACTCCTGATAAGGATAATCAACTACCAATCCCATAATTGATCGAATTCTAATCGTATCAGCTCCTAACCTCTTAAAACGTACCAAAAAATTTAAGTAATCGATTGTCATCTAGCAGTGCATAAATACCAAGCCCCAAGATCCCTCGTGTATAAAAACTCTAACCACAAAAAAACTCTTGTAGAATATATAGCACTTGGAAGGCCATCTTCGAGAGATCTTTTTGCTTTTGCTGGAGCCTTCTCCTCTCATCATTTGGGCATCGAAGGGTTTCTGCAGTAACCATCCCCTGTGATTTCTGCGTGAGGACTACTTTGTAGGTCCATCTAGATGAAAGAATACTATCCAAATTCTGATGTGCACTGCTTTTAAGCCTAAGAATGAATTTTTACGGTAACAGAGATAAAAGAGATTTAGAAAAGAGATCAAGATTAATGCGCAATGGGTCCGAAGGTGAAGGTAAATTGAGTGCTTTCGCTAGTTTTTACTACTACTCGTCCTTGCTGAAGTAATGAAATGAAATGAAGCAAGAGAGAGAGAGAGTCAGAAAACAATCAAGCTTGGTTCGGGCAGGTAATGTCTCCTCCCAGTCTTACCAATTGTACTATTTATTATTCTTTATAAACAGAAGAAATAGAATGCCAGTTCTTAGGGAAAAAAAAAAAAAAGATTAGGAGAGAGTCATGAACTTGATTGGTCTTGATGTTAGTTTTTCTTGATGACGTTATGGTGAGACCTTAGTTGTCAAGCCAGAACCACGACAGAAGCTATTTAATCGTTTTAACGTTGACAGTAGGTGAATTCTAGCAGTCTTCCAAGGATCGTAAGGTTGAAAGATAACTAACGTAGAAAGCTTCATTTGATATCTGAAAAGAAATATATATATATATATATATATATATATATATGAATGTAGAGTAACATGAGCTGTTGGTGAGTAATTTTTTACTAGTTAGGGTAATGAGGTCTTAGCTGTCATACTAGCGTCATGACAAGAGCAGGCCAATAATCTATCCAAATAGCCATCAAGAACCATAATGTAATTTAATGGCTAATCTTAAAAAGCTCCACTCGGTGAATAGAAAGTGAAAAATATTTATTAGGCATGGAGTAATTTGTATTGAGGCATCAGCTGGTAAGACCTCAGCTGTTACACCAAGGCCACATTATGTAAAATGATAAAAAATACATGTAGCGTACTACTTGCCTAAGAGTATTGAAACTTACACTTAAAAAAAAAGAATGTATCAAGCTCATGTTAAGTTGATAAGCGACAAGGGCGTTAGGAGATGCTAAATTTGCTTGTTGGAATAAAACTTTTATGACTTGTAGGTTAAGCATCACTTGGTGCTTGGCGTTCAATAAAAATATAAAAATTAATTAGGTAAATTACCTCATTAGTTAGTTGGCATCATAACACTTTAAGGTAGTGTTGACTCCTCAAAAGCTATCTCTAAATAAGTGTATATGATAGTATTTATCCAGGGAATAGCTGAGGGAATAAGCATCTTTTTAAAATTACAACTTTGCCTTCAAGAGATAACTCTACTTATTCCTAGGTTTCCTAAGAAATAAGTTCAAGGATAACCCATGGTTAAACATGGATTATTTCCTCTGATTAAATTTTTCAGAAATATTCCTTCTAATTATAGCTTTTGAGGATAAGAGGGGATGTCCCTTTTTATCCCTTATTTCAAACACTGCTTAAGTTTCATAGATGAACCATCATACTATATTATTTCTAAGATTTTTAATCAGGGTGTGGATAGAAACTAATTGTAGTATTCTTTTTCATCCGAGTTTGTGGGTAGGCCATTTCATTCTTAGCATATGGCTGATATGGAAGCACCTCCACTAAGAGCATATTTAGCATAAACTAATTTGTAAATTATGCAACAATCTAAATATATCTAAATACATATAGAACAAACAAAATTAACTAAACTCTCAAAGTGATTTGTTAAATACAAGCTCATTATTTAAAATATCTTTGGTATTTTAGACAAATGTCACTTGGTCATTGCTGCACCTGAACCAATCCTATTTTTTTTAACTCCCAACACGTGCAATGAAATGCAGATCCAACCAGTGACCAAGAGCTTTAATGCGTGCCCATGCCATGAGAAAATATTTTATAGGGCTATATATTTTCAGAAGTTCTTTGGCAATTGCCTTGCCAAGGGGCATATCATCATGGAGGAGGAGGACAGGAGGAGCAACGGTATTGATACGGAGAGGCGAGCGTATAAGGTTGGAATTGGGCTGGAGAGAGAGAGAGAGAGAGCTGGATGTGGTATTAATTAATGGGTGAGGTTGAGATCCGTGGGGTTTAAGCTGCAGATCGACCGGAAGGCTGTTCCAAGGTCAGTCCTCTCTCGTACGTACTCCATGCATGGAGGCACTCATTTACTGGGTATGCGCGGCTATTAATGCGGTGTGGTGGGAGATCAAATGGCGTGGAGCGTCCTTCGGAAAAGCCCTGGGGCCTGGCTGCTGGTAACGTCCTGAATCCCATACTGGTGAGTCCACCATAAAGTTCTTCGGCAGCATGGAATTGGTTGTGCGTTGACCGTGGGCCTGCATGCCTTGCATGCGAACAGACACCAGCATAATTGCTAACAATTAGCATCTCGTACCTTTTCCTCGCATGGTTTTTTTTTTTTTTTGGAAAGGATATTTAATGGATAGAGATGGTAAATTTTTTTTTATTTTTTTTAAAATAAAATGAAGGTAAAAAATATTTTATGCTTGTAAATGATATTTCTATATATTTTTATAATTATTGAACTTTATAATTGAATATATATGTTTCTTATAAAATAGCTTATGATCATAATTTTATATTATTATTCTCTTTCAAATTATACTTTAATATATATTTTTTTATGAATTAACTCAGAAAATTTATAATTATGATAAATTTTATTTAAATTTATTTCATTTGTTATATGAACTTAATATTTATTTTCTTTTTAAAATATAATGAAAAAAAATAAAAATAAAAAATAATATTTTAATATAAAAATTGAGGCTAGTGAGGATGAGATTTTAGTGAGATGTGAATTTCTATGAGAATAAAAAAAATACTCTTATTAGAAATGAGGTAGGTAGGTGCAAATGAGAATGCCTAGAAGGATGAGGATTGCTAGAGAACACGATGAGAATAGGGATGAGGGGCTAAAATAGTGGCATGTTGCCAATCTTACTCATGGATGGCTACAATATGGCATTAACAAAAATTTTAAAATATATTTTTTTTAATTTTTACTTATTTCTTTATTTTATTCAATCTATTAATTAATAGTGAATGTGAAAAAAGATTTTTTTATATAAAATTATTATATTAAAAACATGGCAATTTTTATAGGTAAGAAGACATCTCATGGGAGATGAAATAGGGTGAGGTGGACGTGGGAAAATAATGCAAAGATATGTTGGACTAGCCTTGTGCTCTTTAGTAGATGATTAGTGTAACCTGAGAAATATTGCCAAAAGAGCAAGTTGAATATATTTGGACTAAATGCTAGATGCTTGGGGCCCTTCGGTTCGGTATTAGAATTAGAATTAAAATTATATTTTACTGTAATTAAATCAAAATCATCCATTCCTTTCTCCATTAGGTTCATATAGAAATTGGAAACAAAATATGGTTTCTGCTAATAATATCTATTTTTGAATATATATATATATATATATATATATCTAAAGTTATATTTTATATTATTAAATATTCTTAATATATATTTTATAATTTATAATATATTAATATAGGGATATTGACATTAGAAGTACCTAAGCTTATTAAAGTTTTCAATTGAGTGTACTAACTCTTATAAGTTTTTTAATTATGTTTATAATGGTCGTCAAAATAATTTGACAAACTATAAGATGGCCATTAATAATAATTTTGAGTATATACTTTTTATTTAGTACACCAACTCATAAAAATTTTTCAATAATATACCAACTCATAAAAATTTTCAATTAAACATACTTGTTTAAGTCTAACTAGCATTTATTATAAATGTATAACAAATCAATCAATCAAAAATTTTTATATATAAAATTTATATACAATAACCTAAAGGAGAAATATTATTATTTATTTATGCATAAAAAATCATATGCATGAAAGTGAAGCAGTAAAATAGTGATTGCTCAACTAATAGTAAAAAAATTAATGAAAAATTACGCTTCAAGTATATATCTTTTTTTTTAATAATGTAGACTTTTTGATGCATTACTAACATATTTCTCAATACAAAAAAATGCCCTCTAAATGTAAAGTGTATTAGTGGATAGCTCCTATAATTCTTCTACCATATTCTCTGGATTAAAAAACTTGTATGATTCGATGTTCTTAATTGAAAAACTTTTATAAGTTCTGTTGGCCCAGATGACAACCCAAGAGGGGGGGAGATAAATTTGGTTCTTTAAAAAATTTAGCCTCTTGAAAAATTGTTTGCTTAAGATGAATGAAAATAAATGCAATGTAAATATAAAGTACAATGAATAAAACAGAGATAGAGATAGAGACAATGGAAGCACGGCAAACACAAAGATTTTATAGTGGTTCGGTGTATCCAACACCTACGTCCACTCCCAAGATCCTACTTGGGTCCACACTATAATCTCCTCGATTACAGCCGAGTTGTTTTACAAGTTCACAACTCAAACTTGTTGTTTTACCCGGGATCACAACGAACCCAGCCGGTTTTTCGGGCTCACCAGCACACAACCCAAACTCAAGCTAAACTAGCTTGACCCGAGGTTAACAACCTCCACTAGTTCAATCCCCTTTGATTGAACTAGGCACAAACAAGTATAAGAATGTTTTACAAATTTTCACAGCTCCTTAATGAGCAAATATTCAAAGAAAAGTAAATAGGTTTAGAAAAGCCTGGTTTGAAGTTGTTTGGCTTTGAGCTTTTCTTCTTTTCTTCTTTTCTCTTCTCCTTGCTGGGTTGAATCAAGCCTCAGCTCCGATTCTTCACAGTAGATGCAGTTGAGAAGATTGAAAAGTTGGTCTCTTTCTTCTAGTTGAGAATCCTCCGATTTTTCACTATTTGAACGGCTTGGATTCTTCTTTGAGCTTTGTGGAGTGGAAGGTTTTGAATTTGAAAGCTCCTCTCTTGGATATAAGGCTCAAGACTTCTCGGATTTTGATTTTTGATTTTTGTCTATCCGTTTCTATCTCTCTTTTCAAACGGTTGTTTTTCCCCTTTTTATAGATTTTCCTTTGATTCATTTTTGGGTGGAAATCTAGCCGTTGGAGTGTACCTGGAAGGATTTTCCATTCATAAAAAATAGCCGTTAGATGTCAGAAATCAAAAATATTACCGTTAGAGCTGATCTGGCATTTTTGATTTTTCGTCCAGGTGGGTTGGAGTCGGCTCCAGCTTTTCAGGTGTCGGCTCCGAATCGTTTTTCCATAAATAGTAAAATCTGAGTTCGTCGTGGAGTCGGCTCCGCAAAAGTAAGTGTCGGCTCGCCGTCGTCAGGTGTCGGCTCCCGAAACTGTAGGTGTCGGCTCCAGGATGCTCAAAAAATCAACGTTCTGTTCCCGCATCGGAGTCGGCTCCAGACACAGTAAGTGTCGACTCCGAAACCTTAGGTGTCGGCTCCGAAACTCTAGGTGTCGGCTCCAGGTTGTATCAAAAATCAGATTAAAATTGAATTGGCCATGGGGTCGGCTCCAGACTTTCTAGGTGTCGACTCCAAGCTCTGAAACTTTGAAATCTCTGATTTGTATTTGATTCAAAATTCATTTCTTAATTCCTTTAAATTGATCAAATAAATTTAAGTCCTGAAACACTTATAAAATCCATTAGTAATCAAATAAATATACTCAATTCCTTTATTAATCATCAAAATCAATGAATGGATCAACAATCTCCCCCTTTTTGATGATTATAAAAACATTGAGTATATGCATAGAATTCTTAAATTAAAAAGAATATCAAGGAAGTGATCTTTACGAGTAAGCTCCCCCTGAATAAGGTAGCTTCCCTTATGAAGTTCAAATTCATTCTTCCTCTTACTTTACACATTTGATACTTAAGATTTCTTTGTGCATAGACAATTCAATTTGATTATTAATCCATCAATAACTCAATATCATATTAATCAATTAACATTCTCAACTATAATTCTTTCCATATAATTTTCTCCCTCTTAATGCATATACAATCCTAATTCTCTCCCCCTTTTTTGTAATCAACAAAAAGGTAAAGAATATTTTACTGCATCAAAGATAATTGCATCAAAAGATAATCAAAAGTCAAATATTACATAAAAAACTTTTCATTCATTAACATAAGCTTCACTACATCAACATATTGTCAAGTATTACATAATTCTCTCCCCTTTAAACTTCATTACATTAACTTCATTACATTCATTACATCAAAATGTAAACAACATTTCAACAAGATTAAACATACATTACATCAAAAGTTCTTTCTAACTATTCTTGTTAAATGGTCTACTATATTTTCATTCCATCACATTGAAGTCTAACATAATCTTTTAGTCTCTCATCCACAAATGTGCAAGCTGTTGTGATTTTGTCTTGAAGTTCGGCGTTGCACTTTGAATAAGTTTCACCATCTCCACAAATCTCTTTAAGCTCTTCAAAGATGTTCTTCAAATCACCATTTAAAGATTCTGCGGAGGAGTTGAGAGTTGATTCAATCTTTGCAATCCGATCATCAAGGGAGTAAAGTGATTCTTTTAAATTCATAAATTTACTGTCAAACTCATCCTTCTGAGCTGCAAACAAACTTTTTAATTGCTCCATTTGAAGGTCTGAGAATCCAGTCGAAGAAGTGGATGGTTGATCATAACTTGTGCAGGTGCAGGAGCAGGAACAGGAGCAGAAATGGGACTCCTAGGCTGTGGAGAAGGAACCCTAAATGATGGTCCAGCCTCGCAAGGCTCAGAAACTCTCGGCATAGGGGCTCTTTCATCTAGGTGTCCTTTCCTATCCCATTGACCATTCACCTTGACAAAACCCATCCGATGCAATGTAGCTAAGCTATAGTAATCTGTGTGCCTTAGGTTCTTGGAAAGTTCATTCTCTTGAATTTAACCCCTTGGCTCTTGAAAACCATAGTTAGTACCATTCCATACGGTAGGGATGATCTCCTTTTCCCTCCAGCTTCTGCCATATAAAAAATCATCATTGCTGCCAGATTGATCGGCTGCCCAGTTAGAACACTGTCCATAACCACAATGTCTCGCTCCGAGACATACTCAAACCGACCAGTCTTTGGAAACAAGATCTACTGCATATATTGTGTAATAATCTCAATTCTAGGGGTAGTTGATTGGCTCTAATTTCTTCAAACTCAGTTACATCCCTTCCTAACATCCTTGAAAGGGCTGCTGACCTATCACTATGCATGTCAGCTGCTAAACCAGTGATCGGGATGCTGAGGAGGTTTCCGAGCTTTTGAAAGGTGAGATGAATCCTTTTCCCTTTAACATTGCTTACTAAACCTCCATCCCCTCTAGCCAAATTGAAATAGAATTCTTTTACTAGGGCTGGATAGGTAGGAACATCAAGAGAACACAGCTTATCCCAGCCCATTTCCTTCAATTGTCTCCCGATTGAAAAACCTTCGGATTCAAATAGGTCAAAATCGATTTTTCTCCCATTGTGATGACTCTATCAGCTAGGTATCTACCTTTGTGGAAGATGTGTTGGGGTTGTCAGAATCTGTGGACGAATCGCTGCTTGGAGTCGGCTCACGAACGGGACGACGTGCGGACCGCTTTCCCGTAGTTACCGGCGCTCCAACCACTGATTCTCTCCTTTTGGGTGCCATTTGATCTTTGGAAAGGTTCGATTTGGATGGAATTAGAGATGGGGAAGTTTTGGAAAATTTTGGAAGAGTTTGGTTAGGATTTGAGAAAGTGATGAAGTGACGAGGTGTCGACTCTGCCCTAATAAATCAACTTTTGACTCCCAGGTGTCGACTCCCGCAAAGTCGGGTGTCGACTCCAAATCGCTAACACAGTCAGCGCTCGAACTGGAGTCGGCTCCGAATTCACAGGTGTCGGCTCCAAGGTCAGGGACCGAGAGCGACACAGTCAGAGGTGTCGACTCCTCATTCTGAGGTGTCGACTCCAAAGACAGTTTCAGCAAAAATATATGAAATTCAAATGACTGAAACTCGTCAAAATAAATTTTATAAAATTTTGATAAAATTTTGGAGTATTAAGGATCAAATAGCTCAAATGACTAGATAATTTGTCCTTAAAATAGTGAAGGGAATATCAAGAAATTGATAGAAATCTAGATTCTCATTCCTTAATGTATCAAAATCAATCCATAGGGTCACATATCCCTAATTCACCTCTAAGATAACAAAATCTTTCTTCACTCAAAGGTTTTGTAAATATGTCAGCTAATTGTTCCTCTGTATTAACATATTCAAGACAAATTTCATTATTAGCTACATGTTCTCTTATGAAATGATATCTAATTTCAATGTGTTTTGTTCTTGAATGTTGAATTGGATTTTTAGTTAGATTTATTGCACTCGTGTTATC
This sequence comes from Calamus simplicifolius, assembly GCA_900491605.1. Classification (NCBI taxonomy): domain Eukaryota; kingdom Viridiplantae; phylum Streptophyta; class Magnoliopsida; order Arecales; family Arecaceae; genus Calamus; species Calamus simplicifolius. The sequence continues at coordinate 753,737 of UESW01003960.1, forward strand.
ACATCTAATTGGTGTTTTATCGGGGTTATGCCATAATCTTCAAGTTGTCGCTTAATCCAAAGGATTTGAGCACAGCAACTTCCAGCTGCAACATATTCTGCTTCAGCAGTAGATAATGCAACCGAATTTTGCTTTTTGCTAAACCAAGAGATTAAGTTACATCCTAAGAATTGACATGCACCACTTGTGCTTTTTCTATCCAATTTACATCCAGCATAGTCAGAATCAGAATATGCAATTAAATTTAAGTTGAGTCTCTAGAGTACCATAAACCTACATTTTTAGTTCCACTTAAATATCTTAAAATTCTTTTTACAGCAATTAAGTGAGATTCTTTAGGTTCAGATTGAAATCTAGCACATAAACATACTGCAAACATAATATCTGGTCTACTAGCTGTTAAGTAAAGAAGAGATCCAATCATACCTCTGTAATATTTTTGATCTACTTTCTTACCATCTTCATCTTTGTCCAATTTGCACGAAGGACTCATAGGTGTCCCAAGTGGTTTGATTGACTCCATTCCAAATTTCTTGAGCAGTTCTTTTGTGTATTTGGCTTGATTGATGAAGATTCCATCTTTGCTTTGTTTGATTTGAAGTCCTAGGAAGAAGTTGAGTTCTCCCATCATACTCATTTCAAACTCACCCTGCATTAACTTTGCAAATTCTTGACATAACAAATTGTTAGTAGCACCGAAAAATATCATCAACATATATTGTACTACTAATAAATCTTTATCTTTTGTTTTCAAAAATAGTGTTTTATCGACATTTCCTCTTACAAAATCATTTTCAATCAGAAATTTACTTAATCTTTCATACCAAGCCCTAGGTGCTTGTTTCAAACCGTATAGTGCTTTGTGTAATTTAAAAACATGATTTGAAATTCATGATCTTCAAATCCCGGTGGTTGTTCAACAAAAACTTCTTCATTTATAAATCCATTTAAAAATGCGCTTTTAACATCCATTTGAAATAAATTGATATGCATATGACATGCAAATGCAAGTAACAATCTAATTGCTTCAAGTCTAGCTACAGGTGCAAAAGTTTCATCAAAATCAATTCCTTCTTCTTGATTATATCCTTTTGCAACTAATCTAGCTTTGTTTCTAATTACTATGCCATTTTCATCTAATTTATTTCTAAATACCCATTTTGATCCTATTACAGAATGATCTTTAGGTCTATCCACTAATGTCCAAACATTATTTCTAGTGAATTGATTTAATTCTTCTTGCATGGCTAACATCCAGTTATTATCTTTTTCAGCTTCTTCAATAGTTTTAGGTTCAATTTGAGATACAAATGCAAGATGATTATTGATGTTTCTCATTGATGATCTAGTTCTTACTCCTTGAGATGGATCACCTATAATTAATTCTCTTGGATGACCATAGGCATATCTCCAATCTCTAGGTAGATCTATATCATTACGATTTCATCAACAACATCAACACTAGGAGAATCATTATCTTTAGCTTCTTGTTCATGATCTGAAGATACATCTATATTTAATTTTTCAATGTCTCTTTCTAGAATGTTTGTATCTTCCTCATCATCAATCTTTTTAGAACTTGATGCTAAAGATTCATCAAAAATTACATGAATAGATTCTTCTACTATTAAGTTTCTCTTGTTAAATACTCTATAAGCTTTACTAGATGTTGAATATCCTAAGAATATGCCTTCATCAGATTTTGCATCAAATTTTCCTAGGTTATCTTTGCCATTATTATGAATGAAACACTTACAACCAAATGCATGAAAATATTTATGTTTGGTTTTCTATTATTCCATAGTTCATAAGGTGTTTTCTTAATGATTGGCCTAATTAAAGCTCTATTAAGGATGTAGCATGCCGTGTTTATAGCTTCTGCCCAAAAGTATTTTGGTAAGTTGCTTTCACATAGCATGGTACGGGCCATGTCTTCTAGGGTTCTATTTTTCTTTCAACTACACCATTTTGTTGCGGTGTTCTAGGTGCAGAAAAATTATGATGGATGCCATTTTCTATGCAAAAATTTTCAAATAAATGATTTTCAAATTCGGTGCCATGATCACTTCTTAGAGACACTATGGTGTTGTTTTTCTCATTTGTGACTTCTTGAAGAATTTCAAAAATAGTGGAAAGGTCTCATCCTTATGAGCTAAAAACATACCCAAGTGTATCTAGAGTAATCATCTACAATCACAAGACCATATTTCTTTCCTCCTAGACTTGTGGTTCTAGTAGGTCCAAAAAGATCCATGTGAAGTAGTTCAAGTGGCCTAGAAGTGGAAACAATATTTTTAGTTTTGAAAGAATTTCTAGTTTGTTTTCCAAATTGACATGCATCACAAATTTTATTATTTTCAAAATCTAATTGTGGAAGTCCTTTTACTAAATCCATTCTAATTAGTTTTGAAATAAGGTGTGTGCTTGCATGACCTAATCTACGATGCCACAACCAACCAATCTCATTTATATTAGCATTATTAGCAACTAGGCAATGATTACTCTAGACAAATTGTCTAAATCAATCAAGTATACATTGCCATTTCTATTTCCAATAAAAACAATGCTATTATCAATGGGATTAGAAACTGTGCATATAGAAGATTCAAATGATACTTTAAAACCTTTATCACATAATTGACTAATGCTAATTAAATTATGTTTCAAACCATTAACATATAAGACATTTTCAATATATGTGGAGGGAGTTATTTGAATGTTACCAAACCCCAAGATTTGGCCTTTGCCATTGTCGCCAAATGTAACTACTCCTCCTTTTTGCTTTCAAGGGTGATGAATTGATCCTTGTCACCCGTCATGTGCCTTGAGCAGCCGCTATCGAGATACCACTTTCTCTTTGATCTTTTGGCCGCAAGACACTCCTGCAAAAATAATTAAGTCTTATATTTAGGTACCCAAGCTTTCTTGGGTCCTTCATGGTTAGTAGCATAAAAATTGTTCCTTTAGGAACCCAAATTTTCTTTCCTTTACTATTTATCTTCTTATCTATTTTCTTAAAATTGCATTCAAAAACTTTGTGTCCCTTCTTGTTACAGTAATGACATGTAACATTATCATTTTTTGTTCCTTTCTAAAAAAGTTTTTGACAAATTTTTGTTTCAAATTAGGTCTATATCCTAAACCAGCCTTATCATATATAGCTCTTTGATTACTTAACAATAAATTAAGTTTTTCTGAACTATAAGTGAATTTATCAACAATACTTTTATATTTATCAACTTCCTTCTTTAGTTTATCATTTTCATTAGAAATTGATTCTTTTTCTTTAGTCAAATTTTTTTCAGATTTCAGCACTTTAGTTTCTTATTAAGATTTTCTTTTTCTTCAATCAAAGTTAAATTTTCATTTTTCAAAAACTTATATTTCTTTTTCAAAATTTTGAAATCACCAACAAGTTCATTAAAAGCATCAAACAATTCATCAAAAGCAAATTCATCGCAAGGGTTTTCAGAACTTACCTCATCCTCTTCGTTTGCCATAAAGCAAATGTTGGCAACCTCCTTTTGTTCTTCCTCCGATGAGGATTCATCGCTGTCGCTCCATGTTGCAACATAGGCTTTCTTTTTTTCTTGAAAGTCTTTTTCAGTTGAGGACAATCATATCTGTAATGCCCCGGTTTCTTACATTCATAGCAAATCAAGGGGTCTTTCTCTTTATCCTTGTCCTTGTCTTTTTCTTTCTCTCCTTCCATCTTAGTTCCAAATTTCTTCTTGTGGAAGGGTCTCTTTCTCCTCATGAATTTTTTGAACTTTCTTGCTAGAAGAGCTGTCTCATCATCATCACTTCATGCAGCCTTAAGAGCTATGGTCTTCATTGCTCAAATTCATGGGTCATTAGGGATCCTAGAAGCTCCTCTAAGGGTAAGGTGTTGAGGTCCTTTGGCTTCTTGGATTGCTGTCACCTTCGCTTCCCACGTTCTTGGAAGTGACCTGAGAATTTTGCGAACAAGTTCAGAGTTAGAATATGTTTTCCTAAACTTTTCAAACCATTCACAATATCAGTAAATCTAGTGAACATGCTATATTTCAGTTTGTTCCATGCAAACAATCATATTTATGAACAAGAATATTTATTTTGGATTCTTTTACTTGGTTTGTACCCTCATGGGTAACCTCTAATCTATCCCAAATCTCCTTTGCGGAATTACAAGTAGAGATTCTATTAAATTCATTAGATCTAAGAACAATATAAGATATTCATGGCTTAGCATTAAGCTGAGCCATTCTCCTATCATTATCATTCCAATCCCTTTCGGGCTTAGGAACAATAGTGCCATCAACAAGTGTGTGGGTGTACTAGGTCCATTAGTTATAACACCCCAAATTCATAATCAGAAGCTTGAATGAATATCCTCATTCTAGCTTTCCAATAAGAATAGTTGGAACCATTAAAAAGTGGAGGTCTATTCGTAGAATGACCTTCAGCAAATGATCCACTTTGTGTTGCCATTTGGATCTTTAGCTCTTGATCGTGAGATCAAACTCTAATGAGCACTTGCTCTGATACCAATTGTTGGCCCAGATGGCAACCCAAGAGGGGGGGTGAATTGGGTTCTTAAAAATTTAGCCTTTTAAAAAATTGTTTGCTTAAGATGAATGAAAATAAATGCAATGTAAATATAAAGCACAAAATAAAATAGAGATAGAGATAGAGACAATGGAAGCACGGCAAACACAAAGATTTTATAGTGGTTCGGTGTATCCAACACCTACGTCCACTCCCAAGATCCTACTTGGGTCCACACTATAATCTCCTCGATTACAGCCGAGTTGTTTTACAAGTTCACAACTCAAACTTGTTGTTTTACCGGGATCACAACGAACCCAGCCGGTTTTAGGGCTCACCAGCACAAACCCAAACTCAAGCTAAACTAGCTTGACCCGAGGTTAACAACCTCCACTAGTTCAATCCCCTTTGATTGAACTAGGCACAAACAAGTATAAGAATGTTTTACAAATTTCACAGCTCCTTAATGAGCAAATATTCAAAGAAAAGTAAATAGGTTTAGAAAAGCCTGGTTTGAAGTTGTTTGGCTTTGAGCTTTTCTTCTTTTCTTCTTTTCCTCTTCTCCTTGCTGGGTTGAATCAAGCCTCAGCTCCGATTCTCACAGTAGATGCAGTTGAGAAGATTGAAAAGTTGGTCTCTTTCTTCTAGTTGAGAATCCTCCGATTTTTCTCTATTTGAATGGCTTGGATTCTTCTTTGAGCTTTGTGGAGTGGAAGGTTTTGAATTTGAAAGCTCCTCTCTTGGATATAAGGCTCAAGACTTCTCGGATTTTGATTTTTGATTTTTGTCTATCCGTTTCTATCTCTCTTTCAAACGGTTGTTTTTCCCTTTTTATAGATTTTCCTTTGATTCATTTTTGGGTGGAAATCTAGCCGTTGGAGTGTACCTGGAAGGATTTTCCATTCATAAAAAATAGCCGTTAGATGTCAGAAATCAAAAATATTACCGTTAGAGCTGATCTGGCATTTTTGATTTTTCGTCCAGGTGGGTTGGAGTCGGCTCCAGCTTTTCAGGTGTCGGCTCCGAATCGTTTTTCCATAAATAGTAAAATCTGAGTTCGTCGTGGAGTCNAATCAAATTCTAATTTCTTTCAACAAAATGTTTGAAATCAGAATTTATGATTTTGATTCCAATTCTAGAGAGTTACTTTTGCAAAGCAAACAAACCTTTAATATAAGCGAGAAGACAAGTGGTTTACAGAGCATGTAGGCAAGTTCCTTCTATATGCATATACTATCATATGCTAGCATTGTTTCCCTCAAAAAATTAAGACCAGCATTTCAAGTTCAGATCAATCAAATTTTGTTCCACCTATGTCAAGCTAGATATCTCTAACTAATTTTCTATTTTCTTATAAAAAAATTATAAGATGTGAACTTAATTTCCTCTTCACATGTAATCCTTCAATCTTGTGCACTAAGAATGCGATATGCCATGAGTTCCGGTACATGCGTTGAAAGTGAAAAAAGCATGGAAAAAAACATGCGAATCATTTGCATGCGATAAAACAAATGATGGAAATGCATGTACAATCTTGTGATTCTTTCTTAATAACGGGTAAGAACATACAAGATGCCATGGCACAAAGCATAATTGTCTGACTACAATTTTGCCGGTCTAGTGATCGCTTAATTATTGAACATAATGCAATGTTTTACCAGGATAAAAGTCATTTAAAAAATTATATATATATATATATATATATATATATATATATATATATATATATATATATATATAGCTCGGATGAGATTTTTGGGCAAGCCGATTGTTTTACTTCTTTCAATGTTGAGAGTCTAGTTTTTGGATGGAGTGTGCATCTTTTATATTAAGAAGTAAAGATTGAAGATTTAACTTACATCCAATATTTAGGATCTGGAGAATCTTTCCTTCACAGTTGAAGCTCAGCTTATTCTTAAAAATTCTCCAATTGAAAATTTGAAGTGGGAGTTCATCCTATTCTAAGTTTGTAATCTTCATATGGTTTAAATTCCCTGAACTTTTTTATTTTCAGTCCATGCCCTTTATTGTCTGCTTAATTTATCAATTTTTATTTATTTTATTTAAGAAAATTTCCTAATTGAGGAGCTAACCCGGCAAAACTAGACATCTTGTGCATTCAATAAATAAATTTTCTATTCTACGTGGAAATACCTCACACCTTTATTAATAGTAAAAGGCAAAACTTAGATATGATTTATAGAGGATGTAAGGTGTGACTTATCTGTACACTTTGTTTCAAAATAAAATATATTGATAATAATGTTTCACTACAAGAAAAAATAACTTATTATGATGAATTAATTCATCATAATAAGTACAAAATCATCGTAATAAGTTATTACGATAATAAAAAAATTTGTCTTAATAAAATACAAACTCGTCGTAATAACTTATTACGACGACTTATTTTTATCGTAATAGCTTCTTATTACGGCGAAATCATATCGTCGTTATATATTTTTTAAAAAAATTAATTTAAATAAAAAATATTACGGCGACTTATTTTCGCCGTAATAGAGAGCTATTACGGTGATAATACATCGCCGTAATAAGGTTTAAATATTTTTAAAATTTAAATAAAAACCTATTACGGTGACTTATTTTCGCCGTAATAGGTAGCTATTACGGCGAAAATAAGTTGCCGTAATAGGTTTTTATTATTTTTAAAATTTAAATAAAAACCTATTACGGCGACTTATTTTCGCCGTAATAGCTTCCTATTACGTTTAAAATAAGTTGCCGTAATAAGTTTTTATTTAAATTTTAAAAATAATAAAATTTTTTTAATATTTTTTTTGTTTTTGCACCTGTTACAATATAATATAATATTATAGCAATATTAGAAATAATTTTTAATATAAAAGTTTCAAAAAAATTAATAAAAGTTTTCATTCATTTCAATAAAATCATCATATACAATGTTTTTGAGAATACATAATTTAAAAAAATACATGTACTATAGAGGTGAGGCATGCTGGGATCCACTAGGACGATATCCAGGCACTAGCTGTCGCATGAAAGTAGTGAGCTCATCAGTCGTCGTCTTTAGATCCTGAATGGTCTTCTCTTGCTAAGTGAGCTTATCCTCTTGCTAACGTAGCTGCAAAACATAATGAACTAAATTAGTGCAAAATAACATAAAGAAATATAGCCAAAATAATATAAGTTTAAAGTAGAGTTATTACATGATGCGCCGACAGATGACCCCTCTGTCAGAGCTGGAATGTAAGGAGAATCATCTCGCCTCGATGTAGCAGGAGTATCTCTCGAAGACATCTGCAAACAAACATACAAACTAGAATTAATAAATAAGAAAGTATAAGAACATATAGTTGTAATAAGTAAAAAAAAAATGAATGCTACCAAATTAATCACTGTCATCACTAATGCTCATTTCTTCATCATCCTCCATATCAGAACTATGTATAGATCCCTCACTGTCATAATCAGCTAGTGTGTCGTCCTCCTCAACATCTTCGCATATAAAGTCATCTTGACCGACATCACTTTGACCTCTAATGTTTTCTTGAATTGCAACTATTTCAGCATCAGTGTCCGTACGCCGAGATGTTATTAAAGTCCATGTCAGGTTGCTCACATGTGAATCGAAGGACTGCTGAATCATCTTCTTGATATACTTCTTCCTGAACATCATCATCTTTTTTGGAATATCCCACAAATGACGATGACTAACCTTGTATACCACTTTCCAATTAGAATTGTTCTTCAAATCATCCAAGTAGAAAACCTTTTCAGCTTGTGATGCTAAAATGAATGGCTCATGTTTGTACCATTCTGAACTAATATTTATACTTGTAATATTATAATGTTGTTGCATTCTCCTGTGCTTTGGTTCAGTTTCAAACCATTTGCACTTGAACATTATCGCCTTACAACCTTTAACAAAATGAAATTCAAGGACCTCTAATAATATACCATAAAAGTTAATTTCTTCTCCTAGATGAGTAGAGGGAACACAAATGCCACTATTCTGTGTTTTATGGCCGACATCCCGAGTAACAGTGATAAATTTAACGCCGTTCACCACACAGCCAGTATACGAGAACACACGACTGTCGGGACCAATAGCCAATGAATAAAGCTCATCAGTAGCTTCAGATGCCCCAGCAAAATGCTTATTTAACATCTGGATAAACCAAACATCAACGTCATTTGAAATAAAGACATATGATATATTAATTTACAATATAAATGAATGTACGGGCTTACTTCATTTTTAAACCACTCCAAAAATCTTTCCTTTGTAATTGGTCCAGTTGTTCCGGTCTAGTTGGATTTAGCTGATCAATGTGTTGGCTATAGAGAACATTACGCTAATGAGCACTATAGAAAATTAGAGATATGAAGAAATAATTTTACAAGTATACTTACTTGAGAAATGGTTGCACCTCTGGACAATTATTGATGAGGTACCAATGTACTTGTTTTAAAGTTTTATCATCTAAATGCACCATTCTTCCTTTTCCAAGAGGCCGCCAACGAGTTGCAAATATATTTAATTGCTTGTCCAAATGGCTATCCGAATCAAAATTTCGTTCCGGACGATTGAATCTTGTTTCTATGCCTCGAAGATACATTGAACAAAATGTAGAGACTCGTTGACAACATAAGCTTCTGCAATTGAACCTTCCGGACGAGCCTTATTACGTACATATTGTTTATACGTACCAAGTGCCCTTTCGAAAGGATACATCCATCTACTTTGAACAGGTCCGCAAGTAAGGCCTCGTAAGGCAAATGTATTGATAAGTGCACCATAACGTCAAAAAATGCTGGTGGGAACATTCGTTCAAGCTTACATAAGATCACCACAATCTGCTCTTGTAACAACTCCAAATCCCTAACATACAATGTCCTTGAACAAAGTTGTTGGAAGAAATTAGAAAGCTCAATTAAAGTACTACTCTCATGTTTCTGCAAGAATGGTTGAATGCCAATAGGTAACAATCTTTGAAGTAGTACATGACAATCATGTGTCTTCAAGCCGGATATCTTTCCATCACCTTCATTTACGCACCTTGAAATATTGGAAGAATATCCATCGGCACCTTCACAGATTTTAGCCACTTACAGAATTGTCTTCTTTCATCTAATGTAAATGTGTAAGATGCAGGAGGCTTATAAACTCTATTACCTTGAGTTTGTAACCACAACTCCCTTCGGATCCCCATTGAAGCCAGGTCCTCTCTTGCTTTATATGTGTCTTTTGTCTTACCTTCGATGCTTAATAAAGTTCCCACGACATTGTCACAAATATTCTTCTCAATATGCATTACATCTAAGTTATGTCTCAATTTTAATGATGACCAATACTCCAACTCGAAGAAAATGCTCTTCTTATACCAATTCAACTCATTTGGTGCACGCTTTCGCTTTCGATGTTTATTGTTTGGATGCTTTCCGGACTGTTCAGCAGCTATGTGTTCTAATTGCATTAAAATTTCTTCACCGGTCAACATTTTTGGTTTGACTCCATGCTCTCTACTTCCATCATGGAGTCTACTATTTTGCCACTTGTGATAAATAGGCAAGTAACGGCGATGTCCCATATAGCAAATCTTGTCTTTCAGCTTTTTGGATGAGGTTTGCTCATTACAAACTGGACATGCCTTATAACCCTTTGTGCTCCAACCAGATAATAATGAGTATGCTGGAAAATCATTTATAGTCCATAAAACAGCTACGTGCATCCGAAAACTCTCTTTCGTAGATGCATCATATACATCAACACCTTCGGTCCATAAATGTTTAAGTTCATCCACTATTGGCCTTAAAAATATATCCATATCCCTTCCTGGAGATTTAGGACCGGGGATAAGCAACGACATCATAAAGAATGTCTCTTTCATATATTTATGGAGGCAAGTTATAAGGTACTAAAATGACGGGCCACATACTGTATGCATTACTCATGTTCCCAAATGGATTGAATCCGTCTGAAGCAAGACCTAACCTTACATTTCTTGGTTCACTGGCAAAATTAGGATACTTTTGATCAAAATCTTTCCATGCTTCTCCATCTGCTGGATGCCGTAACACCCCATCTGTGATCGGTCGCTTATCATAGTGCCACCTCATATCTTCAGCTGTATGTCTTGAGGCATATAGACGTTTCAAACGAGGTGTGAGTGAAAATACGCATAACTTTATAAGGTATCTTCTTACCTTTGTCTCCAACCACTTGGTACCTAGGCTCGTTGCATACCGGACATTTTTCTAAAGAGGCATTCTCCTTCCAAAAGATAGCACAATCATGCTTGCATACATGTATGTTCTCGTAGCCTAAACCCAACTCATTCATCTTCTTTTTGGCCTCATAGTGCGAAGATGGTATCCTAGTACCATTCGAAATGCCTCTTTCAATAGTTCAAGCAACATATTGAAAGACTTATTTGTCCACCGATTGAGGACCTTAATGTGCATTAACTTCACTAAGAATGTCAAAGCAGAAAACTTTTCACATCCAGGATAAAGCTCGGATTCCACCTCATTGAAAAGATCATCCAATTTCTTACTGTGATCGGTCCTTCCATGGTCAGACATCATCGGATTGTCATCATCATTGCCAACCTCAGTGTGAGCACCACTTGGGCCAGCGATGTCCTGCAATGCTTCGACCATCTCATCTTGTTCCCTTTCTGGGTCATCATCTTCATTCTCATTTTCATCTGAGACATTGCTTCCAAACTGTTCTCCATGAAAATACCACGTCTGATACGTCTTCGAGAAACCCTTTAACATACAGTGTAATTTAACTAAATCAGGCTTATGCCATTTGCCATTATAACACCGCACACAAGGACAACGTATCTTCCCTTCTTCATTAACATGAAGCCTTGCCTTTTCTATGAACTTCTTAATACCGGCATCATATTCTGGACAATTTCGTTTCTTATGTATCCAACTCTTATCAATCGGCATTGTTGGATAAAAGCAACTGTTCCTTTGCATCAAGCAGCAGCATAGACAATATATAGCGGAGAGACCTATTATGACGAAAAATTATTTTTGTCGTAATAAGTCGGTTTATTACGGTGAAAATAAATTTCACTGTAAGTCGAGAAGAAAAATAAAAAAAAAACTTAATATATAGCGGAGAGACCTATTACGACGAAAATTTATTTTCGCCGTAATAAGTCGGTTTATTACGATGAAAATAAATTCGTCGTAATAAGTCGAGAAGAAAAATAAAAAAAACCTAATATATAGCGGAGAGACCTATTACGACGAAAATTTATTTTCATCGTAATAAGTTGAGAAGAAAAATAATAAAAAAACACTAAGAGACCTATTACGATGAAATTTATTTTTGCCATAATAAACCGACTTATTATGGTGAAAATAACTTTCATCGTAATAAGTCGAGAAGAAAAATAATAAAAAAACCTAATATATAGCGGAGAGACCTATTATGATGAAAATTTATTTTCGCCGTAATAAACCGACTTATTACGGCGAAAATAACTTTCGTCGTAATAAGTCGAGAAGAAAAATAATAAAAAAAATGTGGAGAGACCTTATTGACCCAATTATTGATTTTGATGATTAATAAAAAGATATGAGTATATTCATTTTATTACTAATAGATTTAACAAGTGTTTCAGGGCTTAAAAGATTTGATCAATTAAAAAGGATTAAAGAAATATATTTTGAATCAATTGCCATAAGTATGTTTCAAATTCAGAGCCTGGAGTCGACACCTAGAAGGTCTGGAGCCGACCCCAATGGATCAATGTTTTCCTGATTTTTGGCATGGTCAGGAGTCGACATTCAGAGTTTCGGAGCCGACACCTAGATTTCAGAGCGACACTTACAGTGTCTGGAGCCGACTCCAATACGAGAACAGAAAACATGTTTTTGGACTACACTGGAGCCGACACTTACAGTTTTCCAGAGCCAACTCCCGAATGCGACGAGCGACACTTACCTTTTCGGAGCCGACTCCTCAACGAACTTTTACTTTCTATTTTTGGATACTCGACTTGGAGCCGACACCTGAAAAGTTGGAGCCGACTCCAACCTGTCAGGAAAGATTTTCAAATGTCAGAACGGCTCCAACGGTAATATTTTCTCACCTAATTCTAACGGATATTTTTTGTGTGTAGGAGGAATCCAAACAACGGCTAGTTTTTCACCTAATCTTGGATTAAAAGAAAATCTATAAAAGGGGAGTCCGTCCGTTTGAAAATAGACAAAAAAATAGAGAGAAAATAAATTGAAAAAATCCGAGAAGTCTTGAGCAAGAAATCAAGAGGAAAGAGTTAAAGTTCAAATCCTTCACTCCAAAAAGCTCAAAGAGAAATCCAAGGCATTCAAGTTCAAAATCGGAGGATTTTCCAAAAGAAGAAAAAGAGAGCCAAAAGCCCTATTTTTTTCCAACTTCTCATCTGCAATCTTTGTGAAGAATCTGAGCTGAGGCTTGATTCAACATCTCAAAGGAGAAGAGGAAAAGAAGAAAAGAAGAAAAGCTCAAATCAACTCTGCTTCAAACAGGCTTTTCTAACCTTGTTTATTTATATTGAATATTTGCTCATTTGAGGAGCTGTTTGTTATTGTAAACTCTATTCTCATTTGTTTTTGCTAGTTCAATCAGGGGGATTGAATTAGTGGAGGTAGTATACCTCGGGTCAAGCTAGATTAGCTTGGGTTTAGGGTTTTGTGCTGGTGAGCCCGGAAAACCAGCTGGGTTCGTTGTGATCCCGGGAAACAACAAGTTTTGAGTTGTGAGCTTGTAAAACAACTCGGCTGTAATCTAGTAGATTATAGTGTGGACCCAAGTGGTACTTGGGAGTGGACGTAGGTGTTGGATACACCGAACCACTATAAAATCCTTGTGTTTGCCGTGTTTTGATTCTCTCTCTCTATCTCTTTGTTTGTGGTTAATATTTATTGCACTTAATCTTGTTATTCCAAAGCCAATTTTTAAAAGGTTAAATTTTTTTTAAGAACCCAATTCACCCCCCCTCTTGGGTTGCCATCTGGGCCAACAATTGGTATCAGAGCAAGTGCTCATTTGAATTTGATCTAACGATCAAGAGCTAAAGATCCAAATGGCAGCTCAAGCTAGTCATCTTATTTAGAAGGTCAATCCACTAATCGACCTCCTTTATTAATGGAACTAATTATAGTTATTGGAAAGCTAGAATGAAGATATTTATTCAAGCACTTGACTATGACTTATGGGGAATCATAGTTAATGGACCACACACACCCACAATTAGAGTAGACAACATGGTGATTCCTAAACCGAAAGGGAATGGGATGAAATGATAAGAAATGGCTCAGCTCAATGCTAAAGCCATGAATGTTTTGTATTGTTCATTAGATGCAAATGAATTTAATCAATTTCTACATGTATTTCCGCAAAAGAAATTTGGGATAGATTAGAGGTTACCCATGAGGGTACAATCAAGTTAAAGAATCTAAATTAATATTCTTGTTCATAAATATGAATTATTTAGCATGGAACAAACTGAAACTATAGCATGCATGTACACTAGATTCACTGATATTGTAAATGGTTTGAAAAGTCTTGGTAAGACCTATACTAACTCTGAACTTGTTCGTAAAATTCTTAGGTCACTTCCAAGATCATGGGAAGCGAAGGTGACTGCAATCCAAGAAGCCAAGGATTTAAATGTTTTACCTTTGGAGGAGCTACTTGGATCCTTAATGACCATGAGCTGACTATGAAACAACATCAAGAGGAGGAAGTCAAAAGAAAAACTATTGCTCTTAAGGCTGCAGAAAGTGAGGAAAGCTGCAGTGATGATGATGATGATGAGGAGACTGCACTCTTGCAAAGAAATTTAAAAATTCATGAAAGAAGAGACCCTTCCACAAGAAAAATTCTGGAACAAAAATGGAAGGAGAAAAAGAGAAAGAGAAGGACAAAAAAAAAAAAGAGCCCTTAATATGTTATGAGTGCAAGAAACCAGGGCATTTCAGATATGACTGTCCTCAATTGAAGAAAGTCTACAAGAAGAAGAAGAAAGCTTATGTTGCAACATGGAGTGATAGTGAAGAATCCTCTTCCAAGGAAGGAACAAAAGGAAGTTGCCAACATTTGCTTTATGGCAAACGACGATATGAGGTAAGTTCTGAAACCCTTATGATGATTTCACTTTTGATGAATTATTGATGCTTTAATGAACTTAGTAAGAGATTTTAAAGTTTGAAAAAGAAAAATAAATCTTTGAAAAATGATAATCTAAACTTTCAAAAAAAAGATAATCTTAATGAAGTTGAAAAATTGAAATCTGAAAATGAAATTTGATTGAAGAAAAAGAATCAATTTCCAATGAAAATGATAATTAAAGAAGGAAGTTGATAAATATAAAAATATAGTTGATAAATTTACATATAGTTCTGAAAAACTTAATTTATTATTAAGTAATCAAAGAGCTATATTTGATAAGGCTGGATTAGGTTATAGACCTAACATAAAACAAAAATTTGTCAAAAACTTTTTAGAAAAGAACAAATAAAAATGAAGTTTTATGTCATTATTGTAAAAAAAGGGACACAAAGCCTTTGAATGTAATTTTAAGAAAATTAACAAGAATTTAATATAAAGGAAGAAAATATGGGTTCCAAAGGAACAATCTTTATTGCTACTAACCATGAAGGACCCAAGAAGGCTTGGGTACCTAAATATAAGACTTGATATTTTTGCAGGAGTGTCTTGCGGCCAAAAGATCAAAGAGAAAGTGGTATCTCGATAGTGGCTGCTCAAGACACATGACGGGTGACAAGGATCAATTCATCACCCTTGAAAGCAAAAAGGAGGAGTTGTTACGTTTGGTGACAATGGCAAAGGCCAAATCATGGGGTTTGGTAAAATTCAAATAACTCCCTCCACATTTATTGAAAATGTCTTATATGTTAATGGTTTAAAGCATAATCTAATTAGTATTAGCCAATTATGTGATAAAGGTTTAAAGTATCATTTGAAGCTTCTATTTGCACTGTTTCTAATCCCATTGATAATAGCATTGTTTTATTGGAAATAGAAATGGCAATGTATACTTGATTGATTTAGACAATTTGTCTACTAGTAATCATTGCTTAGTTGCTAATAATGCTAATATGAATGAGATTGGTTGGTTGTGGCATCGTAGATTAGGTCATGCAAGCACACACCTAATTTCAAAATTAATTAGAATGGATTTAGTAAAAGGACTTCCACAACTAGATTTTGAAAATAACAAAATTGTGATGCATGTCAATTTGGAAAACAAACTAGAAATTCTTTCAAAACTAAAAATATTGTTTCCACTTCTAGGCCACTTGAACTACTTCACATGGATCTTTTTGGACCTACTAGAACCACAAGTCTAGGAGGAAAGAAATATGGTCTT
Source organism: Calamus simplicifolius (assembly GCA_900491605.1). NCBI lineage: Eukaryota > Viridiplantae > Streptophyta > Magnoliopsida > Arecales > Arecaceae > Calamus > Calamus simplicifolius. Next base: position 769,648 of record UESW01003960.1, read on the forward strand.
GTGATTGTAGATGATTATTCTAGATACACTTGGGTATTGTTTTTAGCTCATAAAGATGAGACCTTTCCAATATTTTTGAAATTCTTCAAGAAGGTCACAAATGAGAAAAACAACACCATAGTGTCTCTAAGAAGTGATCATGGCACTGAATTTGAAAATCATTTATTTGAAAACTTTTTATTGAAAATGGCATTCCATCATAATTTTCTGCACCTAGGACACCACAACAAAATGGAGTAGTTGAAAGAAAAAATAGAACCTTAGAAGACATGGCCCGTACCATGCTATGTGAAAGCAACCTACCAAAGTACTTTTGGGCGGAAGCTATAAACACGGCATGTTACATTCTTAATAGAGCTTTAATTAGGCCAATCCTTAAGAAAAACCTTATGAACTATGGAACAATAGAAAACCAAATATAAGTTATTTTCATGCATTTGGTTGTAAATGTTTCATTCATAATAATGGTAAAGATAATCTAGGAAAATTTGATGCAAAATCTGATGAAGGCATATTCTTAGGATATTCAACATCTAGTAAAGCCTATAGAGTATTTAACAAGAGAAACTTAATTGTAGAAGAATCTATTCATGTAGTTTTTGATGAATCTTTAGCATCGAGTTCTGAAAAGATTGATGATGAGGAAGATACAAACATATTAGAAAGAGATATTGAAAAATTGAATATAGATGTATCTTCAGATCATGAACAAGAAGCTAAAGATAATGATTCTCCTAGTGTTGATGTTGTTGATGCAAATCATAATGATGTAGATCTTCCTAGAGATTGGAGATATGCCTATGGTCATCCAAAAGAATTAATTATAGGTGATCCATCTCAAGGAGTAAGAACTAGATCATCAATGAGAAACATCAATAATCATCTTGCATTTGTATCTCAAATTGAACCTAAAACTATTGAAGAAGCTGAAAAAGATAATAATTGGATGTTAGCTATGCAAGAAGAATTAAATCAATTTACTAGGAATAATGTTGGACCTTAGTTGATAGACCTAAAGATCATTCTGTTATAGGATCAAAATGGGTATTTAGAAATAAATTAGATGAAAATGGCATAGTAATTAGAAACAAAGCTAGATTAGTTGCAAAAGGATATAATCAAGAAGAAGGAATTGATTTTGATGAAACTTTTGCACCTGTAGCTAGATTAGAAGCAATTAGATTACTACTTGCATTTGCATGTCATATGCATATCAACTTATTTCAAATGGATGTTAAAAGTGCATTTTTAAATGGATTTATAAATGAGAAGTTTTTGTTGAACAACCACCTGGTTTTGAAGATCATGAATTTTCAAATCATGTTTTTAAATTGCACAAAGCACTATATGGTTTAAACAAGCACCTAGAGCTTGGTATGATAGATTAAGTAAATTTCTGATTGAAAATGATTTTACTAGAGGAAATGTTGATAAAACCTATTTTTGAAAAGAAAAGACAAGGATTTATTAGTAGTACAAATATATGTTGATGATATTGTATTCGGTGCTACTAACAATCTCTTGTGTCAAGAATTTGCTAAGTTAATGCAGGGTGAATTGAAATGAGCATGATGGGAGAACTCAACTTCTTCCTAGGACTTCAAATCAAGCAAAGCAAAGAGGGATTTTCATCAACCAAGCAAATACACAAAGAACTTCTCAAGAAGTTTGGAATGGAGTCAATCAAACCCCTTGGAACACCTATGAGTCCTTCATGCAAATTGGACAAAGATGAAGATGGTAAGAAAGTAGATCAAAATATTACAGAGGTATGATCGGATCTCTACTTTACTTAACTGCAAGTAGACCAGATATCATGTTTGCTGTTTGTTATGTGCTAGATTTCAATCTGAACCTAAAGAATCTCACTTAATTGCTGTAAAAAGAATCTTAAGATATTAAGTGGAACTAAAAATGTAGGTTTATGGTATTCTAGAGACTCAACATTAAACTTGATTGCATATTCTGATTCTGACTATGCTGGATGTAAACTAGATAGAAAAAGCACAAGTGGTGCATGTCAATTCTTAGGAAGTAACTTAATCTCTGGTTTAGCAAAAAGCAAAATTCGGTTGCATTATCAACTGCTGAAGCAGAATATGTTGCAGCTGGAAGTTGCTGTGCTCAAATCCTTTGGATTAAGCGACAACTTGAAAGATTATGGCATAACACTTGATAAAACTCCTATTAGATGTGATAACACAAGTGCAATAAATTTAACTAAAAATCCAATTCAACATTCAAGAACCAAACACATTGAAATTAGATATCACTTTATAAGAGAACATGTAGCTAATAATGAAATTTGTCTTGATTATGTTAATACTGAAGAACAATTAGCTGACATATTTACAAAACCTTTGAGTGAAGAGAGATTTTGTTATCTTAGAGGTGAATTAGGGATTTGTGACCCTTTGGAATGATTTTGAAACCCTTAAGGAATGACTATCTAGATTCTATTAATTTCTTGAGATTCCTTTCATTTTAAGGACAATTATCTAGTCATCTAGCAATTTGATTCTTCATATTCCAAAGATTTTTTCAAAAATTTATTGACCTTATTTTGACAAGTTTCGGATGTTTGAAACTCATTTATTTTTTCTCTGAAACTGTCAGTGGAGTCGACACCTCAATTTGAGGAGTCGACACCTCTTCTGTGTCGCTCTCGGTCCTTGACCTTGGAGCCGACACCCGTATAAGTGGAGCCGACTCCAGTTCGAGCGCTAACTGTGTTAGCGACTTGGAGTCGACACCCGACTTTGCGGGAGTCGACACCTGGTGGTCCCAAATTGATTTATTAGGGCAGAGTCGACACCTTCGTCATTTCTATCTTTCCAATCCTTTCCAATACTCTCTCCAAACTCTCTCAAAACCTTCCTAAGCCAAATTCTCCTCAAATCAAACATTCCCAAGGATTTCTATGGCACCTAAGCGGAGAGGATCGGTTCTTGGAGCTCCCGTAACCACCGGGAAGCGTACGGCTCGGCGTCCCGTCCGTGAGCCATCTCCAAGCGACGATTCTTCCTCACTCCTTCAGATAATCCTGGTCCCTTATCTCCTCAGGTAGATACTTTAGCCGGGAGAGTTATTACTATGGGTAGAAAAGTTGATTTTGATTTCTTTGAGGCGAGGGATTTTCTATTGGAAGACAAATTAAAGAGCTTGGCTGGGACAAGGTCTGTTCGTTGGATGTTCCCACTTATCCGGCCCTAGTTAAGGAATTTATTTCAATTTATCAAGGGGAGACGGTGGGATTATGAGTTCTGTTAGAGGAAAGAGAGTTCACCTTACCTTTCAGAGTTTAGGAATCTTCTGAGCATCCCTGTCACTGGATTAGTTGCTGACATTCATAGTGAGAGGTCTGATGCATTATCAAGGATGTTAGGAAGAGAAGTGTCTGAATTTGAAGAAGTTAGGGCTAATCAGTTGCCCTTGGAGCTTAGATTACTTCACAACATTGTAGTAGGATCTTATTCCCTAAGACTGGCCGATTTGAGTATGTCTCAGAGCGAGACATTGTGTTATGGACAGTGTTCTGACTGGTCAGCCTATTAACCTTGCTGGGATGATGATTTTCTATATGGCTGAGGCTGGGGCAAAAGGAGATCTTCACTGCCTATGGTATGATTTTGACTATGGTGTTTAGAAGTCAAGGTATTGTAATTTCTGATAATGAGCCATCAAAGAACCTTAGACACACTGATTACTATAGCTTGGCTACTGTGCACCGGATGGGCTTTGTGAAGGTTAATGGTCAATGGGAGAGGAAAGGTCATCTGGATGAGAGAGCCGCTGACATTAGGACTTCTGCACCATCTGAGGTTGGTCCATCAGCGAGGCATCCTTCACCAGAGCCTAGCAGATCTTCACCACCTTCTGCTCCTGCTCCTGCTCCAGTTCCTATACCCCACCTATGTCATCTGTCGGATTTTCAGATATTCAGTTAGAGCAACTCAAGAGTTTACTTGATGCTCAAAAAGAAGAAATAAAGACAGAGTTTGATAGCCAATTTATGAATTTGAAAGAAACCCTTTACTCTTTGGATGATCGCATTAGAAGATTGAGTCTACTCTTGGTTCCTCTGCTGAATCCTTAAAGAATGATCTCAAGAACATATTTGAAGAGCTTAAGGATATTGTGGAGACTCAGAGACTTACTCCAAATGCAATGCTGAGCTTCAGGACAAAATTATGACTGCATGTGCATTTGTTGATAGAAGATTAAAGAATTTGTAAGGACTCAAAGTGAAGGGATGGCAAGGATTGTAGAAGAACTGCAAAACATATTAGAAATAATTTGTAATTATCTTGTAATGAAGTATCTTTGATAATTAGTCTAGTTTGATGTTGATTTATCTTGAAGCTTTAATGTAATGATGTATAGCTTGATGTTTGATATAGTAGAGTTTCATGTTGTAATATTTGACTTTTGATGTAATGAACTTATCTTATACTTAATGAATATCTTTTGATTCTTGAAAAATCTATCAATTTTGTCATTTTACTTAACCCTTCTTGATCTTTTTGTTGATTACAAAAAAGGGGGAGAGTTATGTAAGCATTTCCTAATCGTATATGCATTGAATGTAAAACAAAAAGAGGGAAGAAATATTTAGATTTTGTATATGCATTGAATCAAGTAAGCTCAATTAAGCTTAATTTATTGGTATCTAATTAACTGCACATAAGGAGAGGCAATTAAAATTGGTATCAAACATTAAAATTTTCTATTGAAAGAATAATTGTTAAATTGAACATCATAGGGGGAGCTACCTCATTCAGGGGGAGCTTACCTGTGAGGGACAAACATTTAAGAAAATTGGAGTGAGAATATTGTTTACTCATGCATATACTCAATGTTTTTATAATCATCAAAAAGGGGAGATTGTTGACCCAATTATTGATTTTGATGATTAATAAAAAGATATGAGTATATTATTTTATTACTAATAGATTTAACAAGTGTTTCAGGGCTTAAAAAGATTTGATCAATCAAAAAGGATAAAGAAATACGTTTTTGAATCAATTGCCAAAGTATGTTTCAAAATTCAGAGCCTGGAGTCACACCTAGAAGGTCTGGAGCCGACCCCATGGCGGATCAATGCTTTCCTGATTTTTGGCATGGTCAGGAGTCGACACTCATAGTTTCGGAGCCGACACCTAGATTTCGGAGACACTTACAGTCTCTGGAGCCGACTCCAATAGAACAGAAAGCATGTTTTTGGACTACTCTGGAGCCGACACTTACCTTTTTCGGAGCCGACTCCTCAACGAACTTTTACTTTCTATTTTTGGATACTCGACTTGGAGCCGACACCTAAAAAGTTGGAGCCGACTCCAACCTGTCAGGAACGGATTTTCAAAGTGTCAGAATCAGCCTCCAACGGTAATATTTTCTCACCTAATCTCTAACGGATACTTTTCTTGTGTGTAGGAGGAATCCAAGGATAGAAATAACGGCTAGTTTTTCACCTAATCTTGGATAAAGAAAATCTATAAAAGGGGATCCATTTGAAAAAGAGAAAAAATAGAGAGAAAACAAATGAAAAAATCTGAGAAGTCTTGAGCAAGAAATCAAGAGGAAAGAGTTAAAGTTCAAATCCATCAACTCCAGAAAGCTCAAAGAGAAATCCAAGGCATTCAAATTCAAAATCGGAGGATTTTCCAAAAGAAGAAAAAGAGAGCCAAAAGCCCTATTTTTTCCCAACTTCTCATCTGCAATCTTTGTGAAGAATCCGAGCTGAGGCCTGATTCAACATCTCAAAGGAGAAGAGGAAAAGAAGAAAAGAAGAAAAGCTCAAATCAACTCTACTTCAAACAGGCTTTTCTAACTTGTTTATTTATATTGAATATTTGCTCATTTGAGGAGCTGTTTGTTATTGTAAACTCTATTCTCATTTGTTTTTGCTAGTTCAATCAGGGGGATTGAATTAGTGGAGGTAGTATACCTCGGGTCAAGCTAGATTAGCTTGGGTTTGGTTTTGTGCTGGTGAGCCCGGAAAACCAGCTGGGTTCGTTGTGATCCCGGGAAACAACAAGTTTTGAGTTGTGAGCTTGTAAAACAACTCGGCTGTAATCTAGTAGATTATAGTGTGGACCCAAGTGGTACTTGGGAGTGGACGTAGGTGTTGGATACACTGAACCACTATAAAATCCTTGTGTTTGCGTGTTTTGATTCTCTCTCTCTATCTCTTTGTTTGTGGTTAATATTTATCCTACACTTAATCTTGTGTATTCCAAAGCCAATCGTTTTAAAAGGTTAATTTTTTTTTTAAGAACCCAATTCACCTCCCCCTCTTGGGTTACAATCTGGGCCAACAGACCCATTATGACGAAAATTTATTTTCGCCATAATAAACGACTTATTACGGCGAAAATAACTTTCGTCGTAATAAGTCGAGAAGAAAAATAATAAAAAACCTAATATATAGCGGAGAGACCTATTACGATGAAAATTTATTTTTGCCGTAATAAACCGACTTATTACGGTGAAAATAACTTTCATCGTAATAAGTCGAGAAGAAAAATAATAAAAAAAACCTAATATATAGCGAAGAGACCTATTATGATGAAAATTTATTTTTGCCGTAATAAATCGGTTTATTACGGTGAAAATAAATTTCATCGTAATAACTTGTTGTTATGGCAAATTTAATTTATTTTTCGCCGTTATAAATGAGCTTATAACAACAAAAATATTTCGCCGTAATAGATTTGCCACAAATACCATCCTTTCTTGTAGTGTTTTGTGGTTATCTTTAAGTTTGGTTTATCACAATAAGGTTGAGTTTACTTTATTTCCATCATGTAGCCTGACACTCACATCCTATGTAGTCCATCAGGACTAGATTTTCCTTGTAATTTTTTGAAAAAGAAATAAAACTTGATAGTTGAATAATGGCATGACCCATTTCACTCACTAACACAAAGATTAAAGTTAGTGGCCAAGTCACTTTAAGACCCAATCGGGCTAAGGTAGGATTTCATGCTTTTTTTGTCTAGCCCAAATGTACCTTTATTGAAAGAGTATATCTTATAATTTAAAATTACCAATCTATGCTTTTCTTTGCTTATTAACAATTTGATCTTCATCTCAACATGCACTGAAACGCATTCCTATTTAAAATTATGTTAGTAGTATAATTAAGGTTACATGTGGTACTAAAAATTGCTGATATTATTGCTACTACCTGCCATGCATCAAACCCTAGAGTGGATCCACGATATGATAATCCGCTACATATCCTATGGCATACAAGGCACTTATCACTACATGTCAGCATTTAATTTAACTAAATGAAAATTAAACTTTTATGCAATTACTCAATCTAATACCAATAATATGTTCATAAACGCTTACTACAATGCCACTATAATTGATAAACATATAGAGACTCTTATTATATCCAATAAACTAGACAAAGATACCAACTGATTAACTAAGAAGTCTGTTTTGCTTGTTTCTACCTAGGTCCCCATTTATTTCGTATCTGAAAAAAAAAAAAGACTTTTTGAGCTTTTGTCCAATAATAATATTAAGTACAAATTAGTGAATTAAGTAAGCTTTACATTGTAAAAATTATTGTATCATATCATATAATAGTAATAATAGTTTAAAATTATTATTTAATAATAATAATAATTTACATATGGTTTTTAATTTAATGTTGGTGTTATAGCAACTCTTCAATTATTTAACCGCAACAACATACAATCCCTGTGGTAGGATCAATGCACGATATTTAACCTGCAAATGGGGATCTTATCTCTCCATATTTTTCCTACAAAGATGAGTCTTAATATCAATCAATCATTCGTAGTGATTGATAGTTTATGTATACTATAATGTCAATCATATTTTATTTATCAATAATCCAGTCATTCAAGTTTAATAATTTTAATTATTTTTATTTATCATATTATTTTATAAAAGTTTTCATCATATCGCTTTATATTGAAATCATAAATGATATTCTCATGATAATATTTACAAAAAATAGTAGTGATAATAATTAGACATCAGAAAATTATAAGTCATTCTTCGCATGATAATAATTTGTAGCCATTATATAATTTAAAAAATCATTATTAAAGTCTTAGTATTTCAAAAATATCTAGTTGTGAATAACATAGCCATTATTTCAATTCATATATTCATTTACTAATTATAATTTTTGACAATCATGCAATCTTATAAAAATCTTAATTTATTATTAGATTAGTTATTAAAGTTTAAAATCCTTTTAGTAATCACGAACAATTTATAAATACTCTAGCTTTTGATTATATACTTATATCTTTAGATAAAATCACTAGAAATTAATCATAATTTTTGATGCTCAAGGGCTTTATCAACTTTTTTGATCCTTTAACTTTTACCTTCTTTATCCTTTGAACTATTGATTTGATATTAAAAAACCTCCATTAAGCCCTATTTATAGAGAGATTTTTTAGGGATAAGAGGTTTCTACTCTTCATAAGATAATATCCTAAGATTAATAAACTTTTCAATTTTTGTAAGATACTAAAACCAAAGAGATAAATACTCATTAAATATTTAAAATAGATTTTGACTCAAAACTAACTTCTAATTTATCAAATATAATTTTTAAAATATAAAAATTTGGATACAAACACCAAAATCATCCTTATCATTAATGACATTTTCATAAGTTATCACAAATTTATCAACACTGATATACATTCATAAAATTGTTCCTAATTTCCTCAATTAAACTCTGATTTGAGTGATTCATAATGTGTTTGAAAATTAACTCAATAACAAACATCATGAATATAATTTCAATCAAAAAATCTTATTATATAATTTTTAATAATTTTTTAACTCATTCCAATTAAATTGAATCTAAATTTAAAGTGCGCTAGCCAAAAAGCGGTTTCACACTACCACTTCTATTATTACATATATTATTACCAATAATCTTATTATTATTTTATTATTATTATCATTATCATTTATGGTGTTATTATTACTAGTATTATCATTGTTACCACTAAGGAACAATGTTTGAAATTATTTCTTGACCAAATCATGTGTTGACAATTAGACCTTAGGTCAATTGCAAGTTAATTGTCTAAGAAGGCTAAAGACCTCGAGATATAAAATCTTGATCTTCTTTTTCAAAAACTACGCTTCACCTAAAATTTGCTTGTCCCTCATCCAAAATCCATGATATCATTTTCTCAAGATCTAAAATCCCTAATCAAGTCTTCAAATAATTGCATACTATCCAAAATTATGTCTCCTATTTGAAATCCTTAGCTTCCATTATTTCTTCATCTCACATTTTACTAACTTGGTTCCATCGCTTCTTAAATAACTAATCTTTTCTTTCTTTTTAAAAAAAAAACAGTGACCTCCATACGTTCTTCTCTATGATGGGTGACTATTAGTGAATTGGGGTATGCTAGCAACTGCTTGTTTGCAGAATATTTGGATAATTCCTAGGCATTTAATCTCTAAAGCATTTAAGGCCTCTCCAAACTATCCTTCACTTGACACAAGGAGTATGACATTGAGTGGATATTAATATTGAAGGAAAGGAAGCTAAAAACATTAATGCAATCCTTGCCATGCAACTAGTTTCTACCATGTGTGCCATTGCTATATGCCTCTAATCAACAAAAATTATTAGACTTACTTTGGACTAATTTAGCCACCTTAAATAGTTTGGACTAAGTTAGAAGTAAGGTCTACCTTAAAGATAACTTAATCATGAATTGAAACTTCGAGAGTTGTAGCTTTGGTATTTGGAGAGGAATTATGTGACATAACAAGATAAAAGGTTGATGATAAGTTGAGATCTAGTTTTAAGAAAAATTTCATCTCATAATAAAATTCTTAGTATTTTAGAAAGCTTTTCACTTTTCACATCTATCTTTCAATAAATAGAGTTCTTGTAGATTTGTGCCCATTAATTGAAAGAAAATAAAGAGTTCACTCCTATTTTCCTAGTTTTTCACCTAGTTCTTTGTGTAACTAGAAGAAGAATTTGATCAGATTTGAGAACTTGAATCTTGCTAGTATAAATAGTGGACCTATATGGTAGTTTTTTCTTCTTAAATGAAAGTGAAGGGTAAGAGCCTTTGCTTTCAAAATTTTTAATATTCTTTATTAATTTATTATATGATGCTTTAGTTGAGTGGGTCAAAGGAATTTTTCTTTGTCTCTTCGATTGGATTAAGTTGATTAAAGTATCAAGTCTAAACTTTAAAGAGCCCTAGCGTTTGGCCTAAACCCAAATAATACAAGTATATAGGAGAACAATTTCAGATGCTTAAAATATATTGAAAGATAGATGTGAGGATAATATCTTCTATTGAGAGATGATGTTGTAAAGATTTGTCTCAATCGAATTGAGGGAAAAGCTCATGAAACTTGTATTTTTTTAATATCTTAAACTTCTAAATCTATAACTTTTATCACTAAAACCAAGAACTCAAAATTCACTACTTCAGACCTTCAAAGTTGAAACATGAATTAAGACAGTTATGTATGTTGGATTTCTTGATGTAGAAAAGTTGGGTAATTCATGATAAATCAATTAGAAACTTATTTTATTTTCTAAGAATAATGGGTGAACAAAAGTTGCCTTTGCTTGTCTAAACCTTTTCAGTTATCCTATTACGTTCCAAAATTTTCACTTGAGGATTAACATCATTTTTGATTAGACTCAATGAAAATTCAAGCATTTGATCAAGAGATAATTCTGTCCAATTGATCATACAAAAGATTAGTAAATCAAAGGATAGTACCATTAATAGAAACATGATTAATCTATCGAGCACTCTACTAATGAGATTATAAGCAAGGTATCTCTGTAGGTTTCTTCATTATTAAATATGCAATTTTATGATGTATACCATATGTCGCCATGAGAATATTTAAAAGGACCTCAAGCATTTCAAAGTTAAAGTCATAAGTGAAGCCAATATGGATAGAAATGATTAAAATTTCAATAAAAAGGAGGCTAATATTAAGCATAAAAGGTGCTACTATTATTATCAGATCAGTTTTCACATAAAACAAAAGTATTAGAAGCTTCATCTAGAACTGCACTTGAGCTATAAGAAAAATAATGCCTAGAAGAAAGAGAAGGCAGTGTTCAATGTGATTAAATTTGAAAAGTTGCTTAAGTTCAAGCAAGTAGACTTATTTAACTCTAAAGCAAGACACCTTAATGAAACAACTCAATAGTTTCAAAGGATCAAGAAGAATTTTTCTACTTAAATATCTAAAGTATCATTTGCACCGTCACAAATCCAGTAGCTATAGAAGAATCTCATCCCTAAAAGTCTAGTTTAGAAGCTGAGGCCATAAACTACCCTATATCCAAGTCCCTACCATCTTATTGAGTTAGAAAAAACATGGAATTGAAGATCACCTAGTAGTGTGCTTTTAAATTTATTAAAACTAAGAGGTATATTGATAAGGTAATGTGTGAAATGGTTTCTCTAGATGTATGCCAAAGTCATTTTAGGGAGCCCTATTTATGATATCGAGAGGTGATCTTTTACAAGTGTCAACAAAAACACCAATTTATAAAATGATGAGAAAAAGTTCACGATTACTATTGCTAGAATATAAGAAACATTTACCATGTGGGCTCCTTAGCAAAATGGGTAATAAATGTCTACAACAAATTTATTACTAGTGAGAAAGGTAAATATTTGTAGTAGGAAAATAAATCTATTAACAAAAGGCTCTAAATTCAAATTAGAAGGTTAAAAGGTTGGATATTCCCAAAAGTAAGCATGGAAGTATTGAATTTTTTTAGATTAAGAAAGACCAACCTTGTGGCAATTCTAAATGCTTTACTCACAAGATGGGGAAGCAGGAGATTCTCTATCTCTAATTTTAATTTCTCAAAAGCTAAATTCCTTAAATAAAGAAAGTCTTGATTTAGGAGCAAGATTTCCGATATAAAAAACTCAATCATAAGCTAAAACTTTAAAAGCCATAATTTTATAATATAAGAAAGATCAAAAAACAAAAATGACAAAAGACAAAATTGATATAGGGTACAAAATCTGGCTTTAAGATGAATTTTGTTTGAACATAAAATTCTTGGTATTTTACTTTCTCTAACTATGATTGAGATTTCAAAAAAAAAAAAAGAAACCTCACTAGTATAAACAAATAAAGACATTGATTAATGTTTTGTATATATTACTTAGAGAAAAGTAAAAAGAACTATACCTTACTTTTTGTCTAATTCTTCTTTTAAGGACAAAAGGAATTAGGCCAAGATATGAGGTCTCAAATTCTATTAGTATAAATAAAGGATGTACCATATTTTTATTCATCTTAACAAAAGAAAAGAGCTCAAAGGCACAAATTTATTTTTCTAATATTCTTTATTTTTTTATTTTGAGAAGTTCAAGTTGAGCAAGTTGAAGAGAATTTTTTCTTTTCTCTAAGATCAGTTCATCTTCTATCCTAATCTAATGTAAGGGATGACAAGTATGCACATATCCTCTTTTGTTCCACTCCCTCCCCGATATCATTTCTATTTTATTACTTTTATTTGATGCTATATTAAAATTAATTATGTTTTCATTTGCCTAGGAAAGGTTCAATGAGGAACCAGGGTATGTTATCACCTCTTTCAAAAATAAAAATAAAAAAGAGTAGAGGGCCTATGCTCTAGATATGATGAGGGACTTTTATTATTTCTATTCTTAGGGCGAATGATCCTATAGCAAGAAAATTTACTGTATGAAAGTGCTCAATCAGTAATCTCATCATGCTACCATTGTTATGGTGATGATGCTAAGTTTCTCTCATATCGATAACAAAACCTCCTCTCCTCTCTCTTGCAATGATCATATAGTGATGATGTGGGGTTGCAAATGATCCTGATCCGACTCAGTTTTATATTTGGGTTTTGATTTGGGACTCAAACCCAATCTATTTACTAATAGAATTGGGTTGAGTCAAGTTCATGAAGAAATTTTTGACCCAATAAGTCATTGGGGTGCATTCAAATCTAACCTAAAATGTTGAGGTTCAAGATAAATTTGAATTTGACCATGTTTGAATTTAAGTCCATCATCTAACTATTATTTATAGCCAAAATCTAGTAATTGATAATCAAATATAGATCCATAAAAAATTTGAATAAGGTTAAAAAGAATCAACTTAAACTTAAATTTTTACTTAAAATTCTTAAAAATAACTATCTTTAAGTTTAAAAATTATGGTACTTAAAATATATATTGATATACTTAAAGATAATATGAATAAGAATCCATCAAAATAAATATAAAATATGAATATTTAGATATAATTAGCAAAAAAAGATGGGAGAATATCTAGTTGTTAAGATGAAACGTAATACTCCAAGCTCACCTGCTAACCCAATTAACTTGCTAGTAAGCTAAAACCATGTGACCTTAAAAATTCAAGTACAAGTTAATTGGTAGAAAGTAAATTTGAGTTATACGATGTTGACCCAATTATTGATTTTGATGATTAATAAAAGATATGAGTATATTCACTATATTTCTGATAGATTTAATAAGTGTTTCAGGGATTAAAAATGTTTAATCAATCTAAAGGAATAAAGAAATAAGTTTTGAATCAAAATTTTAAAAGAATTTTTTAAAGTTCAGAACTTGGAATCGATACCCAAATAGTCAGGAGCCGACCCCAAGGCATATCAGAAGATCTCTGGATTTTTGGCATGGTCTGGAGTAGACACCCAGAGTTTCAGAGCCGACTCCAACCTGAGATACAGAGAAGTATATTCTGTTTCAGTTTTTAGAGCCGACACCTAAAATTCGGGAGCCAACACCTGAGAGTTCGAGAGCCGACACCTGAGTTTCTGGAGCCGACTCTAACCTGAGAACAGAAAGCATGTTTTTATGGACATTTCTGGAGCCGTCACTTTTGGATTGCGGAGCCGACTCCCGAAAGCGACGAGCTGACACTTAACTTTCTCAGAGCCGACTCCTCAACAACTTTTTATTTGCTATTTTTGGACACCCGATCTGGAGCCGACACCTGAAAAGTTGGAGCCGACTCCAATCTGTCAGGTACATATTTTATTTATCAGAACGGACTCCAACGGTAAGATTTTTTTTACCTAACCTTAATGGCTATTTTTCTTTGTGTATAGAAGTATCCAAGTATCTCATAACTGCTAGATTTTCTACCTAAACTTGGATTAAGAGATCTATAAAAAGGGGGAACCGTTCATTTGAAAAAAAAAGAAAAAAAGACTAAAAAATCCAAAAAATCTTGAGAAATAAATCAAAGAGGAAGACTTAAAGCTCAAATCCATCAACCCCAGAAAGGTCAAAGAGAAATCCATAAGCTTCTCAAATCAAATCAAGGATATTTCCATCGTTAGAAGAAAGAAAGCAAAAGCCCCAAATCCTCAACTTCTCAACTGCGAATTTCAGTGAAGAATCTGAGCTGAGGCCCTGATTCAATCTTTCAAAGGAGAAGAGGAAAAGATAAAAGAAGAAAAGTATACATTCAAAGAGCTTCAATCAGGCTTCTCTTATCTTGCTTATTTATTTACATATTTGCTCATTTAAAGGAGCTTTTTGTACTCTAAACTCTATTTTCATTTGTGTTTGCTAATTCAATCACGGGATTGAATTAGTGGAGGTAGTATACCTCGGTACAAGCTAAGGATAGCTTGTGGTTGGGTTGTGTGCTGGTGAGCCCGAAAACCAGCTGGGTTCGTTGTGATCCCGGAGGAAAACAAGTTTTGAGTTGTGAGCTTGTAAAACAACTCGACTGTAATCAAGTGGATTATAGTGTGGACCCAAGTGATACTTGGGAGTGGACGTAGGTGTTAGATACACCGAACCACTATAAAATCCTTGTGTTTGCCGTGCCTTATCTTTCTCTCTCTCTATCTCTTATTTGTGCTTAGTATTTATCTTGCACTCAATCTCATTTGTTTCACAGCACATAGTTTTAAAGAGTTAAATTTTTAAAGAACCCAATTCACCCCCCCTCTTGGGTTGCCATCTGGGCCAACAATTGGTATCAGAGCTAGTGCTCATTTCTTGTTTGATCCAACGATCAAGAGTTAAAGATCCAAATGGCAGCTCAAGCTGGATCTTCATTTGCTGAAGGTCATTCTACCAATAGACCTCCTTTATTTAATGGTTCTAATTATTCTTATTGGAAAGCTAGAATGAGAATTTTTATTCAAGCTTTAGATTATGAGCTTTGGAGTGTAATCACTAATGGACCTAGCACACCCACACACATAGTAGATGGTTCAATAGTTCCTAAACCCGAAAGGGATTGGAATGAGAACGATAGGAAAATGGCTCAGCTCAATGCTAAGGCCATGAATGTTTTATATTGTGCTTTAGATGCTAATGAGTTTAATAGAATTTCTACATGTATTTCCGCAAAAAAAATTTGGGATAGACTAGAAGTTACCCATGAGGGTACTAATCAAGTCAAAGAATCAAAGATTAATATTCTTGTTCATAAGTATGAATTGTTTAGCATGGAACAAACTGAATCTATAACCTGCATGTATACAAGATTTACTGATATTGTGAATGGTTTAAAGAGTCTTGGCAAGACCTATACTAACTCTGAATTGTTGCGTAAAATTCTTAGGTCTCTTCCAAGGACATGGGAAGCAAAGGTGACTGCAATCCAAGAAGCCAAGGACCTCAACACCTTACCTTTGGAGGAGCTACTCGGATCACTAATGACTCATGAGTTGACCATGAAACACATATAGAGGAAGACGTCAAGAAGAAGAAAATAATTGCCCTCAAAGCTGCAGAAATTGAAAAGAGCAGCAGTGATGAGGAAGATGATGATGATGAAGAGACTGCACTCCTTGCTAAGAAATTCAAAAGATTTATGCAAAGAAGGAGACCCTTTCAAAAAAAATTTGGAACAAAGGTGGAAGGTGAAAAAGAAAAAGAAAAGGACAAGGATAAAGAGAAAGACCCCCTCATATGCTATGAATGTAAGAAACCAGGGCACTTTAGATATGAATGTCCTCAATTGAAAAAGGGGTACAAGAAAAAGAAAAAGGCATACGTTGCAACATGGAGCGACAGCGAAGAATCCTCATCCGAGGAAGAACAAAAGGAAGTTGCAAACATTTGCTTTATGGCAAAAGAAGACGATGAGGTATGTACCAAAACTCATGACTTTACCTTTGATGAATTGTTTGATGCATTTAATGAATTAGTTAGTGATTTTAAAATTCTGAAAAAGAAAAGCAAATTTTAAAAAATGATAATTTAAATCTTGTCAAAGAAAAGGATAAACTAACTCATGAAGTTGAAGAATTGAAATCTGAAAATAAGAATTTGTTAAAAGATAAGAATCAATTTCTAATGAAAATGTTAGCTTAAAGAAAGAAGTTGATAAATATAAAAATATAGTTGATAAATTTACATATAGCTCTGAAAAACTTAATTTGCTATTGAGTAATCAAAGAGCTGTATTTGATAAGCTGGATTAGGTTATAGGCCTAACAAGAAACAAAAGTATGTTAAAAATTTCTTTAGAAAAGAATAGGATAAAAATGATGTTTCATGTTATTGTTGTAACAAGAAAGGACATAAAGCCTATGAATGCAATTTTAGAAAAATTAACAAGAATTTAAGTATTAAAGGAAAGAAAATATGGGTTCCGAAAGGAACAATCTTTGTTGCTACTAACCATGAAGGACCCAAGAAAGCTTGGGTACCTAAACAGAAAGTTTGATCACTTTGCAGGAGTGTCTTGCGGCCAAAAGATCAAAAGAAAGTGGTATCTTGATAGCGGCTGCTCAAGGCACATGACGGGTGACAAGGAGCAATTCATCACCCTTGAGGATAAAAAAGGAGGAGTTGTTACATTTGGAGACAATGGTAAAGGCAATTTGGTAAAATTCAGATAACTCCCTCCACTTTTATTGAAAATATTATTTATGTAGATGGTTTAAAACATAATTTAATTAGTATTAGCCAATTATGCGATAAAGGTTTCAAAGTTTCATTTGAAGCTTCTATCTGCACCGTTTCTAATCCCATTAACAATAGCATTATATTTATTGGATATAGAAATGGCAATGTATACTTAATTGATTTAGACAATTTGTCTACTAGTAATCATTGCTTAGTTGCTGATAATGCTAATGTAAATGAGATTGGATGGCTATGGCATCGTAGATTAGGTCATGCAAGCACACACTTGATTTCAAAATTGATTAGAATGGATTTAGTTAAAGGACTTCCAAAGTTAGATTTTGAAAATAACCAAATTTGTGATGCATGTCAATTTGGAAAACAAACTAGAAACTCTTTCAAATCTAAAAATGTTGTTTCACTTCTAGGCCACTAGAGCTACTTCACATGGACCTTTTTGGACCTACTAGAACCACTAGTCTAGGAGGAAAGAAATATGGCCTTGTGATAGTAGATGATTATTCTAGATTCACTTGGGTATTATTTTTGGCTCACAAGGATGAGACTTTCTCAATATTTCTGAAATTCTTCAAGAAAGTCACTAATGAGAAAAACAACACCATAGTGTCTCTTAGAAGTGATCATGGCACAGAATTTGAAAATCATTTATTTAAAATTTTGCATTGAACATGGCATTCATCATAATTTTTCTGCACCTAGAACACCAGCAAAATGGAGTTGTAGAAAAAAAAATAGAACTTTAGAAGACATGGCCCGTACCATGCTATGTGAAAGCAACCTACCAAAATACTTTTGGGCGGAAGCTATAAACACGGCATGTTACATCCTTAATAGAGCCCTAATTAGGCCAATTCAAGAAAACTCCCTATGAATTATGGAATAATAGGAAACCAAACATTAGTTATTTTCATGCATTTGGTTGTAAATGTTTTATTCATAATAATGGAAAAGATAATCTTGAAAAATTTGATGCAAAATCTGATGAAGGCATATTCTTAGGATATTCAACAACTAGTAAAGCCTATAGAGTATTTAACAAGAAATCCTTAATTGTAGAAGAATCTATTCATGTAGTTTTTGATGAGTCTTTAGCATCAAGTTCAGAAAAAGATGATGAGGAAGATACAAATATACTAGAAAGAGATATTGAAAAATTAAATATAGATGTATCTTCAGATCATGAACAAGAAGCTAAAGATGATGATTCACCTAGGGTTGATGTTATTGATACTAATCATAAGGTAGATCTTCCTAGAGATTGGAGATATGCCTATGGTCATCCAAAGGAATTGATTATAGGTGATCCATCTCAAGGAGTAAGAACTAGATCATCTATGAGGAATATCAATAATCATCTTGCATTTGTATCTCAAATTGAACCTAAAACTATTGAAGAAGCTGAAAAAGATAGTAATTGGATGCTAGCTATGCAAGAAGAATTAAATCAATTTACTAGGAATAATGTATGGTCCTTAGTTGATAGACCTAAAGGTCATTCAGTTATAGGATCTAAATGGGTATTTAGGAATAAATTAGATGAAAATGGCATAGTAATAGAAATAAAGCTAGATTAGTTGCAAAAGGATATAATCAAGAAGAAGGAATTGATTTTGATGAAACTTTTGCACCTGTAGCTAGATTAGAGCAATTAGATTATTACTTGCATTTGCATGTCATATGAACATCAATTATTTCAAATGGATGTTAAAAGTGCATTTTTAAATGGTTTTATAAATGAAAAGTTTTTGTGGAACAACCACCTGGTTTTGAAGATCATGAATTTTCAAATCATGTTTTTAAATTACACAAAGCACTATATGGTTTAAAACAAGCACCTAGAGCTTGGTATGATAGGTTAAGCAAATTTTTAATTGAAAATGATTTTCTAGAGGAAATGTAGACAAAACCCTATTTTTGAAAAGAAAAGACAAAGACTTATTAGTAGTACAAATATATGATATGTATTCGGTGCTACTAACAATCTTTTGTGTCAAGAATTTGCTAAGCTAATGCAGGGTGAATTCGAGATGAGCATGATGGGAGAACTCAACTTCTTCCTAGGACTTCAAATCAAACAAAGCAAAGAAGGGAATTTTCATCAACCAAACAAAGTACACAAAGAAATTCTCAAGAAGTTTGGAATGGAATCAATCAAACCCCTTGGAACACCTATGAGTCCTTCATGCAAATTGGATAAAGATGAAGATGGTAAGAAAGTTGATCAAAAACACTATAGAGGTATGATCGGATCTCTACTTTACTTAACTGCAAGTAGACCTGATATCATGTTTGCTGTTTGTTTATGTGCTAGATTTCAATCTGAACCTAAAGAATCTCACTTAATTGCTGTAAAAAGAATACTAAGATATCTAAGTGGAACAAAAAATGTAGGATTATGGTATTCTAGAGACTCAACACTAAATTTAATTGCTTATTCTGATTCTGATTATGCTGGATGTAAACTAGATAGAAAAAGTACAAGTGGTGCATGTCAATTTTTAGGAAGTAACTTAATCTCTTGGTTTAGCAAAAAGCAAAATTCGGTTGCATTATCTACTGCTGAAGCAGAATATGTTGCAGCTGGAAGTTGCTGTGCTCAAATCCTTTGGATTAAGCGACAACTTGAAGATTATGGCATAACACTTGATAAAACTCCTATTAGATGTGATAATACAAGTGCAATCAATTTAACTAAGAATCCATACAACATTCAAGAACTAACACATTGAAATTAGATATCATTTTATAAGAGAACATGTAGCTAACAATGAAATTTGCCTTGATTATGTTAGTACTGAAGAACAAGTTAGCTGACATATTTACAAAACCTTTGAGTGAAGAGAGATTTTGTTATCTTAGAGGAGAATTAGGGATTTGTGATCCTTTGGAATGATTTTGAAACCCTAAGGAATGATTATCTAGATTTCAATCAATTTCTTGATATTTCTCTCATAATTTTAAGGACAATTTATCTAGACATTTGAGCAATTTGATTCTCCACATTCCAAAGATTTTTAAAAATTTATTGATTTTATTTGATAAGTTTCGGTTGTTTAAAACTCTCTTATTTTTCTCTGAAACTATCAGTGGAGTCGACACCTTAATTTGTGGAGTCGACACCTTGTCTATGTCGCTCTCGGTCTGACCTTGGAGCCGACACCCGCTTAAGTGGAGCCGACTCCAGCTCGGGCGCTAACAGTGTTAGCAACTTGGAGTCGACACCCGACTTTGCGGGAGTCGATACCTGGTGGCCCCAAATTGATTATATTAGGGCATAGTTGTCACCTTCTCATCCCATTCTTCTCCAAACCTTCTCCAAAACCTCTCCAAACCTTCCAAAACCAAATATTCCTCAAATCAACCATTCCCTAAGATTCCTATGGCACCTAAGTGTAAGGGATCGATCTTTGAAGCTCCCGTGACTACAAGGAAGCGGACGGCGCGGGTCCTATCTGTGAACCTACACCGAGCGATGATTCTTCTTCAACGCACTCTGACAATCCTAGCCCCTCCTCTACAAGTAGATACCCTAGCTGGCCGAGTCATAACCATGGGAAGGAAGGTAGATTTTGATTTCTTTGAAGCCAAGGGTTTTGCAATTGGTAGACAAATCAAGGAACTTGGTTGGGATAAGGTATGTTCCTTAGACGTACCTACTTATCCAGCTCTTGTAAAGAATTTTACTTCAATTTATCAAGTGAGATGGCAGATTAGTGAGTATGGTAAGAGGAAAGATAATCATCTCACTTCTGAGATTTTAGGAAATCTTTTAGATATTCCTGTTGTAGGATGATTGCTACTAGTCACAGTGATAGAGCAGGAGCATTATCGAGGATGTTGGGCAGAGATTTCACTGATTTTGAGGAAATTAGGGCAAATCAATTGCCACTTGAACTTAGACTGTTACATAACATTTGTGGTAGGATCCTATTTCCCAAGACTGGATGTTTTGAGTATGTCTCAGAGCGAGACATATTGTTAATGGATAATATCTTGACGGGTCAGCTAGTCAATTTAGCAGGAATGATGATATGGTACATGGCTGAGGCCAGGGGCAAGAGGAAATCTTCATTGCCTTATAGGATGGTCCTAACCATGGCATTTAGAAGTCAAGGAGTTGTCATCTCTGATATTGAACCTTTGAAGAACCTTAGACACACTGATTATTACAGCCTTGCTACTGTGCATAGAATGGGATTTGTGAAAGTGAATGGTAGATGGAAAGAAAGGGTAATCTGGATGAGAGAGCGCTGACATTGGAGTCACTGCACCTTCTGAGGCAGGTCCTTCAGTGAGGCATCCTTCACCAGAACCTAGCAGATCATCACCACCATCGGCACCTACTTCCGTCCCTGCATTTGTATCAGTGTCTATTCCTTCTGTTGGTTTTTCTGATGTTCAGCTGGAACAACTTAAAGGATTGCTTAGCACTCACAAGGAAGAGATGAAATCTGAGCTAGATAGCAAATTTATGAACATGAGAGAGACCCTCTATTCCTTGGATGAGAGAGTTAGCAAAATTGAGTCCACCCTTGGAGCCTCCACAAAATCTTTAAGATTGATCTCAAGAATATTTTTAAGAACTTAAAGAGATTGGAGGTGATTCAGAAACTTATTCCAGATGCAATGCAGAGCTTCAAGACAAAATTGTGACTGCATGTGCATTTGTTGATAGAAGACTAAAGGCATTTGTTCAAACTCAAAGTGAAGGAATGGAAAAAATATTAGAAGAATTGTAAAGACTACTTAGAACTCATCTTTGATTATATTGTAATGAAGTTCCTTTGATGTTATTAAAAGATGATGTTTAGTTTAGTTTGATGTTGATTTACTTTTTACTAAATTTTGATGTAATGAAGTTTTTTTTTGTAATATGATGTTATGCTTGACTTTGTGAAGTATGTTATGAATTTTTTTTGATACTTAATGAATATCATTTGATCTTTGAAGCATCTCTTAATTTTTTTCATTTAATTTGAAACTTCTTAACCTTTTTGTTGATTACAAAAAAGGGAGAGAAGTAATTGATAGCCGTATATGCATTGAAAGTTATAAAGGGGAAGAAGTATTTAGTATTTGTATATGCATTGGAACAAATAAGCTTAATTAATTGGTATTTAATTAATTGCATTTAGGGAGAAGTAATTGATGTATGTGCATTGAAAGGAAGAAGCTTAGCTAACTTAATTTGATAAATTTGAAAGGAAGAAGCTTAGCTGACTTAATTTGATACAATTTGATATGATTGTTTAATTGGTATCAAACATTAAAAGTTTACTGTTAAAAGGAAAGAATAGATGTTAAATTGAGTATCATAGGGGGAGCTACTTCGTTCAGGGGGAGCTTACTTATGAGAACCAAATATTTAAGAAATTTGATTTGAAAATCTTATTGTTTAAGTTATGCATATATTCAATGTTTTTATAATCATCAAAAATGGGGAGATTGTTGACCCAATTATTGATTTTGATGATTAATAAAAGACATGAGTATATTCACTATGTTTCTGATAGATTTAATAAGTGTTTTAGGGATTAAAAATGTTTAATCAATCAAAAGGAATAAAGAAATAAGTTTTGAATCAAAATTTTAAAAGAATTTTTCAAAGTTCAGAACTTGGAGTCGACACCCAAATAGTCAGGAGCCGACCCCAAGGCGTATCAGAAGGTCTCTGATTTTTGGCATGGTCTAGAGTCGACACCCAGAGTTTCGGAACCGACTCCAACCTGAGATACAGAGAAGTGTATTCTGTTTCAGTTTTCGGAGCCGACACCTAGAATTCAGGAGCCGACACCTGAGAGTTTGGGAGCCGACACCTGAGTTTCTGGAGCCGACTCTAACCTGAGAACAGAGAGCATGTTTTTATGGACATTTCTGGAGCCGACACTTTTGATTGCGGAGCCAACTCCCGAAAGCAACGAGCTGACACTTAACTTTCTCGGAGCCAACTCCTCAACAACTTTTTATTTGCTATTTTTGGACACCCGATCTGGAGCCGACACCTGAAAAGTTGGAGCTGACTCCAACCTGTCAGGAACAGATTTTCATTTATCAGAACGGACTCCAACGGTAAGATTTTTTTACCTAACCTTTAACGGCTATTTTTCTTTGTGTATAGAAGTATCCAAGTATCTCATAACGGCTAGATTTTCTACCTAAACTTGGATTAAGAGATCTATAAAAAGGGGGGAACGTCCATTTGAAAAAAAAAGAAAAAAGACTAAAAAATCTAAAATATCTTGAGAAAGAAATCAAAGAGGAAAGACTTAAAGCTCAAATCCATCAACCCCAGAAAGCTCAAAGAGAAATCCACAAGCTTCTCAAGATCAAATCAAGGAGATTTCCATCGTTAGAAGAAAGAAAGAAAAAGTCCCAAATCCTCAACTTCTCAGTGAAGAATTTGAGCTGAGGCCCTGATTCAATCTTTCAAAGGAGAAGAGGAAAAGAAGAAAAGAAGAAAAGCATACATTCAAAGAGCTTCAATCAGGCTTCTCTTATCTTGCTTATTTATTTACATATTTGCTCATTTAAAGGAGTTGTTTTGTACTCTAAACTCTATTTTCCATTTGTGTTTGCTAATTCAATCACGGGATTGAATTAGTGGAGGTAGTATACCTCGGTACAAGCTAAGGATAGCTTGTGGTTGGGTTGTGTACTGGTGAGCCCAGAAAACCAGCTGGATTCGTTGTGATCCCGGGGAAAACAATAAGTTTTGAGTTGTGAACTTGTAAAACAACTCGACTGTAATTAAGTGGATTATAGTGTGGACCCAAGTGATACTTGGGAGTGGACGTAGGTGTTAGATATACCGAACCACTATAAAATCCTTGTGTTTGCCATGTCTTATCTTTCTCTCTCTCTATCTCTTTATTTGTGCTTAGTATTTTTCTTGCACTCAATCTCATTTGTTTCACAGCACATAGTTTTAAAGAGTTAAATTTTTAAAGAACCCAATTCACCCCCCTCTTGGGTTACCATCTGGGCCAACATACGATCTTCAAACTTTTCTTTCTCATCCAATATGAAACTATTTTTAAGACATTATAATCTTCCTTCCTTATCAAGCAACGTCCTTATCGCAAGCTAGCTAGAATCTACCTCGAGTAGGGTTGTTGATGCTGTTAGGATGGCTTCACATCATAATGGGACTCTACAACCATTTCATGGGCAGACTTTTCCTCCTACCACTAACTTTAGCACACTCAAATTGGTTTTCATACTATTTGTAATGCCTCAAACCCAGTTTCCGGCCCTATTAATTTGTTAATAGGCTAAAAACACAAGGCTTTAAAACTCAACTACAAGTTAATTGATAGTACGTGAACTTTAGTTATAACTCTATAAATCATTCTTTTTCCATTCAGTGTTGAACTATTCATGCATAAGAGTATTATAATCTCTCCCCTTAATTAGGGTATTACAATCTCTCCCCTTAATTAGACGATGCTTTGCACGCTACAAGCTAATTAGAATATACCTAAAGTGGGATCATTAGTAGTATATGAGTAGCTTTACGCTATAGCGGGGCTCTACCATCATCACATAAGTAGCCCTTTTTTTGCTCATTAACTTATGCATATCTGGATCAACTTTGATATCATTTGTAACTTCTCAAGTTCATTTGGTGGCTCAATTAACTTGCTAGCAGACCAAAACTATATGGCCTTAAAAACTTGAATACAAGGTAATTGATAATAGGCGAACTTTAGTTATAAGCTTTTCAAACTTTTCTTTTCTATTTAATATGAGACTATTTTTGAGATATTACAAATTCTTTGAGCATTTTCTTGGGGGTTTGAGCATTTCTTAGTATTCCCTAAAAACCATCTAAAGTCTTGTTCATAACTTTGCATTGAATAGTTTTGATTAACACTAACTCTACCAATATTCACTATGTTATAATAACCTTAGGTATTGTTATTTATATTAAAATTGGAATCATTTGGTTTATTAATTATAGGGTATGTCATCAAAGAGAAAAGTTTACAACATTCTATTTCCATTAAGATAAATTAAACATTTGTGATCCTTTATATTTTTTTTGATACAGACGAGTCGGTCACACAACTCTAGTACAAGGATAACCCAAAAGGTTAAAAGAAAGATACATCAAAAGGAAGGGTAAAATACAATGATCCTGGGTCTAAGTTCAGTTAATGGAGTGCTAGGTGACGTAGGAGGCAACCCAATCAGCCACGAAGTTTATCTTTCGATAAACATGATGGGCTATGAAGACTGTCTAGTCCTGCAAAAGCTGCCCGATATCATGAAGAAGCGGGTGGGCATCATCGTGACCCATCCTATTCTGAATCCATCTGATAACTGTAGACGAATCCCTCTCAATGAGAAGTCTTCGAACTCATAGCTGTCAGGTCGCTCTGATGATGCCAGCCCATGCTGCTCTGAGCTCAGCTTTCGATACAGAAGAGTCCTGAAAGAAAGCTTCACCGGTTGCCATAAGTCTCCCATCATTGGTTCGGATAATATAGCCAGCACCACAGTGGTACCACGGATGCTGCCATCAAAATTTACCTTGACAAACCCTAGGGGTAGGGGCTCCTAGGAGATAGAAATCATCCTAAGGGCCGCTGCCGAAGCAGCATAGGAGTCCCAGGAACCTAAGGTAGGTAGGAAAGTGGCAGCATCAAAATGTAAATACTCAATCATCAAGCATCTGACTCTCAGAAGAATTCGGTGGACCAGGATTACCTCTGCCTCAAAGATCATCACATTTCTAGCCAGCCAAACCTGATAGACAATATAGGCAGCAAGGCAGACCTCATGTGTTGAGCTCTGATAGAGGAACCAAAAGAAGGAGTACAGACAGGTAGCATCTTCAGCATCCCAGGGCCATCTCCTGGCAAGCCTCCAAGTCTGCCTCGCTCTAGGGCAACTCAGGACTGCATGCTCAGTCGTCTCGTCATGAGTCCCACAAATCGGGCAAGACGCCATGATGTCCATGCCTCTACGACTAAGAAGGGCATTCATAGGAAGGCGATCCCAAGCCATCTTCTAGAGAAAAAGCTGCACTCTTAGGTGGACAGAGGGAGTCTCCATATCCATGCCTCAGCAAATGAAGTATCAGGTGATCCCCTACAAAGATTATAAAGAAAACTCGTGGAGCCTTAGGGCAGCAGGAAGAGCCCCAGACCCTAAGGTTATGCCCCCAGTGGAGAGGAATTAGGATAGCAAGCATCCTAGAGACCAGCTGGGGCCCAAACAGCATAGTAAGGTCCTAGGATCTCTCGGTCCTGCCATCATCCATCAACAGATCACTGACCCGAAGATTATCGGCAACATTCACGCTAATAAAGGTCGGCCACGAGGCAAAGGGATAGAGGAGATTCATGCATCCTGATTAACATCAATTATGGTCCCATCACCAACCAAGCATCTAACATGGGCTATGGCAATAGAGGCACGGGTGCAAATCTTCTTTCAGATGAAAGAGCAACCTCTGATTTATTTTGTTTCCTTTATAAATATTATAAGTTGAAGGTGGGGTTGTCTTGAAAGGCTATAAATTGTCCCATAAACTTGTTGCATGAGGAGTTTTTATTTGTAAAAGTCCAATCAACATGATAGGAACAGATATGCTTGGAGATCAATTTTGGAAAATGCATGTTGATATGGAATGTATATCTTAAGAGCCTCTAATAAGGCCTTAGGATAGATTAAAAAGAATTTCAGGTATTGTGGATGCTCAATTTATTGACCTTTAACATATGCATTATATTAAATATAAATTATTTTTGTATTTATTATAAAGTTACTTTTTGCAAGCATGAAAAATATTTCAAACTGTAGCCCAATTAAGCATTCTTTTATTTATATAAGTGGTACTTGTTGAAAGCTAACTAAAGCATGTCTTTTTCTTTTGCAGTTATTTTCAATATTGGATATAAATTTTTATTTTATAAACTATTTTATTTGGATTAAGAACTTCTTTAGTATAGTTATTAGGACTAGATTAGATGCTTATAAATGTTATTTACTATGTTTAGCTATGAAAATTTATTTATTTTATTTTGCTTAATAAATTGAACTTTACTATATCTTTACTTCTTATATATATCAATGAACTATTACAAATAAATGTGCTTCCAATATGGTGTATATACTTATATAATTTATATATGTTTAAACACTGTAACATCTCTCACTAAAAATATATTGTCTACACCAATAGTTAGAGGTGGGCACTGGGCCGTGCCGCCCATGGCACGGCACGGCCCGGCACTGCTACAGTACTGGGCCGTGCCGGCACGGCCCAGTTTACCGGGCCGTGCCGGGCTCAAAATTTTTTCTGTTGGCCCAGTACGGCACGGCCCATGACGGGCCTGGGCCGGCCCGTCGTGCCGTGCCGGCACGGCCCAGGTGGGCCTGAGCCGTGCCGGCCCAGGTGGGCCATGCCCGGCACGGCCCAGGTGGGCCTGAGCCGTGCCGGCCCAGGTGGGCCGTGCCAGGCACGGCCCAGGTGGGCCTGGGCCATGCCGGCCCAGGTGGGCCATGCCAGGCACGGCCCAGGTGGGCCTGGGCCGTGCCAGGCACGGCCCACCTGGGGCCTGGCCCATGAACAGCTCAAATAAAAAAAATTTATAAAAATATTTTTTTGATAAAAAAAAATTATTAGGAATAAAGAAATTTTATTAATATAAGCCACCATAATGATGGGTGGTTTGGCACAGACCCCTACCAGTTTATTAATTTAAAATTAAAATGGTACAGAAGGGAGGGGGGCTAGGCCTGACCTCTAGAACATAATACAATAAGTAAGAAGAAAAAAATAGAAAGATTGCAACCATCGGATCATCGCCGATCGGATGGATCGCACCGTCGGATCGATCATCGCCGATCGGGATCATGGCTTGGATTGATTGCAACTGTCGGATCGTCTTCGATGGGATAGATTGCAACCGTTGGATTAATCATCCCCGATCGGGATCATGGCTTGAATCGATCGCAACCGTTGGATCGTCTTCGATCGGATCGATCACAACGATTCGATCGATCATCACCAATCGGGATCATGGCTTGGATTGATCGCAACCGTCGGATCGATCATCGCCGATCGGGATCATGGCTTGGATCGATCACAACCGTCGGATTGATCATCTCCGATCGGGATCATGGCTTGGATCGATCGAAGATGTCGGATCGTCTCCGATCGGATTGATCACAATGGTCCGATCGATCATCGCTGATCGGGATCATAGCTTGGATCGATCGCAATTGTCGGATCGTCTCCGATTGGATAGATCGCAACCGTTCGATCGATAATAGTAGATCAGGATCATGGCATGGATCGATCGCAACCGTCTGATCATCTCTGATCAGATCGATCATCGCCGATCAGGATCATGGCTTGGATCAATCGCAACCGTCGGATCATCGCCGATCGAATGGATCGCAACCGTCGGATCGATCATCGCCGATCAGGATCATGGCATGGATCGATCGCAACCGTTGGATCGTCTCCAATCGGATCGATCGCAACCATCGAATCGATCATCCTTGATTGGGATCATGGCTTGGTCGATCGCAGACATCGGATCATCTCCGATCAGATGGATCGCAATAGTCCGATCCATCATTGTCGATCGGGATCATGGCTTGGATCGGTCGCAACCATCGGATCATCTCGATCGGATGGATCGCAACTGTTGGATTGATCATCACCGATTGAGATCATGGCTTGGATCGATCGCAACCATCGGATCCTCTTCGATTGGATTGATCGCAACCGTCGGATTGATCATCGCCGACCGGAATCATGGCTTGGATCGATCCAGACGTCGAATCATCTTCGATCGGATGGATCGCAACCGTCGGATTGATCATCGCCGATCGGGATCATGGCTTGGATCGATCGCAGACGTCGGATCATCTCCGATCAGATGGATCACAACCGTCGGATTGATCATCGCCGATCATGATCATGGCTTGGATTGATCGCAGACATCGGATCATCTCCGATCGGATTGATCGCAACAGTCCGATCGATCATTGTCGATCGGGATCATGGCTTGTATCGATCGTAACCATCAGATCGTCTCCGATCGGATGGATCGCAACTGTTGGATTGATCATCGCCGATCAGGATCATGGCTTGGATCGATCGCAACCATCGGATCGTCTCCGATTGGATGGATTGCAACCATCGGATCGATCATCCTCGATCGGGATCATGGCTTGGATCAATCGCAACCGTCGGATCGTCTCCGATCGGATTGATCGCAACGATCTAATCGATCATCGTCGATTGGGATCATGGCTTGGATCGATCGCAATCGTCGGATCCATCATCGCCGATCAGGATCATGGCTTTGATCAGCTGGCTGGTGCCTAGGTGCACAGTGTGCTCCTGGCACCAGCCGTGCCATGGCACGGCCCTTGGCACGGCCTATAAAATGGCCCAGCAAGGCCGTTCTGGCACGGCCCAGCAGGGCCATTGATGGGCCGTGCCAAAACGGCCCAGCAGGGCCATGCCAAAACGGCCTAGTAGGGCCGTTGCTGGGCCGTGCCAAAACGGCCCTTCTGGGCCGTGCCATGGCACGGCCCAGCAACGGCCCTGCTGCCCAGAAGTGCCATGGCACGGCCCAGAAGGGCCGTTTTGGCATGGCCCAGCAACGGCCCTGCTGGGCCGTGCCAGGCACGGCCCGTGACGGGCCGTGCCAGCATGGCCCATGGCCCATTTCTTGATGGGTCACGGGCCGTGCCGAATTTGATTTTTTTTTAATGGGCCGTGCCAGGCACGGCACGGTAATTTTCTGGCATGACTTAGAATATGCATTGGCTCCATTATATAGGTTAAATCTTTCTGTAATTCCACAAGCTCAGCTTAAAGCACATGAGAGGAATCTAGCATATATTTTATTAAGATATGAAATACATTATGAATATGAGAGAGATTTGGAGGCAAAGTTAACTTATAAGCTAGTGTCCCAATTCTTTCTATAACCTTATAAGGTCCAATATATCGGAGACTTAGCTTTCTTCCCTCCCAAACATCATTATTCCCCTCCAAGGAGATAATTTCAAAAACACCTTATCTCCTACTTCAAATTTCACCTCTCTATGCTTCTTATCTACATAGCTTTTCTATCTATCCTGAGCTGCCTTTAACTTAGCTTTAATAATTCTAACATGGTCTATTGTGAGTTGTACCAACTATGTACCTAGCAGCCTTCTTTCTCCTTCCTCATTCCAGCACACTGAAGTTCTACATTTTCTTCTATATAAAGCTTCATATGGTGCCACATCAATACCAAAATGATAGCTATTATTATAAGCAAATTCAATCAATAAAAAATGCCCATCTTAACTACCTGAGAATATCATGACACATGCTCTCAGCATATCCTTCAGTGGTTGAATAGTCCTCTCAAACTGTCCATCAGTTTAGGGGTGAAATACTATAGTAAATCTTAACTTAGTGCCTAAAGCTTTCTGTAACTCTGCTTAGAAATGAGATGTAAAATTTGGATCTCTATCTGATACTATAAATATCAGCACACCATGCCTGCTTACATTTTCATTTACATACAACTTTGCTAATCTATCCAAGGTAAAAGATATCTTTATAGGCAAAAATGGGCATATTTTGTCAATCTATCAACTATCACCCAAATAGAATCATTATCTCTTCTTGTTCTTGGGAGTCCCACAACAAAATCCATAGTAATCTGCTCCTACTTCCATTCTAGCACAAACAAAGGCAGCATCTTACTAGCTGGACTTTGATGCTCTCCTTTGATCTGCTGGCACACTAAATACTTAGATACATACTCAGCTATCTCTCTTTTCATCTCATTCCATCAATAGTTTTGCTTAATAGTTCTATACATCTTGGTACTTTCTGTGTGCATTGAATAAGCTAAGTTATGTGCTTCCTTCAAAATTTGTTCTTTCAATGATTTATTGCTGGTACACATATTCTGCCCCTAAATAACAACATACCATCATTTCTGACTGAGAAGTCTGACTGGGATCCACTTTGAACTAATTCTTTAACCTTTTGCAATGTGGATCCTGCATTTGAGCCTCTTTTATCTCCTCAAGCATCATTGGTCTAATTCTAAAATTTGCTAGTAAGGCTCCTAATCTATCTATTGCCAGCTCTGCATTTAATAACCTCAATTCCAACATCAGGGGTAACTACACTGCTCTGATGGAAGTCGATATGGCCCTAGATTTTCGACTTAAAGCATCAGCTACAACATTAGCTTTTTCTAGGTGATATTATATAGTGCAATCATAATCTTTTATCAGTTCTATCCATCTCCTTTGTCTGAGATTCAATTCTTTATGAGTCAGAATATACTTTAGGCTCTTATGATCTATAAATATTTGGCATCTCCTTCCATACAAGTAATGTCTCCAAATTTTTAAAGCAAAAATCATTGCTGCTAGTTCTAAATCATGGATGGGATAATTTCTCTCATGAGGCTTTAATTGTCTAGAGATATAAGCTATTACCTTCCCACCTTGCATCAGTACACATCCCAAGCCTTTAAGAGATGCATCACTATACCATAAAATCACTGCTACTATCTGGAAGTGTAAGCACTGGAGCTGAAACTAACCTTCTTTTAATTCATCCATGCTTCCCTGACATTCATTAGACCACTCAAATTTAATGTTCTTCCTCAGCAGCTTAGTCATGGAAGAAGCTATAATTGAGAAGTTTTCTATGAATCTTCTATAATATACTGCCAAGCCTAAGAAACTTCTCGCCTCTATTTGATTGGTAGGTACTTTCCAATTTACTATGACCTCTATTTTCTAGGGGTATACCATTATACCTTTGGCTAATATCACATGTCTCAAAAATTTTACCTCATTTAGCCAAAATTTACTTTTACTCAGCTTGGCATATAACTGCTTCTCCCTCAAGATTTGCAATACTATCTTTAGATGCTGCTTATGCTCATCTCTACTTCTGGAATAGATTAATATATCATTAATGAATACTATCACAAATTTATCCAAAAATTCTTGGAACACCTGATTCATCAATCCCATAAAAGCAGCTGGGGCATTGGTTAGGCTAAAAGGCATCACTAGAAATTCATAATGACCATATCTAGTTCTCAGTCTTTGGCATATCTTCTTTCTTTATTTTAACTGGTGATACCCAGATCTAAGATCAATCTTGAAAAATACTGCTGCCTCTTGAAGTTGATCAAATAGATCATCTATCCTTAGCAAAGGATAATTATTTCTAATGGTTACCTTATTAAGCTGTCTACAGTCTATGCATAACCTTAAGATACCATCCTTCTTCTTTACAAACAATATAGGCGCTCCCCAGGATGAAACAATGGGTCTAATAAACCCGTTGTCTAGCAATTCCTGAACCTGGACTTTCAATTCTTTCAACTCTGCTGGAGCCATTCTATAGGGTACCCTGGCTATACGTCTAGTATCAGGATTCAGATCTATACTGAATTCTATCTCTCTATCTGGTCGCAACCCTAGTAATTCCTCAGGAAATACATATGAAAATTCACATACCACTGGAATATTAGTCAACTCCGGGCTATTGTCCTCTAAATTTACCACACATGCTAGAAAGGCTTCATATTCCTTTCTCAACATTCTATCAACTACCAATGCTGAAATCATTCCTGAGGGTAACATTATCATTTCACTTATGAACCAGACTTCTCTACAATCTGAGGTATGAAATATTACTTCCTTCTTTGAACAATCTACTTTGACTCCATGCACTGACAACCAATCCATCCTCAATATAGCATCAAATTCTTTTAAATTTTAATGGAATTAGATCTGCTGCTAACTTCTAACGCTCCATTGAAACATCATAATCTCTATACACTTGGTCTGTAATGAAGGGTTTTCCTATTGGCATAAAAACTACTAACTAGCTACCCAACAAACTCATTTCTCTATTTAAATGCTTTACAAATCTATTGATATAAAAGAATGTGTGATCCAGAATCAATCAGAACACATGCATCATAACTATTAATGGGTAGCATACCTGTCACCATATTGGGTTGAATTGAAACTCCTGCCTGGTCATAGCAAA
The DNA here is from genome assembly GCA_900491605.1 of Calamus simplicifolius. NCBI lineage: Eukaryota > Viridiplantae > Streptophyta > Magnoliopsida > Arecales > Arecaceae > Calamus > Calamus simplicifolius. Next base: position 802,630 of record UESW01003960.1, read on the forward strand.
TACTCTAACTTTAGCTCTTGGAACATTAGGAATCATCCCTGGCTGACTGGTTCCAGATCTCATCTGATTGGCTAAGCTGGGGCATTACTATCTCCTCTCCTGGCAATCTATCCTCTCGGTGCAACAGATCCCTGAGTGGGCTCACTGCCCTGCATCCTCCTAGGGCAATCTCTCCTCATATGGTCCAGCTGACCACAAATATAGCATCCCCTAGTAACTTTCCTACATTCCCCAAAGTGCATCCTTCTACATACTACACTAAGGGACAACTCTCCCTCCACCATAGTGATGGCTCAGGCTTTTCACCTCTCCTGCCACTCTGCTACTAGTAGCTTGAGGTACCCCTCCATATACTGGCTTCCTCTGGACTGGGCTAGATATTGACACATATCCAGATCCTCTATCGACCTCCATAAGAGCTCTATGACCAGCACTATATTGTTTCACTTTTTGGGGCCTCTTGAAAAACTGGGTTCCTCCTACACCCGAAGGGAAACTAGGTGCACTTCTTTCTATTCTTTCCTACCTCTTATTAAGGAACTCCTTTTCAATATCCTTTGCCCTGAGAGCCTCTTGAACCAGTTCAACATAACTATCATAACTTTGCATGCTGGTCTTAGCCTTGATTGGGAGATTTAGCCCATCCTGAAATAGTCTGCACTTCTCCCTTTCATCCACCACTAAGGCTTCTACAAATCTAGACAACTCAATAAAAGTGGCCTCATATTCAGCCACTAACCTCTTTCCCTAAGTCAAATTAAGGAATTCTCTCCTCTTCTTATCTCTATACACCTCTGAGTAGTAGTATTGATGGAACTCCTTCCTAAAATCCTCCTAGGTTATTACTACTCCTTGTGGCTGCCTACTACCGATAGACCTCCACCAGTTCTGAGACCTTCCAACAAAAAGGTAGCAATGCTTAGTCTCTGCTCCTCTGAGCACTTCATCACCTCAAAGACTCTTTCTATCCTTTGGAGCCAGGCATCAACCTGAATAGGGTCAATGGTCCCCTGAAACTCCTGAAACCCCAACTATCTGGCTCTTTCTACATTCTTTTCTTCCTCTAAATTTCTAGACTGTATGTTGGAACTAGCACTCACTGCTGCTACCACTGCTTGAGTGATCATCCCCACCAGATTTGGCATACTTGGCCCCTAGGCATGTGCCTAGGATGAATCTATTAACAATGGGGTAGCTGATTGAGATGAAAACTCTAGCATTTGCTCTAGAAATATCTCGACCCTTGCCCCATCATATCAGCAAGTGGATCACTAGTAAATGCTCTACTAAGTTGGCCTTCTCTATTAGACTTTTTGGGTCTACCCCGACCTCGGCCTTTACCTCTCCTGGAGGATTACTTCCCCTTTATACTTGCTCTTGTATAAACCATCCTACAAAACACATTTCATTTAATCAGATTCATCATCCAATATTATACTCAACTATGCTAGACTCATGCTTATATCCCTAAGACCTAATAACCTATGCTTGATACCAAACCCTATCGGGACCCTTCCCCGACAGATGCGGTAATCTATAAAAATCAGGTAGAGTTCTACTAACCTTTATGTTGTACACCATAAAGCACTAATGAATCCCATCCAATTACCATAAATCATCAGCACAAAATTCATCCTAATAAAAACTTTTTAACCTGCTCATTTAATTTATACATTTCTCAATTCACAACTCAACTTAATTTATCCTACTCAGATAAGAATAATTTTTTCATACCCTGCTATGCATAATCTATAAACAACATCCATATTAATTTCACACAGCTTAAAGATCACATTAACAATTGATTTTAAAATCCAAAACCATTTCATACATTCAAATCAAGTCTATAGTACATCACCAAGATACAATTATATACATCTATACATACATGTCCTCACTTATCTCCATATATATATACACGCTTCTAGATACATTTTCATCCAATTTACATTTCTCCAAGAAAACAAATGTTTCAAAATATACAGCTACAAATCCCAGTCCAAGACCAAAGCTAAGGCTAACCTTCTAATCTTGCCAACTAGCTCACTAATCTGAAATAAAAAATATCAATAATAGAGGGGTGAGATTGAAGTCCCAATGACTGGATAACCATCAACCATGGGAAAGTTGAGAACAAAAATAACCATTTGAAATATATTAACCTTGTATAGCATGAATAAACCAAGTACACTTTTGAACATGATATCAAAAAACATAAAATATAACTTATGCTTCCAATAATATATCAGTACTGAAATACTGTATCAATCATTTTTTTCACTAGAAAATAAATTATTTGTATAAAAACCATGTGTGCTACATTGCTTTATAAAACATGTATATACTTTTTTGTAGCTCAGCCTTTCTATTCTTTTCACTTTGATCCCCACTAGGATATGTTTTGCCCACTAGTATTTCTTTTTAAAACTCTCCCCCACCAGGGGTCTGTTTGGCCCACCAGGCCCTATTTAAAAAATAATGCATGTTTTTCAAACTTGCCCACTGGCATTTCTTTATAAAACTTTTCCCACTGGGATGGACTTGGCCCATAGGCATTTTAAAACCATATGCAATATTTTTAGAACTCATGATGCTGGGCTATGTGTGCTGCCTCTAAGGTACCTTCTATAGTTGCCCTCATGTAGGTGTACTCTCATTGGGTGCATGCTATTTAATGGATCTCCGCACTTTGGTGGCACCTCTCACTACTCATGTAGTTCATCGGATAAGTGCCTATATCTTTTTCTGGGCTTCCACCATGCCCCTCCATGCCCCCTCAGGCCATATAGTAACCATCTGAACATTGAGCTATGATTCTTTGCCCCTATGGGCTGCTTACAACCTGTCCCACTGGGCTTGGTTTAGCTTGTACAGACCCTTGGCCACGGATCATAGTACGATCGAATTGCAAGGAGGTATCATTGTATCACTAGTGTGCAATGCTCATGCTATGGTAAAAACTATAGGGTGATCAGTCCCATAGTTGCCCGATGCTCTGTATGATACATGCGTTCAAATATGCTCTTTTTGAAACTTTACCATGCATATATACCATGTATGCATATGAAATTCATACTTTTTCTTTGAAATTTATACTTTCTTTTCTTAAACTCATGATATGCTTTGATATAATGATATAAACTTATGCTTTAAAATATGTTGTAAGCTCATTCTTTAAAACATGCTTTAAAAAACACCTTAAACTTAGTTCTCATTTCCAATGTTTCAAAAACCCTTTGAACACTATAATAAAATATCCACATAATATTTCAAATTACTTACGGAACTAGATGAGAAACCCACTCAACTTAGCTGCTAATACACTTGATTGGCTACTATCTTTCTTGTTCCGGCTCCCTGTAACAATCCTCTGGACCTAAGTCATCACATAGGCCGATCAGGCGTACATACAACTAGATTCTTAGGTTCACATGACATAACCATAATTATAATATAATTTTCTTTCACTCTTTTATATACTCAAATACATATGCTAACATATCATGCATATACTAATCACAAAACTCTGATACTATTTCCAAGCCTAGGGAAAATAAGCTTACCTTAGAAAGTAAGGAAACCCCTAGGCTTTTCCTTTTTTTCATCCTCCTCTCTTCTTCTTCTCTCTTCTTTCTCTTCTTTTTCTTTTCCTTTCCTTTCCTTCTTTTCCTCCATGGCTGAATTCTTCCTCCCTCTTTCCTTTCTCTCTTCTTTTTCTTTCTTATGGTAGCTTAAGGGGCTAAGCATGGGTCAGTGAGTTTTAAATAACTCATGAAAATCTCCATTTTACCCTTGATATCTCTTAAGGCACGCTTCCTAGAATACACATGGCTCACTCTTAACTATGATATATTGCCCTTAAATTTTTTTTTTCCAATTTGCCCTTAGCCAATTTTGTGAATGACCTTCGGAGTCCTTCATATTTCCTTCCAACTATTTTTTTCCCCATGAACTGTTTTTTTCCATTTTGACCCTGGTAATTTCCTAATTGACTTCCAAAGTAGTTGGCTATATGGTCGCCTAATTTGCTCCATGAACTTTTTTTCTCATTTTGACCTTGGTAATTTTTTAATTGACTTCCTAGAGGTCACCCATTGCTCTCACCTGAGCACAACTTACAAAACTTAGCTAATATTTGGAGCAATAGAGCTACTATGATCGCACCCGATATGTCCAAAGAACCCTCTCAAAATAGCCAACCAATTATAGTTATTACTAAGTTACTACATGATCACCGTTCCAAGTTTTTACTAGATCCATCTTTTCTTTTTTTACAGACTTAAAAGGAAAAATTCCAGTGATTTAAATCATACAAGGCGACCAAGTGTCGCCTTTTAAGATCAATTCCACAATAGAGCCCTCTCCTAAAATGGTCGCCTTGTTAGGGGGAGCTTCTATTTGGCCCGCGACTTTCGCTGAGGAGCCCCCCTATTTTGAGGTTTTTTTTTCTACTTAGTACCCCCCAGAAATTACTAAGTAGCCCCCCCTAAAATGATAAAATACCTAAACTACCCCTTCCCCCTTCAACCCTCCCCGTGCAGCCTCTTCCTCAATCTCCCCCTAAATTGTTGAGTATCCCCCCCTCCCCCCCCATCCGACTGCGCTCGTCCGCTCGCTCTCGCTCACGGTGCTTCCCTGACAGCATCTTCCCCAGCGGTGTCTTCCCTGGCGATGGCTTCCCGGCAGGTAGGTTCTTCTCCCTCCCTCCCTCCCTCCCTCTCTCCCTCCCTCGATCCGCTCTCTTCCATAGGGCTTTTGTTTTTTTTTTAACCAACCTCCCCTCCCTCCCGGCGTCCATCTCTCCCATGGCTCCACGGCTCCACCCCTCCGCCACCTCTCCCCCTCCATCCCAAAGATGGGATCTCTGTTCGGCCCTAGTTGGCCGAGCAGAGATCCTCTGTTCGGCCCACCAGGGCCGAACAGAATTAATCTGTTCGGCCGAGCTGGGCCGAACAGACTCTGTTCGGCCCATCTCGATCGAACATATGTAATGAATGAAACATCTGTTCAGCCCAGCTCGGCCGAACAGAATTAAATCTGTTTGGCTCAGCTCGATCGAACAGAGTAATTAAATTATTAAATATAATTTTATAATAAAGTATATTAATAATAATTATAATAATAAAGTATTATAATTTATAATATATTATAAAGTATATTATAAAGTATAATTTATAATATATTATAAAGTATATTATAAAGTATAAAGTATATTATAATTATAAAGTATATTATAATTATAATCAAGTATATTATAAAGTTTATAATTTAAATGAGTTTATTATTAATATATTTTTAATAAAAATATATTATTTGATATTTTTTTTAATGATGAATATTGCAATGTTTCAGATATAGATGCTGGCCCCTCACGAGTTAGACCCACTGCATCTGCTAGGAGACGTAGAACCCAGGCGCCTCAGGTTATTGAGATTTTTGAGGTTCCTGAGGTTGTTGTTGCACCATCGCCCCCAGATGAGACAGCAGACGAGGACATCCCAGCTGTGAATGTTGATGATGATGAGGCAGATGGTCCTTGTCCAGACGGTCCTGAGGATGACTCTGTCCTTAGTAGTTTCAGGACACATTGCAGCCTCCATCTGGAGGCAACAGGTATTTGTTCGTTGTTCTACTGTATGTTATTTATTGTATTATTTGATGCTGTTAGGTGTTATTCATGTTATCCATTTATATTTTGCAGAACGGACTCCACTGAAGTGCATGAACCATGCTGCCAAAGTAGGTGAGTGGCAGTGGTGGGCATCAGGGCAATCGAATAGGAGATTCAGGGATATAGTTTAGCAGTCTAGTCTTCTAGAGCTAGTGCATTGCTCTTATCAGTTCGCCGATAAGATTCTTGTCTCGGGCTTTGTAGAGAGATGGCAGCCCAAGACGAACACCTTCCATCTTCCCTTTGGCGAGATGATAATCATGTTGGATGATGTTGCCGCCATATTAGGGATTAGTGTCATGGGTGCCTCAGTGTCCTTTTCGATTGATAGGATGAGTGATCGGATGCTGAGGACCTCCTCGCGTACACCGATGGACTCCCGGCACTCCACCCCGTTCTACGATGGACCATTTAGTGATTCTATGCGAGTCATTGGACGTACTGAGGGAAGATGAGGTATGTACCATAGGACCATGCACTTGTGCATTTATATAATTTGTCATACATTATCAAACTTATTATGATTTAATATATTGCAGGTAGTTTGGGATCCCCATCATCTTATTCGGGATGATCATCCATTCCTTGATATTGCATTCTTCAGTGGCTGCCTGAAGTGCATGGATGTCGTAGAACCCTATCATCCTAAAAGGGTTTTACGATAGTTCGGTAGGATACAGACAATCCCCCGTGCGCCACTGGCCCCTAGCGAGCCAGCAGAGGATCGACAACAGCTTCATACCGCATATGGTACGTTTTCTATGAGCAGTTATGGGAGAGGTGGGAGGATCACCTGCTGAGCACAGCGAGCAGGAGCCATCATGTGACCCGACCCTCCGATTGCGTACCAGGATTTTTGGAGTGGTTTTCTCAGATCACGCATCTGGCTGTTCACCCTCCGGAGAGCCGATCCAGTATCTACTCCCGATCACGTCCCGATGATGCTGATGCTGATGTGCTAGGCCGGCGTATTGCAGATGCGCTTGGCCTTTGCACTGACATATTTGATATGGATCGGGAGGAGGCTGCTGCGTCACAAGGGAGGCACATGTACGATGTCATATCGCAGATGGCACATGTGTTGCAGGGTTAGCATATCTCTACAGTGCAGCCTATTCAGCCTGATGTTTCTGGCCCTAGTCATGCATCGCCATAGTAGTACAGGCGTCGACGACGGCGTGGTAGGGATCCCTGATGTACCTCATGTATTTGTATTTGTTAGCACATAGTGCATCTTTTTGTAATAGACATTGAAATTTGAATGAAAATTCACTTCCTTTCGGCTCAATTTTAATGAAAATCTTTTGAATTAATATAAATATATCATACATTATACAAAATTGATTGTTGCAAGCAAAAGGACTTCTACAACTCAATAGTCTCGTTAATAATGACATCCGACGAGATCGTTCGTCTGAACTCGTGAATCCTAGATTCATATGAAGAAGCCCATCTGGAAGCACACGGTAAATGATGTTTGTGCCAATTGCTTGCTATTGGGGGAACAGGATGGCCGGTAACAAACACCTGCAAAATATAAATTAGTAAACATAATGAATTATTAGTCATTTAAGCATGATTAAGAGTTGTTCAATTAATATCTCAACAAAATGATTGCCATTAACGAACGCCACTGCAATATCTTTGCGGGATAAAGGAGGAAGAGGTACCGATCGTAAAGGTAGGAATGTAAGACATTGTTGCAAGGAGAGGTGGTATAAGACAACGTTATAGCAGGACGCTATAACGTGCCCCATATCCGGCATAGTCATCCACCGATCAAATGGTGGATCATTATCAAAATATGATAATGCATGCTTAATCTCCTGAAACCTCCCTTCAACAGCAAATAAAGCACGATAGTGCTCTGAATGACATTGCAACTCATTCAATAAATCCTTCCTAATACGTAGCCAATCCTCCTCTCCAAATCCCAGCAAGTCAGCTATTGCTCTAAATCTACAGTTGCCGTCAGCTTTAACATCCTTGATATGTTGGATGAATGGCCTCAACCCATCTGGAATTTGATCATATAGATTTTGTTGACGAGAAACCTGCAAACCATTAAAGAATGAATTAGACGCAATAGAAACATTCGCTTTGTAATAACAAATGGCACGGGTCCGGAAGGTGCTGGCATGTGCCGGCACGTACCAGCACGCATCTAGCACGGGGTTCGGAAGTTGCTGGCATGCGTCCGGCACATATCGGCACGCGTCCGGCACTCACCGGAATGGGTCCGAAAGATGCCAACACGAACCGACACGGTTCCGGCACTTACCGGCACGGGGTCAGGAAGTTGCCGGCTTGTGCCGGCACGAACCGGCATGCGTGCGGCACATATCGACACGTGTCTGGCACATTCTGGTATGGTCCCTTACTAAGTGAAAGAAATGCTTCATACCTTCTTCCTTGGTTGCCTCTTTGGTAATTGCGTCGCTTGTGGAGTGCCCGTACCAGGAGAATAACTATCTTGTCCTGAAAGAATCAACTCAAAGGCAGAAGGATCACGACTGGTAGATGTATCAACCTTCAATGAAGCACGGCTGTGACCAACTGAACGAGTGACCCTTTTGGCAGGTTCTTCAAGAGAAGTACTTTCTGGGCTAGCAATCTCTTAATTTTCTTAACATCTGCAATTGTGAAGACCCATCTAACTGTTTGAATTTCCGAGCAATTATATCCAACTCTGGTTCACAGCTCAGCTGAATACTTAGCACATTTGAAGCCATCATCATATCAAGTTTTCTCCAATGAGGATATATGCAATCTAAGGAAATTGGCCGACCTTCCATCCTGAACCGTGCAATCTTGTGGCTGCATGGTAAACCATGTGTGCGCCGAATAGCACACCCACAAACTGAAGCATCAATACCAACTGAATCGGCTCGCTTCGCTTAAGCGAGCATCTGATTTAATGCACTTATAGAAACGAAACCTCGCAGTTCTTTGAAATCAGTAGGCTTAAAGTCGTGTTGCACGACCGTCAAACTCTTCTCAAATGAGGCTTTAATGTCACTATGTTGTAACTCAATTAAATTATGTATTTTTGTCCAAGACGATTCGAAATTCCCTTGGCTTGATCCAAGCTATCTTTTCAGCCTTGCATGTGCACTTTCAGCCCTAAAAAAGTAAATAAAATTTAATAAAAGGGAGATAACAATTGCATTATTAAATTATAAATTTCTTAAATTTATCAATTCTTTGTGATACCTATTAGTTGTCAAATTTTCGTAGTGCCTACATGTGTCCGTCCATGCTGCAACAAATCTTTACATGTGTCCGTCCATTGTCGTAACATTGAGGGCATCCCTTTGCTTCAACATAGATAAAATGTCCTTAGGCTGAACCAAACTCTTCGACACCTCCACTAGTATTGTAGTCTCCTCCTTAGATAATCTCCCGCATATGAGTACCCCTCGAGATGCTTTGTAGCTGGATGATTGTGCATGCCGTAAATGACCGTTACCATCCAATCATCTGCAGTGTACAATTTCTTTCCTCTTAAGCCAAAAGGACATCTACACTTCTTAGTGCCACTGGCCCTGGTCTTTGATCCCTTTTCCTTGATGTGTTTACTTTTGCAAGTACCGCTCCTCTCACAAGAAAAAACAATTCTTGGTTTCTTAACATTGCTGCCCGAATCAGATTTTTTTAATAATAACAACAATCCATTCCTCTTTCCGACTTTCCGACACCAATTACACATTTCTTCTCTACTTTTGAATATCTATAAAATAAATAGTTTTATGTTGGTAGACAATTATAAACATTGCTCAGTCAAATAATACGAAAATAAATGTAATTAAATTTTACCTCGTAAGTTGTAAATTCATTGTGTAATCCATTACACAATGGAGCCAATCACGCTGCATTCGATCGAAGCATCGTTCTGCATGATCAAATAATAAATTTTAACCATGATCATAATTAATCAAACCCAAAAAAAATTAAACACTATGTTCGACCACTCAGGGCCGAACAGAAGATTTCTGTTCGGCGACACAGGGCCGAACAGAAGAATTCCTTCATCTGAATAGAAGAAAAAATTCTTCTATTCGGCACTAGTGGGCCGAACATATAAGTTGTTTGGCTTATTGTGGCCGAACAGAGCTAACCTGTTCGGCCACACATGGCTGAACAACGCACGAATCGAAAAAAAAAAATGGAGACGGAGATATAAACTAACCTTTACGACCGTAGCACATTCATAAATTATTAATTGCTTGTCCATTGCTTATCTTAAGATTGAAATTGCTTCAATCGAGGATCCAATGATAATCCGGAGTGAGGGAGGTGGAAGGACGATCACAGGGGCTGTTTGGAGGTCTCGGGGGGGCCACGGGCTCAAGGGGGCTGTTTTTTTGGGGGGGAGGAGGGAAGGATATTATGGTCCTAAAATTTTAAGGACAAAAATATCATTTTTTTAATATGGCATAGGGGCTCCTCAGTTAAAAATGCGGGCCAAATAGAACGACCCTTGTTAGGCGTCTGAATCCTGTAATGCACAGTTTTTGGCATTCATTACGTGAAATTGAGGGAGGGGGAGGGAGTTCACGTGAGGGAATTTGGCAGCCATTCATTTTTCTTTTCTTTTTCTTTTCATTACATGCTCACCTAAGAAAATTTTGAAGACATTTCAACTTCTAGATTTCATTTCAATCTCTTCTAACTTGCTTCAAATGTCATTTAACATAGAAATATTTACAAAAGCCCTGATTACAAATTTCAATTGAATAATTTGTACAAATCTTCCCACACAATGCAAGAATTAAAAACTCAAGATGCTACATAAAGAATTATGTAAAATACCATGGAAGGTGTTAAATCCTCCACATTTCTAAATGCTATAAAACATAGTTAAGATTTAAATAAAATAACTTTATAAATGGCTTTCCCAACATCTATAATGCTAACAAAATATCATGACATTTAGAAAATGCCAACAAATATCCATATAAAATACCATAAAAAGCACTAAATCTCTTACATTTCTAAATACCACAAAACATAGCTAATATTTGAATAAAATGAGCTTATAGGTGGATTTCTCAACATTCATAAATTCTAGCAAAAAATCATGGTACGTAGGAAATGCATGAAAAATTCAAATAAAATATCACCTAAATCAGTAAATCCTCTACATTTCATAAATGTAGGGTACAATCACTATAAGAGAAGAACAAAATAGCGACAAAATTAGTGATGGATCTACATTCGTAGCACATAGCTTCGAATCAACGATGGATCGGTAAGTAAAAATGATAATTTTTTTTTAAATCTAGCGTTAGAATTAGCAAGGAAAATTGCTACAAAAAAATTCATTTCTAAATGTTGTAGCTAATTATGGCAGTAAGACATGACGCCAACAATTGTGACAGTATAAAGAAAGTTTTGTGATGAAAAGCTATCGCCGCTAACACAATAGATTAACGATGAAAATTTTCTTTGCTAAACTTAGCGATGACAAATGTCTGTCACTAATCTTAGCGACGACAAATTTTTATCGCTAATTGTGCTGAAATGACATTGTACATTTTACTGATGAATTTTTGCTATTACTAGATTGAGCGATAGCTGTGTGCATCGCTAGGTTTAGCGACAATGATAGTCTGTCGCTAAAACTCTTCAAACCCTTCCCTTCAGCTTAGATTATATTTTACCCCACCGCTCCCCCTCTGATCTTCTTCGCAACACCCATATCTAGCCTCCAACGCCCAGATCTAGCCTCCGTTCGTCATCTCGCTTTACAGTGCTTTGCTCCTTCGGTTGATCAGAGAGGGATAGATGAAGATTATGAGGACAATGAGCCCTTCTCTGATCCAAGATTTATGGTTAGCTTTTCATTTCCTTTTTTCATTTTTGACACGAACGAAGGGAGCAAACTCGAGTAAGTTTTTGAACCTCAGGGGCTGAAATATTTGCCGTCATTTGCTTCTAATCTAAGAAAAGAAAAGAAAAGCAAAAAAAATTGGTTCAGTTTTTTTTTCGCTTTTCCTTTCATTTAAATAATCTTTTGCTATGATCCGACAAAAATTGAAGGTCGAAAAAATAATTTATGAGACATCCATACTGCAATCCACACTTTTCTTTTCCTTTCCTTTTTTCTTTGATTATTTTAATAAAAAATCCTAATTAATTAATTTTTTTTATTTTGCCAGTTGTTTTGCATCGCTATTGGAACCATGTCACAAATTAAAGCCCATCAGATTCTATCTCAGAATAAAATAAATGAATTCCTTTTCATAAATAGTGAACCATTTAGTCTAGTTGCAATGCCTACATGATAGCCCCATAATTCTTATTTGTGTTGGGTTTTAAGTCAATTTGGTCTTAGCTATGTTGGTCCTATTTTGCCATTAGTTCCTATTAGTAACTTTCATAAGAAAGATTTGACCCGACTAGATGGGCCCAACTGAAGATGCTATACATGAACAAATTAATAGGCATCATGAAAAATGATATTCAAATTAATGAACAAATAAAGCCAACAAATGAATAAAAGTGAGAAAATAAAAATCAAACTAACTAGGTACCATTCCAATTAGTCATTATATATGTAAAATAATAAGTACTATTATTATGTAAAATAAAATTGGTACCATTCCAATTAGTCATTATATATGTAAAAATTAACTACTCATATTTAGGAAAACTTGGTTTAAAATACTAATCTATATATGTTCACTGTTTCAGTTAGAATTATATATAAAAAAATGAGACTGGAACGTCAGTGGATGTATAAACGGTTGAAAGATGGCTTTTTAAATTTGCAGTTTATGACTGGAATGAGACAATACATAGAATTGCATGCAGTCATCTAGAAATGATGGACAATGATAGGATAAGGTGTCCATGTAACCATCGTAAGTGTCAGAATCGCATATTTCATGAAGTGAATACAGTTAAGTTGCATATGTATAGAAATAGTTTTGTACTGAATTATTATTATTGGACTTTACATGGGGAACAAGCAGTTGGAGTTAACTTGAATTACAATATCAATTATATGGATGAAGGTTCTGCTGCATTTGATCATGCAGAATCATCCAATCGGTACCATTCCATGGTTATAGATGTAGCTAGTCATGCATTCAATCCAACTTACATGGAAGAAACATCGAATCCGAAGGCCCAGAAGTTTTATGATATACTTAGGGCTGCAGATGAGGACTATACCCTAGATGTAGAACTCATTTATGTTGACCTCATATTTATTTTGATGAATACAAAACGATTAAGTATAGTACTAAGAATTTTATTGAGACAGTGATTTCAGGAAATCCATCATGAAGGAAGGTGTCACATCAAATTAAACTATCCCATATATCAAAGGTAACATAGGTAAAGAGATATGATGGTGAATGAGTTTTCAAGGCAAAAATAATTTCAAAGAAATTTTGTTAATAAACTTAAATTCCAAACTGCACAAGTAATTTCATGCTTCAGATTGCTTCTATTTTTCAAAACATACAGAACTAGCTTTGGATATTCTTCATGAGAATCTTGTTTTTCGAAGCATCCCTGTCTATCTAAATTTTTATTTTATCTTGCACTGGACTTAAATGTTTTACTAAGTTTTTGAGCAGACAAGCATTTGTTAAATTTTTTCCAAACTCACTTACGGAGCAAATCCTATTTAAAGTTAGAGTTACGAAGCAAAAATTCCATTAAAATTGGTGTTAGGCACTCAACTGGGTGCCCAACATGGGGATAGGTGCCCAACTGGGAGTTAGGCACCCAACACTAAGAAAATGTTAGTTAGCCGCTAAGGTGGGCATCCAACAAAAAAATAATAAATAATAATAATAATAAAGTAGTTAGGTGCCCAATTGGCCGCTTAACAAAGAGTTAGGTGCACAACTGAAGCCATGACTGAGTTAGGCGCCCAATTGGGCACCCAACACAATGTTAGGTGCCTAACTCTGGGAATTTTCTGGTTAGGCTCCCAATTGGGCACCCAACGAAATAATTTTATAATGTTAGGTGCCCAATTGGTCATCCAATGAGACTGTCTCGCTCTCTAATTTTTTTTCGAGACTCCTTTTGGAAAAGATCTCTCCATTGCTGCTTGTCATTGCTCTGTCTGAAGCTCCATTGCTGCTTGTCATTGCTCTGTCTAAAGCTTTTAATGCCGCCATTTTTTCTTCAACATCGAAGACTTGGTGCTTGCTCACTAATTGTCATTTTATTGCCATCATTTTTCTTTGACGAATGCAAAATTTTTTTCAAATGAGTTGTTCTTTGTCTAAAGACTTCATCTCTCAGCTTTCAAAGCATCTAGTGAATGAAAATTTGTCTAGAACTGGTTTTTTTTTCAAAGCTAGCCATCTAAAGCTTTCAATGCAGTCATTCTTCCCTGGTAATTGAATCTTTTTCCATGGCCTAGTAATTGTTTTTTAAGGCTCGCTGCTTGCTCGTTTAATGCTGCCGTCTGCTTCAACGAAGACTGCAATTTTTTTCTTACGGCTCAGTGATGGTTTTTCAAAATTCATTGCCTGCCTTCAATGCTCGCACCTTATTTTTCAAAGCTTGCATTTAATGTCCACTCCGTCTCCAAACTGCCATGTTCTGGACTTTGCTTATTGTTGCCGCCGGGATCTGTCCTTCGACTCGGACGCGGCCGGTCTCCTGATCATGGCTTCCTTCTGGACGGACCTGCACAGAAGTCCTCACGTGAGAGGCATTGGGGGTGGCCCTCCGTGGAAGACCCTCCGACGCTCAAGTCAGCGGGGATCAGTGATCAACAAAAAATGGGGAGAAGGATCTCTCTGGGAAGTCCTTCCAGGGGTGGCCAATCGGGAGCTCGAGGGGAGCATCGACGAGTAGTGGAGGAGAGAGAGAGTGAGCAAGAGTGAGAGTGAGAGTGAGCCGGGGGCTGTCAGCACATACCTGAGAGAATCTGGGAATGTTGTATTTATAGGCAATCACCTAGATCTTGAGCGCCTTCTGGAAGGTTCGAAGGTTGTTGGGATTCGAATCAAGCTGTTATGAAGTCGGTGGGATCCGTATCTTGTTTGTTAAAAGATCGATGGCTGGGAGGGCCCCCTGATGGCCGGAGATCTGATGAGTGTGTAGGTCCTAGGCCATTATTCTAGATCCTAGACCACTCCTCAATATGATTCTTTGTTTGAGATTCTGTTACGATAGGCCTAGGCTCTCCCGCATCGGGTTCCACGGAGGTGAGTATCGAGTTATGGATTGCTCATGGAAGCCGAGCTATGGGAAGCTCGGGGGAAGCCGAGCTATGGAAGCTCGGGGAGGCCGAGCTATGGGAAGCTCGGGGAAGCCGAGCTATGGAAGCTCGGAGAGGCCGAGCTATGGGAAGCTCGGGGGAAGCCGAGCTATAGGAGCTCGGGGAGGCCGAGCTATGGAAGCTCGGGGGAAGCCAAGCTATGGGAAGCTCGGGGGAAGCAGGGCTATGGAAGCTCGGGGAGAGCCGAGCTATGGGAAGCTCGGGAAGAGCCGAGCTATGGGAGCTCGGGGAGGCCGAGCTATGGGAAGCTCAGGGGGAGGCCGAGCTATGGAAGCTTGGGGAGGCTGAGCTATGGATGGCTCGGTAGAACCGAGCCATAAGTTGCTCGGCCCACCGGACCATATTAGTTGGCTCGTTCTTCATAGGCGTAACGTAGCGGGCGGGGGGATGGGGCTGATCTTAGCCCCTTCGCACGGTTATCATGCAATGGCGACTTTACCCTCAACACATGCCCCCCACTCCCTAGTTCGAAGCGTAGGTTCGGTGTAGGGAGTATAGACTTGGGTGGCGCATTGCGAACGAGGGGACATCTAATTGATAGCCCAAGCAATGATACCCTAATTAATGCGGTGGGGTCGCTTTGCTTTGTCGAGGTGGATCCGTCATTCCTTAGGGGCGAAGGTAATGGTTGGGGAAGCGCCGTGTGGGAAATCTCGATTTTCACGGCGCCCGTAGTGGCGGTTCTGGATGCCTAGGTCGAGATGCTTCTCCCTCACCCTGAGGCGGTTTCACTTGGAAAAACGGAGTCGTGGCGGCGCTATCTCTATTCATAGTGCCCTTTTTGCTTTCCCTTAGAGAACTTCGTCTTCCTATTTTTACTGCGATCTTGCTCAGCATCTCCTGCGATTGAAGATATGGTGAGCCCAAGTGATCAGGCTTCGGAGGTAACCTTGGCAGATTTGGAACGGATACGCCGCCTGTACAAGATCCCCTAGGATGTTGTCTTGTTGCTTCCGACGGCTGAGGACAGGGTGACATCTGGATTAGGGGATGGGGTGTTCTGCTATAAGGAAAGTTTGAGGGCAGGTCTCCGGTTCCCTCTTCATCCGTTGGTGCGGGAGGTGATGAAGTTCTACAACATATGCTTCACCATGGTGGCTCCCAACAGTTGGCATAACCTTATCGGGTTTATCTCGTTGTGCAAACGCCTCGGGGTGACCGCGACCCTTTCGATATTCAGGTGTGTTTCAATCTGGTTTTTGGGAGGGCCTCAGAATGGCCTTACATCGGCCCCGGAGATCCTTCAAGATGATATCGGATAATCCATCATCGATAAAGGAGTGAAAGTCGCGATTCTTCATAGTCGAGGGGAATATTGGTTCGGATTTCCCTCGGGTGTGGGGGCAGTACGTGAAGGATCCAGAAGCGCACCCGAAGTTAACTGAGTCGGAGAAAAGGGATCTGATCGTGCTGCGCGGCAGTCGGACGCTCCCAGCCAGCATTCTCCTATCGGAGGATGCTCTCTTCGCGGTCGGATTGAGCCCCGTCGATCCTCGCGGTGAGTATCACTCCGTGGTCAATAGTTTAGCGTGGCTCCATCTTTGATTTCTGTGCGAACTAACGGACGAATCATATTGCCCCTACAACTGAAAGATCGGCGCTCGCAGACCAGATGAGGGAGGAGCTAGGAAAGCGCCGTAGGAGATCTAGCTCCAGCAGCAAGCATCGGTCCGAGAAGAGGTCTCGCCCTTCTGGCTCCCACTCTAGGGGGGTCGGGGGAAATGGTGATGATCGGCGCTCCTTGTCGCCGCAGGCCATAAGTACCGAAGTTTCGGCGGTGCACGATCTTTCGGCGCTGGAGGAGGGTCTGTCCTGGGGCAAAGACCGGGATGTTGCGGGGGTTTCGGAGGAGGCTGCTGAGATTTCTTCCCCTCCCGTTGTTGTTTTGTCTGACGATGGCGAGGGAGAAACGCCGGTTGGCTTGGGGGCCCCCGTGGGTGGGGCGGTTCGGCCCTCCTCATTGGAGGCCAGTGGCTCGGAGGGGTTACAGGTGGAGGTGGGAGTGACCTCCGCTTCCATCGAGGCAGAGGAAGAGGTTGCGGCTGCTGAGGTTCGGCCTGGGTCGCTGGTAGAAGAGCCAGCAGGCGACGAGGAGATGGCCAACCTACCGAACCAACGATCAAAATTCGTGGGGGGCTTTCTGGTAAAGGGCCTTCAGCCGAGGCATAAGAGGCTCCAGGGGGAGCCGAAGTTCCTGAAGAGTCTGTTGTGGACAGGGGATTTCTGAGGAGATAAAGCAGAAGAAGAGGAAGAAGGAGAAGGAGGGGAGCCGTCGAGCGAAGGGGATGCTCGGGTCGGGGCACTCCTCGCCGGAGTCGAAACGCTCGAAGCTTCTCAAGCGAGGGCCCTAGTGGCGGAAGCTGGCCTACCGAGGAGCTCATGGGTCACGGGTGCCTAGGCTGGCTCCCTGAGCGCAGACTTCCACTCACACGACCCGGAAGTGAGCGCTAGGTTCTTCGCTCTGATGCGGTCTGTGTTCCAAAGGGAGGAGAGTTCCTCGACAGGAGGGGATCATTCGGAGGACCTTGTTGAGATAGCCTTCTGTCGCACCGGGGCACCAAGTGAGGCTTTTCTTCTCCCCGAGATTGACGATCTTGCTCTCATGAGGATCCCCAGACTATGCGTCTCGGTAGGTTGTCGCACCGAAGTTGGGTCTTTAGTCAGTTAATTCGTCTATGCCTTTTATGTGTGTAATCCTTTTTTGCAGAATGCTCTGATCATGAGGGCACTGAAATGGCGCTTGCATTTGGCTGTTGGAGCTTGGGCTCGGGCCCGCTATGAGGCCGATCACCTCAAGGAGAGGGTAGATTCTGCTGATAAACTCTCTCGAACCCTGGTGGTCCTCCAGAGGGAGCTCGGGGAGGCTCGCAGGATTCTTGCAGTTGAGAAGGAAAGAGCCCCTCAGCTCGCCGTATAGGTTGGTAAACTCCAGAGGGAGCTCGGGAGGCTCACAGGATTCTTGCAGTTGAGAAGGAAAGAGCCTCTCAACTCGCCATACAGATTGGCGAGCTCCAAAGCTTCCGTGAGCAATCCGAGAAGGCTAGTTTGGAGCTTGCTCAGGCCAGGGCAGAGCACGAGAGCAAGGTCAAATCCATGCAACTATTCTTTGATAAGAGGTGGGACCAGCTGAAAGCTAGCCATGCCGAAGATAGAGTCAACTGGAGCAAAAGGCTCGAGGAGGAAGAGCATAAGCAAAAGGCTCGAGGAGGAAGAGCATAAGTGCCGGCGGCAGCAGGACCACCTCACCCGCCTAAACAAAGAGCTCGCCGATACAAAGGATCGGCTAAAGTGGTCGGATGAGCGAGCTGCTCGACTTTCTGACGAGCTCGACTACGCTCATCAAGAGACCGGGGACGCTCAGTCCCGGGTGGACGAGCTAGAAGAGAGCCTTCGTCAAAATCAATCGGCCAAGTCTAGGGCTCTCAATAGGGTCCACGCGCTGGAGGGCGAGCTGGCCCGGCGGGACGAGCAGGTAGGGCACCATTTGTTTTACCCATCTTGGTCTTTCGGCTTCCGCTTTACTTGGCTTTTTGTCTGCAGTTGAACAGGGCGAGCCAGGAGTTTCAGGGGCGGTTGGCGGCATTCGGAGAGGATGCGGCCTCGAGGCACCGAAGGATCTCCGAATTGGAGAAGCAATTAGCTGAGGCCAACGCGCGGGCCTCTTCGGCGGTGGAGGAGTACAAAAAATCCACTGAATTTGCCGACGAACACAGGGTGGCCTGTGCCGATGCATTTCAGCTTGGCGAAGATGAGGCGGGCTAAGGTTGCCCAGGCTTATCCTGACCTGGACCTGTCTTGCCTGGAAGCCGAGCATTATGAAGCGTACACCCGGGGGTCGAGGAGGACGAGTATGAAGAAATATCTGATGTTGACCTCGAAGCTATTCTGGGAGCCGATGCGGCTACCGAGGTATCCCGTCGACACCTTCGAGAAGGGGGGGCCAAGCGATGCCCTTGCTGATGCTGCCGCAGAAGTGCTGGGTCTGACCCCAAGTCGTGACTCCTTGGGGTCCGTATGTACTTTTTCTTTCTCTTATTTTGTAGTTTGACTGAAGACTGATAAATGGATCAGCTGCTTGTCATTCATTTGTCCTTCTTGGCTGTAGTTTTCTTGCCTTTAATTTTAGTCCTAACTACGAGTGTCATTTGGTTGATTCCCGGGCTCGAATTTTGAAGGAATATCCTGGTCGAGGCCAAGGCATAGGGATAGCCCCGACGGTAGAATCGAACGTCCACATGGCTTGGTTTGAAGGGAGGTTGAGAGATGATTTAATTCAGATTAGGCCGAGTGACACAGTGGTTCAACTAGGTCCTAAGAATGAAATAGCTCGGCTAGGGACGAGGGGCAAAGTGGCTCGGCAAGGGTCGAGGGGCAAAATGGCTTGGCGAGGGCCGAGGGCAAAAAGGACTCGGCGAGGGCCGAGGGGATTTTCATTGCCAGTAGCCAGACTGTGGTCATGCCTTCGACGAAGAGAGAGGGGGGTTTGTTGAACCATCGCTGTCACCCCTTTATTCTTCCTAGCAGAGAGTGGGTTTGGCCTTTGCATCCATTTATTACCCCTATCAGCGTTTTATCTTTTCCAAGGCAGGCCGATTTTTGTTTCACCGAAGTGGGTGGTATGGCTCTGCGGCCAGCAAAAGGTCGCTCAAGACTTTCCGACGAACCAGTGTTGTGTTGATCTTCCCCGACGTGGGCTGCTTTGGCTTGCGGCGTAAGTGCTTATTCGCCATTGGAGGACGTCGTTTTCGTAGGACAATCCCCAAGGTCCGCCAGAATCCGCAAGATCGGCGACGATCTTCTGCATTTAAAGCTTGTGATCGGGGGTCAGAGGTAATCTTTTGGCATGCGTCATGGCTGGGGCCACGCGCTCGGTGCGCATCGTGGGACGCTGTTTTTTATTTTAGGAGGTCACGTCGTGGCGCGGGCTTGGCATTTCGAATCCCGGGGTTTTCCACTCTGATAGCTGTTCCCGGTCCGTCTTCGCCTATAAAAAGGGAAAAGAGGGCTGTGTTGGGCCATCCCAAAGTTTTTCTTTACTGTAAACTGTGGAGGCGCACACAATGCCTGTTTATTTAGGGCTTAGAGCGGGAGGACCGAGCTTTTCTCCTGTGAGTCGTCATCGTCCTCCTACAGTTGGGGTGACGAAGGAGCCGTCGGGGGGTGGCCTGCCCTCAAGAAAAAGCTCCGGAGATCGTATGAAGAGCGCACAGGAGGTCTGCAGAAATCGCATGGAGAGCACACATATACGCTTTCCGTGTGACCTTTGTGGTTCCCCTTGGGGACGTACGGAAGGAAGTGTACGCGGGCTCCCATGGGTTGCGTGAATTTCTCCTCCTCCCTGGTTTGGATTCCTGGGCTTGTACGCCCAGGAAGTCTTTCGCCACGTGGGGAGGGGGTGATGGTGTGTCGCCCGCGGGTACCTTGCCTTTGAGTTTGGGCAAGGTGGAGCGGTACACACCCGATTTGGGGGAGCGCTCTGGTGCCAGGGTCTGCGAGCTTCCTTCCTACTCGTCGGAGGGCCCCTCGGTTGGGTGGTTTGGGGTAATATCCCATCCACCCTTTTCGATTTCTCTGATATCTCGGTTGGGACGCCGAGATATCATTATTTACTGAAGCTGGTCGCAACGGTTGGGCCATGTCGTCTGCCCATTATCGGCTCGGGCTGACTGGTTCGTGGTTTGTCTGATTTGTTGGACCGGACGCCGGAGTATCAAAGTTGCACGGAGCTGCTTTGGAGCAGTTTGCCGAGTTTTGTACCCATTTTTATTTTATGCATTTCAATGCACTTGTAATGCCTCTCAGGCAGTTATAATCGGTTTCGATGGCAATGAAATAAAGAAAGTTTTGTTCTTTCTCTTAATTTCTGTCTCTTTTGCGCCAAGAGTTGTTGTTGTTGGCAACGAAACGAGGCGTAAGGATATCTTGTTCGTTCTTGGATGAGGATCCCGCGCTATCCGACCTAGTCGGGACTTGCAAGCTGCCTGAATTCAGACGAAAATTCGAGATTGTTCGGCGGTGGAACATATTCCTTAACTTTGGCCGAAGCTCAGAGATTTATTACTCGACCTTGCTGAGGTTCGAAGATTTATGGCTCGGCCCTGTCGAGATTCGGAGAACTGTTGCCCGGCCCATCCGAGGTTCGGAGATTTATGGCTCGGCCTTGCCGAGGTTCGAAGAATGATTACTTGGCCCAACCGAGGTTCGGAGATTTATGGCTCGCCCAGCCGAGGTTCGGAGATTGTTACTCGGCCCAGCCAAGGTTCAGAGATTTAGAGCTTGGAGAGATGACTTAGTCGCCATCATGAGTCACGATACCTGGTTCCTGTGAGACTCGGTGGGGAGTGTCAAGGCGAACGGGCGGCACGTGGGTACGCCCATCATTTATGATTTGGCTACTCCCGAGCGGAGTGAATCATCGTCAGGTGCCGGCGCTCTTTCTTTTTCGCATTTTCCAAGGGGCGGCTGATTTAAGGCAGCTTGGAGGAGTATCGAGGGCATTTACTGCGCGAGGGCCCGGCAGATCAGGAGGAACCCTTTTTCTAGAGAAGGAGGGGAGTTCTCGAGTAGTTCGTCGACGTTTACCGATTTTCCTCGGGAAGGGGCATGGCCCGTCAGAGCGACGACACGTGGCGAATCCTCATGGGTCGGTATTTATGACCGACGGATCGAGATACCCGCCTGAGGGGTACAAATACGGACGAGCGGGATGCAGTGCTTACCACCCTTTCGGTTAGCCTCTAAACAACTTCCGATATGGCCTCTCAAGGTGGGGGGCAATCGTCCAACGGCGGTCATAGGGGCTCTCAGGGGGCCGCACCACCGTGCTGGTTGATGGTATGTCCTTGGCGTCAGCCTTCGCAAGCCATGAGCAGCTCGAGAAGGCAGTCGAGGAGTACCTCACCATTTCGTGAGGGAGGCTGAAGCCCTACGCCGGGTCGTGGACCAGCAGAAGGAGGAGATAGCGTCCCTCTACCAACGAGTCACCGAGCTGTCTCGGTGTTTGGAAGACCCGGCAGCACCTGGTGGGAGACGTTAGGCCCCTGAGGGCCACTTTCTTTCTTTTGTACTTTTTCTCTTTTTCTTTTTGTATTTACTTTTTCAATCAATAAAAAAGACCTTTTTTGACAACTTCTTGTTCTCCGAGATCGTCGTTTAGCTCATAGAAAAAGAAAAACCCCTCGTTTCTGTTTGAACTGTCGGGGGCCTGGGTGGTCCCATTGGTTTACGCGCTGAGTCGTGATCTCGTCCGTGGAGCGAGACAGGCGTTTGGTTGGTAAGATTCCAGGGATTTAGCAGCAGGGGGAATTCCCTGGTTTTTGTCTGGGGCCCGCGGGATCGTGTAGGGCCTGGAAGGCCTAAAGGCGCATACTTTGTGTCTGTCAGTGGTTTTGCACAGCGTGCATTTTTTCAAACCGGCCAGAGTTCTAGGGATTATTCGGAAGTCCTTCGGCTTTAATCGGGGTTTGCGTGCTTCGGTTTTTAATGGGGCTTTATGCACTCGGCTTTAGCCAGGGCTTCTAGAATTCATCGCTAGGTCTAAGTGAGATTCGGAGACTCGTTGCTCGGCCCAGCCGAGATTCGAGAATTATGGCTCAGCCCTGCCGAGGTTCGGAGAACTGTTGCTCGCCCTGCCGAGGTTCGAGAGTAGTTGCTCGGCCCTGCCGAGGTTCGGAGAATGGTTGCTCGGCCCAGCCGAGGTTCGAGAATTGTTGCTCGGCCCAGCGAGGTTCGAAAAATGTTTGCTCGGCCCAGCCGAGGTTCGAGAATTGTTGCTCGGCCTAGCCGAGGTTCGGAGATTAGTTGCTAGCCCACCGAGGTTCGGAGATTTTCCTGCTTGAACAGGTAACTCGGCCGTGCCGAGGATTAGTAAGCAGCATCTGTTCCTTTTCGCGATTTTTGGTGATATAACTTGTGGTGATTTATGTCATGAATTATAAAACATTGTGCCGAAAAAAATATATGGGAGCGAGCCTGTAGAGGGCGTACCATACTGGTAGTACTTGCGGAGATTGTCCGAATTCTAGGTCCGAGGGATGAATCTCCCGCTTAGTTCTTGTAGCTTGTAGGTCCCTGGTCCGACGATCTCAGCTACTTGGTAAGGGCCTTCCCAGTTTGGTGCCAGCTTTCCTTGCTCCAACGGTTTGGAGACAGATGCTTTCCGGAGAACGAGGTCGCCAGGAAAGAAAGCTTTCCCTTTGACTCTGGAGGCGTGGTAGCGGGCCACCCTTTGCTGATAGGCAGCCACTCTGATCCGAGCTTTCTCTCTAATCTCCTCTATCAGGTCGAGGTTGGTGCGGAGCTGCTCATGCTGGCCTCCTCCAAGTAGCTCTCCACCCGCAGAGAAGAGAGCCCTATCTCCACGGGGATAACGGCCTTTATGCCGAAGGCCATCCGGAATGGGTTTCGCCTGTGGGTACTCTCGGGTGGTGCGGTAGGCCCACAGGACATGGTGCAACTCGTCTGCCCACCTGCCTCGGGCCCTGGAGAGCCGAGCTTTGATCCCTTGAAGCAAGGTCCGGTTGGTTACTTCGGCTGCTCCGTTGGCTTGCGGATGCCCGACCGAGGTAAGGTGGTGGCAGATCCCGTGCTCCTCGCAGAACTGGCGAAACTTCAGATTGTCGAATTGCCTGCCGTTGTCAGTGATTATAGTGTGCGGGAGGCCGAAAGCAGATGATGGACCTCCATACGAAATCCTTGGCCCGTGCTTCGGTTATTTGTGCAACTGCCTCCGCCTCGACCCATTTAGTGAAATAATCGATGGCGACGAATAGAAATTTTCGCTGCCCCGTGGCGAGCGGAAACGGGCCGAGGATGTCCATCCCCCACTTGGCAAAGGGCCAAGCGGAGGATATGGGAACAGGCTGGCGGAGGGGAGCCTCTGAATGCTTGAGTGCCTCTGGCATGGGTCACAAGCTCGGACAAGGTCGTCCGCATCCTTCTGCATGGTCGGCCAATAATAGCCTTGATGCAGCACCTTGTGACATAGGGACCGGCTTCCCAGATGGTTGCCGCAAATCCCCTCATGCACTTCGTGGAGGGCATAATCTGCTTCAGACGGGCGAAGACACTTGAGCAATGGCATGGAGAAGGACCGTTTGTAGAGCTGATCGTCGATCAACACATAATGGGTGGCCTACAGCTTTAGCCTTCTGGCTTCTCTCCGGTCGGACAGAAGTGACCCTTCTTTAAGGTACCTCAGGACGGGGTCGAACCATGATGGCTCGGCCTCAACTTGCATTACTCGGTCGGCTTCCGCGACACTGGGTCTCTCTAAGATCTCTAGGTGGAATTTTTGCTCGGTGTCCATAGATTCCGCCGTTGCCAACCGAGACAGCAGGTCGGCACAGGCATTTTCAGATCTAGGAATCTGAATAATCTCAAATTCGGGGAAATGGGAGAGTAGGCTCGAACCTCTTGGAGATATCGGATCATGTTCGATTCCCGGGCCTCAAACTCCCCTCGTACGTGACCCGCCACCAGCTGGGAGTCGGTGAAGGCATTCAGTTTCTCCACCTTAAGGCTGCGGGCGATCCGGAGACCAGCCAGCAGGGCTTCATATTCAGCTTCGTTGTTGGAGGCTGGGAAGGAGAAGCGGACGCCATATTCAAAGGTCATCCCCTCCGGACTGGTGAGAACCAAGCCCGCACCGGAGCGATGAGCGTTGGATGACCCATCGACATGGAGGAGCCACCGGG
This sequence comes from Calamus simplicifolius, assembly GCA_900491605.1. Taxonomy (NCBI): domain Eukaryota; kingdom Viridiplantae; phylum Streptophyta; class Magnoliopsida; order Arecales; family Arecaceae; genus Calamus; species Calamus simplicifolius. The sequence continues at coordinate 827,252 of UESW01003960.1, forward strand.
CGCCAGATTTTGGTTTCTCGGGGAGTCGGGGGTGGAGCCATCCTCTGGGATGGTACACTCGAGGAGAAAATCGGCTAGCACCTGAGCTTTGATGGCTGGCAAGGCTGAAAACGGATGTCATGCTCGCTCAGCTCGATGGCCCACTTAGTCATTCTCCCTGATGTCTCCGGGCGGTGGACCACCGCCTTGATGGGTTGGTCAGTCAGGACTGTCACAGAATGCGCCTGGAAATATGGCCGCAACTTTCGAACTGAGGTGATCAAGGCCAACACCATCTTCTCAATCCGGCTATACCTTGTCTCCGCATCACGGAGTAGCTTGCTGACATAATAAATTGGCTTCTGGACCTTGTTTTCTTCTCTAACAGCACCGAGCAAATGGCACCTTCCGAAAAGCCAGATACAGGAATAGTGTCTCGCCAGGATTTGGACTGCTGAGGAGTGGGGAGGAGCCGAGGTACTTCTTGAGATCTTGGAATGATTTTTGACACTCGGGGGTCCACTGGAAGTTCTTAGCCGACCGGAGAGTTTTGAAGAAGGGGAGGCATCTTTTGGCTGAGCGCGCCACGAAGCGGTTGAGAGCCGCTATCCTCCGGTTAGGCGCTGGACTTCTTTAATAGATGCCGGGGGCGCCATCTGTTGAAGAGCTTGGATCTTCTGGGGGTTAGCTTCGATACCCCGCTGGGAGACCATGAAGCGAGGAATTTCCCAGAGTTAACGCGAAGGCGCACTTAGTCGGATTGAGCTTCATCTGATACTTGCGGAGTGTTGCAAAGCTCTCCGAGAGGTCCCCGATGTGCCGTGATGCTTCTTTCTCTTGACCAACATGTCGTCGACGTATACTTCCATGTTCCGGCCGATTTGTTCTTTGAAGACCTTGTTGACAAGCCTCTGGTAGGTGGCACCTACATTTTTAAGACCGAAAGGCATAACTCGGTAACAGTAAGTACCTCGGTCGGTTATAAAGGCGGTCTTTTCTTCATCTTCGGGGGCCATCCGGATCTGGTTGTAGCCGGAGTAGGCGTCCATGAACGTCAACATTTGATAACCAGAGGTGGCATCCACAAGTTGATCAATTCGGGGGAGGGGAAAGCTGTCCTTCGGGCACGCCTTGTTGAGGTCAGTGAAGTCGATGCAGATCCGCCATTTACCGTTCGACTTCTTCACCATGACAACATTCGACAGCCAGCTTGGGTAATTCACCTCCCGAATGAAGTCCACCTTGATGAGCTTATCAACCTCTTCCTCAATAGCTCCTGCCGCTCTGGGGCAAAGCTCCTCTTCTTCTGCTTGATGGGCCGGTGCCTCGTTCACGTTAAGGCGGTGGACGAGAAACTCAGGACTGATTCCCGGCATGTCGGAGGCGGACCAAGCGAAAACATCGGCGTTGCTCCGAGGAAGTCGATCAGCTCCTGCCGGGACTCGTCTCTCAGTAGCGACCCGATTTTATGGTTTGGTCGGGACGAGCCTCATCCAACGGCACTTCCTCCAGTTCCTCGGCTGGTTCTCCCTGTTGCTCGGCGAAGTCCTCCCGAGCGTCCAGCCCGTCAACTTCTGGCATTCTAGACTGAAGGCTGGTGACGAAGCACTGTCGAGCCATGGTTTGGCTTCCCTGGACAACTCCAACTCCCCGCCCGGTGGGGAATTTCATAGACAGGTGTGGGATGGAGACAACGGCTTTGAGGGACATCAGGCCGGGTCTCCCAAATATTGCATTGTAGGGGGACCTGAGCTTAGTTATTAGGAAGTCCGTGTGAACAATGGCCATAAGGGGCCAGGTTCCTGCCCGAATTGTTAAGGTTACGACCCCTTCTGGGACGATAACGTCGCCTGTGAATCCCATTAAGGTGGAATCCACGGCTCGAAGGTTTTTCATGAGCAATCTCATCTTGGCAAACACATCGAGGTACAAAACATTCACAGAACTTCCACTGTCAACGAGGATCCGGCTTACATCATAGTCATTTAAATTGAGGGATACAACTAGTGCATCGTCATGGGGGAACTGTATCCCTCGGAGATCATCGTCGAGAAGGAGATCTCGTCCATCCGTGCTTTCTTTGGCGCCGATCCTTCATCATCATTTCTGGAGCTCGAGCCACCGGCTTCCTCGATCATGTTGATGTGGCCGATTACAGGCGGATTTGGTGGAGGCTGTTGAAGCTCGGGCTGGCGATCCCCCTCTTGTCCTGGCTTGGGTGCCCTCCTGAACTGGTTCAGTCGGCCCCGTTGAATCAGCCTCTCAATCTCATTCTTCAACTGCCAACATTCCTCGGTGTCGTGGCCGTGCTTCCGGTGGTAGCAGCAGTATTTGGTGGGGTCCCTCCGGGTTGGGTTCCCTCGGAGAGGAGCTGGCCGGGGGAGCTGGCGCTCTATCTCCATGAGAATTTGCGCCCTGGGTACAGTGAGCAGAGTGTACCGTCGAATCGCCTGGGCGGGCTCCGGGAGCGATTTCTGGCGGCGGTGGGGGAGCTCTTTGGCGACGAGGCGGGCTTGGCCGACGAGCGGGTCGGTGCCTGTCGGAACCTTTAGGTTCTTTCTTCTTCGCCAGCTCAGCGCGGGCAACTCTCCGCGATTCTTCGACCCTGGCGTATTTGTCTGCCAGGGCCATCATATCGGAGAGGTTTGGGGGGTAGCTGACTTCCATCGCCAGTAAAAGTCGCTCTCCTTCAAAACTCCCCCCGCCAAGGTGGACATAGCCATCTCATGATTAAGGTGGTCTACCTCTAGCATGGCCTTGTTAAAACGGCCAAGGTAATTTCTCAAGGACTCCCCCTCTCTCTACTTAACTTCGGAGAGGGAGTCGGATCTCCGCCGGTGACGGCGGCTACTGACGAACTGGCTAATAAAAAGATGGCTCAGCTTGTCGAATGAATCAACGGAACCTGGTTTAATGGTTGAACCAGGTTTGGGCAGGTCCTCTGAGGGTGGAGGGGAAGGCGCGGCAGAGGATTGCGTCGGATGCTCCGTGGAACATCATTATTGACCGGAAGCTGCTGAGATGATCATCCGGGTCAGAAGAGCCGTGGTAGGGCTCGACGGCGGGTAGCTTGACATGGGAGGGAATCACTTCCTCCATGATCCCTTTGGAGAAAGGGATGCCCTGCTCCACCTTGGGCTGAGGTGGATGGGCCTGCTTGGCGGCGTCCAGTTCCTGACGCATCTCTCAGATTTATCGACGGATCTCCTCTTCAGATGTAAGAGGAGGAGCTGGGCGAGGAGAGCGTAGGGACGGCATCGAATCATGGCGAGAGGACACCGGGGAGAGGGTCCGGCCCATCGAGATCTGGAGGATCCCTGTTGTAGCCGCCTCGTGGGACTGGTTTGTCCCCTTTGGGTCGGTGTGGGGGGTCCGCGGCTTCATGCGGACTAGAGGAGGAGGTGGCCGGAGAGAAAGGAGCTGCGGCCTCCTCATGAAGGCGTGGAGTAGGGGCAGCTGCGAAGCGCTCCTGAACCAGATGGGTCAGGGCTTGGACCTGCTGGACCAGCGTGGCGAACTGGTCCTGGGTCACCGGAATGGCTGGCGGTGATGGGGTCTCAACTGGCGGGCTGCGGCGCCGCATTGCTTGTCGGATCAGGTCTTTGAGTGACGACCTGGTCCTGGGCTTCAGAGGTTGCTCTTCTCCGATTAGCCATTGGAGAGGTTCTACTCCAATCGAGATCCTTATCTCCTTTCTTCAAGTTTTAACGGGACTTGAGGGCCCTTCCTCTAGCGCCAATATGTTGCCGCCGGGATCTGTCCTCCGACTCGGGTGCGGCTGGTCTCCTGATCAGGGCTTCCTCCTAGGCGACTGCACAGAAGTCCTCACGCGAGAGGCATTGGGGGTGGCCCTCCGCGGAAGACCCTCGACGCTCAAGTCAGCGGGGATAAGCGATCAACAGAAAATGGGAGAAGGATCTCTCTGGGGAGTCCTTCCAGGGGTGGCCAATCGGGAGCTCGAGGGGAGCACCGACGAGCAGTGGAGGAGAGAGAGAGTGAGCGAGAGTGAGAGTAAGAGTGAGCCGGGGCTGTCAGCGCATACCTGAGAGAATTTGGAATGTTGTATTTATAGGCAATCACCTGGATCTTGAGCGCCTTCTAGAAGGTTCGAAGGTTGTTGGGATTCGAATCAAGCTGTTATGAAGCCGGTGGGATCTGTATCTTGTTTGTTAAAAGATCGATGGCTGGAGGGCCCCCTGATGGCCGGAGATCTGATGAGTGCGTAGGTCCTAGGCCGTTATTCTAGATCCTATACCACTCCTCAATATGATTCTTTGTTTGGGATTCTGTTACGATAGGCCTAGGCTCTCCCGCATCGGGTTCCACGGAGGTGAGTATCGAGTCATGGATTGCTCAGGGAAGCCGAGCTATGGGAAGCTCGGGGAAGCCGAGCTATGGAAGCTCGGGGAGGCCGAGCTATGGGAAGCTCGGGGGAAGCCAAGCTATGGGAAGCTCAGGGAGGCCGAGCTATGGGAAGCTCGGGGAGGCCGAGCTATGGGAAGCTCGGGGAAGCCGAGCTATGGGAAGCTCAGGGGAAGCCAGACTATGGAAGCTCGGGGAGGCCGGGCTATGGAAGCTCGGGGAGAGCGAGCTATGGGAAGCTCGGGGGAAGCCGAGCTATGGAAGCTCGGGGAGGCCGAGCTATGGAAGCTCGGGGAGAGCCGAGCTATGGGAAGCTGGGGGAAGCCGAGCTATGGGAGCTCGGGGAGGCCGAGCTATGGAAGCTCGGGGGGGGCCGAGCTATGGAAGCTTGGGGAGGCCGAGCTATGGATGGCTCGGTAGAACCGAGCCATAAGTTGCTCGGCCCGCCGGACCACATTAGTTGGCTCGTTCTTCATAGGCGTAACGTAGCAGGCGGGGGGATGGGGCTGATCTTAGCCCCTTCGCATGTTATCAATGCAATGGCGACTTTACCCCTCAACACTTATAAAAAGGCCCTTGATCTGAGCTTTCAAGCATCCGAGAGAAAACAAAGAGGGGAAGGAAAGGCTAAGATATAGATTTTGAAAAAATTTGTAGAGTACCACTTCAAGAGCTTTCAATCCTTCATCAGTAAAAGTGACACCAAAGCTCAAGCCATAACCTGAAGAGCAATCAAGCTTCATCTAAGGCTTCATTCATTCCTCCAACGTGCTCAAAGAAAGAAGCCATTTTGTGGAGTTTTCTTCAAATTTTGTAAAGTATTTCTTTTGAATATCTGCTCATCTAAGGAGCTTCAAGTATACACTCTTGATATTATTGTGCTCTATATTTAAGTTTCACGGTGGTGAAACTTGTGAGGGTAGAGATCTATCCGTGAGATTAGTGTAAGGCTTTCTTGTGAATGAAAACAAGAGATTAGCTTGGAAGGCTAAGTGTAAGGCTCTCTTGTACCCATAAATAAGTTGCTAGCTAGGTTGGCTAGGATGGTTAGTAAAAATTTTAAGGGATTCTTGGGGAGTGGATGTAGGTGCTGGTTTTGGCACCGAATCACTATAAATTGTTTGTGTTTGTATGATTTAAATTTCTGTGATGCTTGAACATTATCTCTACACTTCACGTCACTTTCCATAGAATTCTAAAATTGGCAAAGGGCACATATTTGCTAATTAATATTTTTAAAAGAACCTAATTCACCTCCTCTCTTGGGTTGCAAATCTGGGCAACAAGTGGTTTTCTATGCCTTAAAAAGCTTTGAGCCAAAGATCATGGTAGCCCAAGTGAGTTTTTTTATTAAGTGAGGAGCAATCCACAAATAGACACCTCTATTTAATGGCACTAATTAAACCTATTGGAAAGCTAGAATGAAAATCTTTATCCAAGCACTTGACTATGATCTATGAAATATCATATTGCATGGTTCTCACACACCCATAATAAGATCAAATGGCATGGAAACTCCCAAACCAAAAATGAAATGGGATGAACATGATAAGAAGATGGCTCAGCTCAATGCTGAAGCCATGAATGTTCTATATTGTTCATTGGATGCCAATAGTTCAATCGCATTTTCACTTGTTCTGCTAAAGAAATATGGAATAAATTAGAAGTTACCTATGAGGATACTAATCAAGTTAAAGAATCCAAAATAAATATGCTTATGCATAAATATGAATTGTTTAAATAGATTTACTAAAATATTATTGATATGTTTACAAAGTTTACTGATATCATTAATGGGCTAAAAAGCCTTGAAAAATCTTATACTAACTTAAACTTGTTAGAAAAAATTTAAGATCTTTGCCTTGGTCTTGGAAGGCTAAAGTTACTGCAATACAAGAAGCCAAGGACCTCAACACTCTATTCTTAAAGAATTGGTTGGATCATTAATGACTCATGAGCTGCAACAGCGACAACAACTTGATGAGGATAAGTCAAAGAAGAAAGGAACAATGGCACTGGAGAGTGCTATACTAAATGAAGAAAGTGATGAAAGCACTAGTGATAGTGAGGAGGACGAGGAGATGTCACTTATCACTCAAAAATTTAAGAAATTTATGAGGAAAAAAATTGAAGGAAGAAGGTGACAATTTTTGTGAAAGGGGAGCATAGTGAAAAAAAGAATAAAGATCAGCCCCTTATATGTTATGAATGTAAAAAGCTGGATCATTTTAAATCTGAATGCCCTCTATTGAAGAAAAGTTTCAAGAAATTCAAGAAGAAAGCAATGATTGTCATGTGAAGTGATAATGATGAATCAGGCTCCAAGGAAGATGAAAAGAATGAGGAAGCCAACCTATGCTTCATGGCAGACAATGAAGAGGTAAGCCCTAGTCTCCTAGATGATTTTACCTTTGAAGAATATATAATGCATTTTATAAATTAGTTGATGATTTTTCTAACTTAAGTTCTAAAAACAAGGAATTGAAAAATCAAGTCAAAAACTTAAGTTTTGAAAAACAAAAACTTTCAAAGAAAAATGAGTCTTTGCTTCAAGAAAATAAAGACTTGAAAAATGAAGTAGATAGATTAAAACCTATAGTAGAGAGGTTTAGTATGAGCTTAAATAAATTAGAAATGATTCTTAATAGTCAAAGAGCAATTTACAATAATGTCGGACTTGGATACGATCCTATAAAGAGACAAAAATTCTTGAAAAATATTTTTATGAATGGTAGTGATTATGCAAAAATTACATATTTTAAATGCAAAAAACCTAATCACAAAGCATATTCATGTTACACACACAATGTTAAGAAGATAGGGTTCCAAAAGGGACTATGCTGATTAACCCCAAAGGACCCAAGAAAGCTTGGGTACCTAAGACGAAGACTCGACATTATGGATACAGGTGTGTTTTAGAACCCAAGCAACTAAAAGAAAATGATATTTAAATAGCGAGTGCTTAAGACACATGACTAGTGATAATCCCAATTCATCACTTTGAAAGCAAAAGATGGAGCAGTTATCTTTGGTGATAATGGTCAAGGCAAAATAGTTGGCATTGGTAAAATTGGTATAACTCCTCATGCATATATTGATAATGCCTTGCTTGTAAATGGCTTGAAATATAATTTGTTAAGTATTAGTTAATTGTGTGATAAAGGTTTTAAAGTTATTTTTGAATTATTTTTTTGCATTATCCTGCTGATAATTGCATGAAACTTATTGGTCACACATATGATAATGTTTACATTGTTGATTTGAATGATTTGAATGACCAAAATTTTGATTGTTTAGTTGCCATAAATGCTAAAATTGATGAAACTAGTTGGTTATGGCATCGTAGGCCTGCACATGTCAGCATGGATTTGCTTTCAAAATTAATCAAAAAGGATTTAGTCAAAGGTTTGCCAAAATTAAATTTTAAAAAAGATAAGATTTGTAATGCATGTTAATTTAAAAAACAAACTAGAGTTTCATTCAAGTCTAAAAATATGATTTCAACCTCTAAACCTTTAAAACTTTTGTATATGGATTTATTTGGACCGACTAGAACCATAAATTTAGGCGATAAATGTTATGGTTTATGATTATCGATGATTTCTCGCATTTTACTTGGGTTTTATTTTTAATAAGTAAAAATGAGGCATTTGCAGCTTTTCTAAAACTTTTTAGAAAAATAACAATAAAAAAGGTTTTCAAGTTTTATCAATTAGAAGTGATCATGGAAAGGAATTTGAAAACCAATACTTTAAAAAAATTTGTAATGAACATGGAATTGGCCATAATTTTTTGCTCCTAGGACTCCTCAACAAAATGGTGTTATTGAGAGAAGGAATAGAACTCTTGAAGAAATGGTCAGAATCATGCTCTGTGAAAGTAATCTCCCAAAATATTTTTGGGCTGAAGCTATTAATACAACATGTTATGTTTTAACCCATGCTTTGATTATACAACTCTTGAAGAAATGGTCAGAATCATGCTCTGTGAAAGTAATCTCCCAAAATATTTTTGGGCTGAAGCTATTAATACAACATGTTATGTTTTAACCCATGCTTTGATTATACCTATTTTGAAAAGGACCCCCTATGAGCTTTGGAAAGGAAGAAAACCTAACATTGGATATTTTCATATTTTTGGTTATTGATATTTTATTTTACGTAATGGTAAATCTAATCATGATAAATTTGATGCTAAATCAGATGGAAGAATATTTCTTGGTTACTCAACTTCTAGTAAAGCATATAGAGTTTTTAATAAGAAAACCTTAGTAGTAGAAGAGTCAATTCATATTATTTTTGATGAGACTAATGATCTTCCATCAAGGAAGAAGAGGTAACTGATGATGTAGATATCCTTGAAGATGGAATAAGAGAGCTTATAATAAATGAGAAGGAAAGAGAAGATGATCATGTCAGCCATGAAAATGGCAATGATTCAATTCAACAAACTGAACTTCAAGGTAATCATGAACTCGAGGAATGGAGGTATGCTCATAATCACCCTAAAGAACTAATTTTATATGATCCATCATATGGTGTTAGGACTAGGTCATCATTTAAAGATGCTTATATTAATTTAGCTTTTGTTTTGCAAATAGAGCCTAAATGTTATGAGGATGCTAAAATTGATGTAGACTGGATAAATGCTATGCATGAGGAACTTAATCAATTTGAATGAAATAATGTTTGGACACTAGTTGATAGACCAAATGATCATCTTATTATAGGAACTAAATGGGTATGTATAAATAAATTAGATGAGCATGGTAATGTCATTAGAAATAAAGCAAGATTAGTAGCAAAAAAATATAGTCAAGAAGAAGGAAGTGATTTTGATGAAATATTTGTGTCTGTTGCTAGATTAGAAGCAATTAGATTGCTTCTTGCATTTGCATGCTTCATGGACTTTAAATTATATCAAATGGATGTTAAGAGTGCATTCCTTAATGGATATATTGCTGAACAAGTATTTGTTGAACAACCACTTGGTTTTGAAAATCACTTGCTTCCAAACTATGTATTCAAATTGAACAAAGCTTTATATGGTTTGAAACAAGAACTCCGGGCTTGGTATGATAAGTTGAGCAAATTCTTGATTAACAATAACTTCATTAGAGAAAATGTTGATACAATATTATTTATTAAAAAAATAAAAATATGCTGATCGTACAAATATATATTGATGATATAATTTTTGATACTACTAATGACTCCTTGTGCCAAGACTTTGCTAAGCTTATGCAGAGAGAATTCAAGATGAGTATGATGGAAGAATTAAACTACTTTTTTGGACTTCAAATTAAGCAAACTAAGGAAGGGTCTTCATTAGCCAAACCAAGTATACCAAAGAAATTTTAAAGAAATTTGGCATGGAGACCTCAAAAAGTATCGGTACCTCTATGAGCTCTTCTTGTAAATTAGATTCTAGTGGTACTGATAAATCAGTTGATATAAAACATTATAGAGGCATGATAGGATCCTTATTGTACTTAACTGCTAGTAGACCAAACATATTATTTAGTGTTTGTATGTGTGCTAGATTCCAAGCTAATTCTAAAGAATCTCACCTAATTGTGGTTAAAAGAATCTTTAAATATTTAAATGGTACTAAAAACTTAGGAGTATGGTATGATAAACAATCTAGCATAGACTTAATAGGTTACATTAATTCCAATTTTGCTGGATGTAAATTGGATAGAAAATCTACTAGTGGAACTTGCCAATTTCTAGGGGTTAACTTAATCTCTTGGTTTAGCAAGAAACAAACTTCAGTAGCATTGTCCACAGCTGAGGCTGAGTACATTGCGGCTAGAAGTTGTTGTGCTCAAATCTATGGATTAAGCAACAACTAGAAGATTATGGCATCAAACTTAATGGCATTCACATAAAATGTGATAATACTAGCGCTATAAATTTAACTAAAAATCCTATCCAACACTCTAGGACAAAACACATAGAAATTAGACATCACTTCATTAGAGATCATGTTAATAATGTAATGTTGTGCTTGAGCATATATGTACTGAAAAGCAACTCACTGATATTTTACGAAGCCCCTTGATGAATCTAAGTTTTGTGAAATTAGAAGGGAGCTTGGTATGCTAGACTCTTCAATTTAGTGAGATGCTATGACTGTTTGATTTTTATACTCTTTTATACTTATGATCTTTGCATGAAACTTGATCCATATGAAACCTTACTGACTTATATTTAGGATCCTTATTTTCTTTGGATTTTTAAGATCATCTATGAATTATTCAGCCTTGATATTTGAATGTTTATTCCTTTTTATGCATTTTAAACCTTAAACTATTAGAAAATAGGCTTGGAATCCCTCGCTGGCCAACCAGCTGGCTGACCAACTTTTGGAATCAGCTTCCTAACACCAAAGTTGGTCGCCAAACTTTTTGTTGGGTGGCTAACTTTTGTGTTGGGCGCCCAGTTAGGTGCCCAACAAGGAAATCCTGCGTGTGTATAAAGGATGAAATCAGTTCATTTTCATTTATTCCCTTCATTTCATCCGTTCTCTGATAGCCAAAGCTCTCAGTTCCTCTCCCGAGAGCACAATCCTTCTTCAAAGCTCTCACAACTCTTTCATTTTCATCTTGGTCATGGCTCCAAAAATGTGACTACCTCATGGAGCTTCTTCCTCCCAAGGACATGAATAAGGTGCCCCCTCTCAATCTCCAAATTCTTGGTCCACTAAAGATAGATTGTTGCACTTGGTAGACTTATAAATTTTAAATCTCTTGCTAATGAAAACTTTCAAATTGGTGTTTTATTAGAAATGCAAGGTTGGAGTTATATGCTTAGAATAGAAGTGCCCATATATCCTGAACTTGTTAGAGAATTCTATCACTATCTTAGTTTTGGTGGTGGCATAATAACCTCTAGTGTGAAGGGAGTAAAGATTAGCCTTGATATAGACACTTAGGAGCCATTCTAAAAGTCCCAACTGTAGGTTCCTTTGAGGATTCAGATGAAAATAAATATTGTAGAATAGTAACTGTTGTTGTACCGAGGAGGCCACGAATTATGACAAAATCTTTGGAAGACATCTTAATCCTGAAATGCGGTTGCTACACAATATCTCGTCTAGAATTTTGGCATCCAGGAGTGGTAGCTTTGACTATGTTACTGATAGAGACCTTACCATAATGTATCATGTTGTTAGACAAATTCCTATGAATTTTTCTGAATTGATGTGCATTGTGATGAGAGAAGCTATGGGTAGACCTAGAGTGACCTTGCCCTATGGCCTTCTTCTTACCCATGTGTTCAAACATTTTGGTGTCAAGCATAAGGGAGAAAGTGTAACTAAACTTGGCCATAAAGACTACTATAATAAGCGCACCCTTGGTCATATGGGTTTAGTAAAAATAGATGGCCAATGGACAAGAAGCAAGGAGAAGATGCAAGAACTTGTTGCACCTGCTCAGGGGGAGGAACCCTCTTCATTCCAAGCTTACCATCCTTCACCTCCTTTATATCCATCTGAATTTAATGTTGATGAATACATGAATGTTGATCCATCTTCTTATGATCCTAATCCATCATCTGCACCGGATTCCTATCCATCATCCACTCAACCAAATCCTATTCTCTTAAACAATGAAGTTATAGAGCATTTATTAATAGAATTTCTGTAGTTATATCCCTCAAAAGCTTCAGGGGGAGTTCATCATCCTCTACTGATACTTCTTTGGTCCCCCACTCCTCATCTATCTATGCTTGTCTTGATGATTTGAGAAATCGAATGGAAACATTAGAGCATGAAGTCATGATACTTAGTGGAAGGACACTCCACAGGAACGAGGTAATGGATTTGAAAGATTTTTTAGGAGATTATTTAGTTGCAGGATGACCTAAATCTTTTAATTGAATCAACTAATTTTGCGGGTACTGAGATAGCATCAACTAGGCATAAAGCTCACATGCTGAAGAAAGATTAGCATCTCTCACGAATATCATCCACCACACCCATAGTTTGATTCAAGAGATGTATCATGTTGTGCAGCAGCCCCAGTCATATATTCTCCATAGTCCTGCACCGCATCTATTTGCTCGACCTTCTGCAGTTGTGGGCCAGGTCCCATCAGGCATGGGTGGCCGTAGTTGGTTGGTGAGTTCTGTCAAATCTGAGTAACTGTTAGATTTGTCTTCCACGTTGTTCTTCTGTTGTGATCTCGGATCGTGGGAGATCATGGGGCCAGTCTACATAGCCAGCTGAGTTGTACGAACTATCCTTTAGGGGAGCATGCCAAGAAAGCTGACTTGAGGGCACTGCCCAGGTGGCTGAGTTGGACCCCTGCCTGGAAGGCCAATGGGGATGCTGCCTGGGTGGCCGAGTTGGGGCTCTGCTCGGAAAGTCAATGGGGTGTTGCCTAGATGGCCTAGTCGGAGTCCTAACCGAAAGGCCGATGGGGGCGCTGCCCGAGTAGCCGAGTCGGAGTCCTAACCGGAAGGCCGATAGGGGCGTTGCTTGGTGGCCGAGTCGGGTTCCTACTTGGGTGGCCGAGTCGGGTTCCTACTTGGGTGGCCGACGGGGGTGCTGCCCGGGTGGCCGAGTCGGGTTCCTATCTGAGAGGCCAATTGGTGGCGCAGCCTGGGTGGCAGAGTCAGGTTCCTACCCGGGAGTCCGATGGGGGGCTGCCCGAGTGATCGAGTCGGGTTCCTACCCGAAAGGCCGGCTGGGGGTGTAGCCCGGATGGCCAAGTCGGATTCCTATCTGGGAGGCTAGCAGGTACACTGCTCAGATGGCCGAGTCGAAGTCCTATCCGGAAGGCCGATAAGGGCTTCAAAGAGTCGGTTGCTGCTGTTGATCGGATATGATCACATCAACTTCGTCAAATGGTTTTCGCCATTGGTTTGATCATGGCTTCATCAAGCGATTTTTATCGTCAATTTGAACATGGCTTCAGTAGCCACATCAAAGCTTACAAAACAAGTTTTGTACATAACATACTTTGAGAGCCTCAAACTTCCCATAATATTGCCTTCCTAAATAAGGTTACTTCAATCTTCATATGGTTTTCTGTTTCATGTATTTCCAAATTAAGTTTTTTAATCTTCCAATTGGGTAAACAATTTTACCATCACTTAAGGGAAACAAATTTTAAATCGATGAAAAATTAAAAATTATAGTATCACTAGCATCAAGTCTAGCACAATAAAGTCCCAATTTTTCAGGAGCTAACCAATCTCAATATTTATTGTTACCATTCATGACAGAGTTGCTATCCTTCAAAACGTTTAGCTTTGAAATATTGGAGAGATAAAGATATATGCTCATGAAGTTGGATGGTACTATATTTCATTTATTTATTGAATCAAAGACATCTAATTCTCTAACAAAAAAAAAAAAAGATATCTAATTCTAGCACACTAATAGGCTGATTTATATTTGTGGGCCAACAGCACTAGAAACACAATTTGGGTAAAAGAACGAACGGGTGCATGAGGCTCTTCTTATTGTAGGTAGCACGAAGGATTAGATAATAGTTCATTTCTGTATTTTAATTATGTAATCTTGAGACCATAATGGAGAAATTTTATTATTGCACCAAGTACGAGTTGGGTGAAGTCCTAAAAATTTGTTCTAAAAATCTTGTTGCAAGTATTGTACCATATAATACTCTATACTGCTATATTGTGGATTTTGTAAATATGGATCGACCCTAATTAGTACTCCAACTCTATTTTTTTTATAAAAAAAAAAACCATTTTTTTGTAATCTTCTTTCACCCCTTTTTTAATATTTTTTTAGATTTATATTTTGCACCAACTAAAAAAAAAAAGTGATTTGGTGAATAGTAAAAGAAGTTTTCATTTGGTCAACATGAGTACAGTTGGGTAGATAATATTGCTATTTTGATGTTACTGAGGATTGTTTACCATGGTATTGGCAAACAGTCGAAATTACGATGCTATTACAGCCAATACAAATTTTGGTGTGACGTGCTCGCATTATTGCAATCTTAAGAAGCACTCGTACTTGCTAGCCAACAAAACAACGAGGTAGCTGAAGTTGCCCGTGTTCCACCAGCTACAGGGAAATTTAGTGAAGCCACAATCTATGAATTATTATTAAAATGCTAGATAATGTAATAAATTATTATTACATCATACTTGCCCATTTAGGGTAGCTCAACAACCAACCATTCGGCCTAATGAATGCCCTGTATGCTATCCTTTAAGGCAACGATGCAAGAGCCCTCCTCCTTCACAAGAGTAAAGAGAGAGTCCCTCTCTACCATCAAGAAGAATCGACAAGCCCAACATCTAGAAAATGGGAGGTGGCTCAAAAGTTCACCTTAACTCACTCTAGGCAAAATTGATGCTAGCCTAGACCTACTCTCTCGCTCGAACAAACCACCTTGATTGGGAGTGAAGGGCATTGAATGGAGATAAATTGCACTAGCAACCAGTTGGCGTGTAGCCAAGAAACAAGTAGCCATCAGTCTACATCATTGGCATCTACTGTTTAATAAGACAATGAAAGACATGGTTAAAGGACTTGCTAGTTCAGTCCTGGCCACTGGAATTCATACTGTCTCGGTAGCGCACCGAGAACGATCTTTATTTCTTGAGAACCCCCGCCTTCAGGGTTTATCAAAATCAACTTTGATGAGAGTGTTCGTGGTAGATCTGCTGGAGCGGGTTATGTCATTCGGAGTTTTAATGGAACTCTGATTTCTGCTGACGGATTTGGTCTCCTCGATTCCTCTGCGCTGCTTGCGGAGCTTTATGTCGCTTGGGCGGGTGTTGCTTGTGCTATTCGCTGTCTTGGCACCCGTCGTATTATCCTCGAGGGTGATGCCCTCACGGTGATTCGATGGTTCCATCAAGATCAGTGCAATCAGCTGCCGTCCAATCCGTTGATCTTCGATATTCGTTCCCTTCTCTACGGGGTTCATAGTATACAGATCAGACATATTTTCAGAGAAGCCAACTCAGCGGCTGATTGGATCGCCGCTAGGATGGCTGACCATTATGGTTTCTGGTACTGGAAGCCCGATGATTGTTGTCCTCCAGTTTGAATCTTCTTTTTATTATGATAGTCTGGATTTGAGTCACCCTAAAATAGTGTGATACCTATTTGTACAAAAAAAAAAAAAAAAAAAACTTGCTAGTCATTCCGGCCAGTATTTCTTTTATATTAATGGCATGACATTTTTACCTCTTTTTTTACATTAACCTTGTTCTGAATATAGCTAACAGTTATACATGAAATATTTTACTTTTCATTCACAGATACAACCAAGTATAATTAACAAAAAGTTCTTTTTTACGCTCTTAAACTTACGTCAAAGAATGTTACTCTTAACAACATTTTACCCTTACTTTTTAATTCTCAAATCAAACATAACCTCAAGGTTGATTATTCTTGGTCCATGAAACTTGAGCTTTTATTTTTCTTTGTGGTTATCCTATGTTTAATGTTTGAAAAAAAAAATTATATTTTCATTTTTGTAAGTAGTCATGAAATAATTATTAATAACATTTTTTTTTGACATAGCCTGTTTTTGACTTTAACAAATGCTCGTTTAGATGCACAAGTACACTGGTTGATCTGCTTTTTTTTATGATAATCATGAGTGCAAATGATGCTCTAATAAACCTTTTTTTTAGAAGAAGTGATTATTTTACGAAAGAAAGATAAAATTGTTTTACCAAAGAATTTCCTTTTGATTTCGTGGCGGATATTTTGTGTGTTTGGTGTTTATTTGGTCCCATTAATGTCTCTATCGGTAGGTTCCTTCCAAAGTTTGACCTTTTCTTTTTGGCATTATTTGTCGGCAATTTTCTTTCAGCCTGGTGGCCTGGATTTTGGTGAGCATGGCCACAGGTCTTTGGCCCAACGGGCTTGTTTTGATTGTGCAGGGCAGACAATGTTAGGCTGGATCAAGCTCTGGCCAGCATGTCTCGCGTCCCTACTATAGGATGTGACTTAATCCTATCAAAGAAAAGTCTTTCTGCATCGCCTTCGGTGCAGAAAGCCGTGCATCAGATATGCCCATTGTTTGCATACCTATGTGGGAATGTGTGCGGAGCGTGCCATGGTCCATTGGGCCATGGCCGCGCTTTTACGGGTACTCGGCCAATTGCCGCATTCGATGCACGCATTTGTGCATTGAAGGTGATGCACAAAGTCGTTCTCATCCTATCGGTCCTTTGGCTCAGGTAATGGTCTGCTGCTGCTCCCTAAGTCCCATTCTCTATGATGTGGCAAAGGTTGTCTCCATCTCCAATCAAGCAAACAATATTGAAGTAATGATCAAGCGACAAATATCCTTTATATGGTATTTAGGCATTACTCTAATGCACCATTCTTGTGGGGTTGGTGCCACTACTCATTATTCATATTAATTCTTCTGTGGTCCATTGCCACTCTTCTTTCAATGTATAATTAGAGCAAACAAGGGCTTGGACAGTCCCATAGGCTAAGATTGTATTGCTTCTGACTTTAGATTTGTTCCAGTTCCTTGCACTATCGTCTATACCGAGGGAACCTATCAAATTAAAGGTGGCTAATTGTGCTGATGTTTTCCACACGATCAACCCTCCCAATCCTGCCAACAAATGGTGGCTAATTATTATGTTAATGCTCTCCACCTCTTCAGCCCTACTTCATTAAATGATGGAGCCCTCCTCATGGATGGTGGTGGATGAGTAAGTTCAGCACTCAGTTATTCCCAAAGAATGGATTAAAAAAAAAAAAATTTCAGCCACCTCGTACCCAAAATTAAAGCCCCGCCACCAACTTTGTTAGCTGCACTCCCCGTGCGTTTGTAATGACTGACGCTGGCCCCAATCCCGCATGAACTTTTCCACATTAGTTTAACGTATGGTCATTCATCTAAATCACATGTGACCAAGACGACGAAGGGACGGGTGGGTTGGTGTCTTCCACCTAATCAATGCAGCGTTTAATCGTATATCCTTCAGAAAAAGATCCAACGTTATTAATTCATTCGCGCATCAACTTACGTATTGATAATATAAAATTTATAAAAAAAGTTTTATAGTATAAATTTGCATTTGAATGAATTAGATATAAATCATGCTGCATCATCGAAATAATGTATCAAGACTTTCTTGTTCTTCTTTTGTTTCTTTGGTTTTGACCTGCTGAGTTAGAAGCTGAAAATATCTTTATACATAAAGATGTACATCGAGTATGCATATCGATTGCGCTTCCGAACAAATGCGCATGTAATTAAGATATCTCGTGGCCTAATGAATTATGATATGCATTTTGTACGAATACATATAATGCACGCTATGATGCACATCTTTCTAACTTTTTTTTTTTTTTTTTTGGAGCGTGACTCGTGAACAAGAGAACTGTCGGTTTGTGTGTTGAAAGGATGGCAAAATGCACGGGAGACACGTACGTTAGAAGAGTTGATCATGTGAAAGGTCACGAGGGCACATTGCTCCTCGGTCCACAAGCATCCCTACCAGGAAGTGGTTTGGCTCGCCTCTAGTTGTCGCCGATGGAAAGATCACCCTCGGTTATGATGATAATAATAATAATAAACGTAGTTCCTTCCTCCATTAGTGTCTATTATTCAAGCCCATACCTTGGAATCCTGGTACTGCTACGGTTGCGGTCGATAAACTTAATTAAGCCCCTTAATTATCAGCCTAATATGGCCACAATCTAACGGGCCCTTCAACCATGATGGTCATCATAATGTTAAAGTAAGAAAATAATGTTCAAAGAAAGTACCTGATATGGGAGATAAAAAAATATTATTTTAAAATAAATAAAAAATGTTTATCATTGAATTTCACTATATTCAAGTCGAAAAAATAATAATAATAAGCCAAGTCGAAGATTCGATGATCTATGCCATCGCACTTTTTTTTATCTTTGAGTTTATGATCTGTACGGATCCTAAATCGAAAAGGTGATTAATTTATGCTTGGTTACATTCGAAAATAGTTAAATTTAGTTGTCTCTGTATATAGATGGATCTTGATTTAGCTACATATGGGAGAATCTTAATTTAGATTTAGCCAGTATTTTAGATGATGAAGACCCTTCATCAATGATAGAATTATTAAATATGATACTATCTATAAAAACTTATACAAAATACTTATCCTTTCCCTATTTATTAAATAGATAAAATTATATATATATTTTTGATCTCTTGATTTATAGACTAGGCTATCTAAATCACATGATTTATAGGGTGCGTTTGAATGGGGCATTTAAAAAATTTATAAAATTTTGAAGTGTGCATTTCAAAATGCATTATTTTAAAATTTTAGAATTTTACAAATTCTCTATTTGAATAGTTTTTCTTAAAAGTAGTATTATTGAGGATAAATAATTTTCTCTAATATTTACAGAATATTTTAATAATTTCTTAAATATCAGATATTTACGTAATAAATATCTATATTATTAATAGTACTCATAAAATATTTCAACATTTATTAAATATTAAAATAAAAATATTTATTAAAATTTTCTATTTTTATTTAAATATTTTTCATTGAAATATTATTTGTTTTATAAAAGTATATAAATTACTCATAATATATTTATTATTATTGAAACAAATAAATAAAATTTAATTACATAAATTGTAACTTATATATTAATTTAATTCCATAAATATTTGAGCTACAACTCATCAATGAGGGTGTAATGAGATGGAATGTTTACCATGGGTAGGTTAATTAGACAAGGCCAAGATAAGTGAAGAATATAATTAAAGTATATTATTACTTATTGATTTAAGCATGACAAATTGGGTGGGAGGATGTACAAAAATATCAACAAAAGGCATATAAGGTTGAAGTTACATAGCTTATTAATTAATTCAAGATAAAAAATCCATGTTAATCAAATGAAAATATTATGATTTTCTTATCTCATTCTCACAACATTTTAAAGTTAAGCATTGTGATGGCTTTAGTGCAATAAATATAGATCAATATGAGATGCTAGATATTACTTGTAAATAGTCATTATATGGACTCCTAATTACTTTTACTAAATTATAACAGTAAGCAAATTATTTCTTAAAAATTAGTAAGTAAATTTGGAGAGATGTGTATCAAATGCCAATGTTTCTCAGTCTAGGAATGCATTTACCCAAATATTTATCAACCACATGGTAGGGTCCTAGTAATTTAATTATAAGTCTATGTAGTTTTGAACTTTATTTAAAAAAGTGTAAATTAGTCCAATCTCACAAATATTCATCAATGATAGTGAACTACGATTGCATAAAACTCCGACGAGCAATGAAAATAAGCTAGTAACACATGATCAGAGTTATATTTGAGTGAGATATGACATCAACTAGTTCCAAGAGCTGAATGTGGTTATTAGAGTCATGGATATTGATTATTTTCAAGCCATTCTATTGGTGGTTTTATGCAATTATCAAGTCTAAAGGAGTCCTGTCAATGGCCACAGCATCTTAATGTGCTATAATCAACTACTTTTTACAACTACAATGAATCCTATGGAATTATCCATGAATTCATTATGTTTTAATATTTTGATTTGACAACTATTCCACCTAGAAGAATTTCTATTTGTGCTCAATTATTTTTGTTTTTGTAATCCATCACTTTGTTGATTGTTTCTCTACTTATAAGTTATTACTTTCTTTATTAGCTTTATTTTTAGCAATATTCTTAGCATTTAGAAACTTTAAATCCTTTTTACTAAGGATTAACCTATTTTATTGTTTAACTTGATCAATATGGCATACCAATGACCCTATCAACTACTAGGATAGCTTCTGAAGAAACATAACAATATATGTTATTGATATTGTAAATATCTTATAAAGGTGTTGCAATCAAAGTTAAAGAGTTATATGTTTTAGAATGAAATTTGGACTCCTTATGTGTGTTATCAATAATATATGCATTCATAAATATCCTTTCTATTGTTTCATGGTGATGCATGTAGCAAGAGTCTTACATCAACATCACAATTACCTACTAGAAGGCTATACTAATTAGATAATAATTTAACTATTAAGTAAAAAAAAATTAAACCTATAGTGAGAAAGTACATAATAAAGTTTAAAATCTAAAGGCCAAGGACAACTAAAAAGTTGAACTATTTAAGGGTCAACTTATAGCTTACTATCCTGCTACCAAAGGGCTACAGGACCAAGGACTTCACCTACTAGCTTCTTATCGATGTCTTGAATTCACTTACATTTGTGTAGAATTTAAAATGCAATATACTTCATTAATTGATAATACCAAGGGTATGTAGGGGTATTTATAAACTTTAAAAATCATTAAAAATGAATGGATAGACTGGGTGTCCTCATAGTTTGAAAATAAGCCAAAAATAAACTTCACAAAGTAATATAATAATTTCACCATTAGTGATCTTCAATAAGAGATTTTCCTCTAGCATAAAATTCTTGTCGTAGCAAGAGTTTGAACGACTATTAGGTTACCATTTGTTTGTAATTTAGTGGTAATAAGTCTAGCATTAGATGCCTTAATCTATGTCCTTAAGTTAGATTAGGCTTTATGATCTTTGATTGGTTGGAAGGATTTTGTTTGATATGATTGGAGTGTACCTTGAATTTGGTTGCTTTACTAGCAAGCCTTCTAGAGTTCCCTTTTGACAGTAACTTAGTCACCATCAATTAGCTTTTGATGGTTATTGCAGTAATGCTAGAATATTATTGGTAGGATCTAGACCTACCTGGTTCCGATTGTGAACTTATTACTATCAATTACTTTTCAATTATTAGTACTATAATGTTGGATTTGTACTAAAGGTTAACTATTTATTATCAACTTAGGAATCATCTTTTTAAGCTTTGGTAGTGCTATCAGAATCTTCATCTTGATTCTTAGAAGTTCTAGAATACAAGACCTAGTGTATTCTACATCAGTTACCATACGGGATTGGAAAATTAGACTCCCAATTACAAAAAGCCTTGCTGATGTTGGAAGGAACTTTTATTATCAACCATGCTTATAGTCCTAATTGTAGTTGGGCCTTCTTTTGATATTGTCTGGCTTGCATGGTCCTACTTGTTCAACTACAATGGGTCTAGCATTTGCCACTATGGGCTTGAGTTTTGGTCATAATGGTTACATGGTTTTGGTGCTACAAGTTCAACTATCATCTCTCTCTCTCTCTCTCTTTTTTTTTTTTTGACTTCTCAATAAGACTTCATGGTAGCTTGATTTTTCTCTTATTATTATTGAATTCATAAATATTCTCCCACCAATTGCAAATGGCTTTATGGTCATAGATCCATGGTCCGCCCAAAAGGAGGCGACAAACCTTCATAGGTATTATGTCATGCCAATCTTCTTCCTCTTGCTTTTAGTTCCACTTGAAAGATAGGATGTTTGCTAGTTAGAGTGATATCTTAGTCATTGAACTAAATGACTTGGGAGCTTGAGTTTATCTAAAAACTTCTTAGAGGCTGCCGTGCTCTTATTTCTACGACCATTGACAACCTTGATTTATTAATCATAGAAAATGATATGACATATGAAGATGCTATGTTATCTCAATCGTCCTTTTTCTCTTCTCAAATTGGGGCTAAGATATAATAAAGAAGAAAGGAGAGGTAATTAAACTATTGCTCATCATATGTTAATGGGTTTGTCCTCTCATACTTTCTTGGGGGCTTCATCAATAGAGCCTTCTTCTGAGTGTCTCGGTCTACTATTCCTAATATGGTTGAAGTAAATTAATGTTCCAATTAAATAGTGTCATTATACATCCATGCCCCTTGTATTAAAAGTATTGGACTCATAACTTGGGAATGCAAGGAATTGTTAGGGTCTTCTGCTTCTTAAGGTTAGACTTTGGTGTTTCATTCTTGTTGAGAGTTGTTGTTGCTAGTTATGGCATTACTTGTTCTATTTACCAGCTTAAAACCCTATATAATAACTTAGAATCTCACCCAAAAAGGTTAGTCAAGAAATTACTATTTGGATTCTTTGATCCTATATAAGTATCTATAATCTTCACAACATATAGCTGATGTGTGATTAAATATTTGCTAGCATGAGTACTTATGTACTCCTTTTGTTCAAGCCTTGACATCTTCAACAAGCTAAGAGTTCGTATCCAAATTTAATTGAATCCAGTGAGAAACATATGGAGTCTATCTGTAATGCCTCTTAATTCATATGAGCCATGAATCGGGTTTGCTCTAAAACCACTTATAGCAACTCAAAACCTTATGCAAAAAATTATAAATAATAAGTTATTATTTGAGCTCCTTGGTTCTATACAAGTAACTATGATCTCCTCAAAAGATAGCTGATGTGGAACTAAACATTCACCAACATGGGTTCTATTACCCTATATTGTGATCAATCTGCAAGCTTTATACTTTTATCTCACCTCATCCTTCTTCACCACTGATCTTGGACCCCTAGAAAAAGTCCAAGGCAAACCTTGGGCACTTGTTGGCTTAACTTGTTGTTAAAAGAAATTTTTAGAGAGAGCTCATCAATTTCTTATTAGTACTTTTGTATTGATTTGACATCTTCGTTCCACTAGAACATCTGAGTGAAGTTGTTGAGTTATAATAGTCCTCCAAATTCTTTCCATGCCATTTCATCTTTTCCTTTAATTGATCCATTGATGTAAGATTAAATTGAGGTCCTTAATCCAAGCCCTTTTTATCTTCAGAATATAATGAGATATTTCTCGATCTTCAGATCATTTTAAGGAGGGTTGAATGAGATCTTTTCTTTATTCTTTTATTTAAAGAAAGGAAGAAGAGAGTAAAAGTGGCAAATTCTATCAATAAGTTATAAACGAGTTATATCACTACAACAAATCTGAAGGGAGACAACATTAAAAAAAAAAGCTTTTCTTAATGCTTATAAGCATCGAAAAAATATGAACCGATACTTTTTAAAGCGTTGGTAAATGAAGAGTGGAGAGGTATTTTCCTGACCCTTTCGACGAGAAGCATCAGGAAGGAAAAATTTTTTCCCAACGACGCTAAGAAAAGCATCGGGAAGTTGAAATTTGTTTTTCAAAAATTTTTCCCTGTTTCCCGCTACAACATCCTATCCTCAGAATACTCTGTCCCATCGCTGATGACCACATTCACTGTCAAGCGGTGCCTCTCCAGTTGCTCTGCTGCCGCAGCGACTCCGCCTTTGGCACGTTCCAACCAGAAAAGCAAAAGGCAAAAACAACTCGACTTCTTTTTCTCGTTCTCCATTTTCGACGTCTTCTCCTTTTCCTTCACTCCATCGCTGTCGTCAGTCTCATCTTCAATGGCACCGATCTGTAGCAACACAGCGAACAGCTCCATGATGGACCTCTTCTTGGGCACCCTTTGTAGGTGGGTATGTTGGCAGATGGTGGCTACCTAATGAATCAGACTGAGGCTAGAGTTTCACTCTATGTCCTTAAGACAATTTCGTCCCGCAATGGTACTTATGGTCAGTATGACGATTGTCTACTAGGATACAACAGTCTCCTTTTGATGAAAGCAGCACTACAATTCACCAAAACTTTCGAACCAAGAATGCTACTCTCTTTTTAATGCACTATTGCTATACTATCCTTAGGAAAGTATGCAAATACCTAAGAGAGAAGAAGACTAGAATTGATTCAAATTGAACTCAATTCGGAATGACTTAGGATATTTAAATGAGAGGGTTTAGGGTCCTATTTATATGTTTTTAGGTGCCCCTTGGAAGCAACCCTACGAATTTAATTAAATTTAAATTCTATTATCAAAGGATGTGAGGGTTAAGGGCTTATCACCCTTGATATGCCCTTTAGACATCGTGATCTTCAGATCAGGCGATCGGATAAGCCTTTTCATGGCTGTGATCTGAAGATCAGCCGATCAGATAAGTCTATCCTTATCCTGATAAGCCTTTTCATCATCATGATCTGATGATCACGTTATCAGATAGGCGGATGCCTATCACAACCGTACGATCGAACGGACACCTTATCATAACCGTCATGTTGACTGATCAACCAACCGTCCTGTTGATTGGTCAACCAACCGTCCTATTGACTAGTCATGTGCGAAGTGCAAAGTGCACCTACAAAGCGCCCATTGCGCCCTTCGCACACACGCGTGCGCGTGAGCGTGAGCGCCCATTGCGCCCTTCGCACACGCGCGTGCGCATGCGCGTGCGCGAGGGTGATGCTACGCATCACCCTCAAGCTCTCTACTTGTGGTGAGCCTAAGGAACTTAAGCTTCAAGGAAGTGGTTTCCATATAAGTGAACCTTCCTTTCTTAATTTTTCCGATATGGAACTAAATGTCCCCGCAATTTCTTATTCACACACATAAGGCGGTAATGGGCTTTCAAGGCCCATTAGGGTATTTAGGGTCTATTTTGGCCCATTACCCAACAATCCCCCATATGAATGAAAATTGGACTTAGATCAAAGATCATCAGAGATCAGCAAAGGCAAACCCCCACATAAAAGGATTTTAATGCAAATGAATATGCAGACACACTAAAGAGAGTATAATGGGATGAAGTTGTATCAGGATAGGTAGCTTGTGGCTTTGAACCTTCCTTAGTGAGTTGTTATCGAGTTTACTTGCTAAAAGGTGAACACGATGTCTTGAACCTTTTAGCGTTTTGTGTAAACTAAGACAATAACAATCGTTCAACTTCTTCCCGAGCATTCTTTTGGTTCTCATGGTTGTGTTCATTTTGGCCCCGAACAACTCCTGGTCTCATGAGTGCTTCAGAGAATTAAACCTTAAAATTCTCATAGAATTGGCCCAGTTCACACTCACATAGGTGATTCTTATTAAGAGTATCCTGCTATACCCCACATGATGTTCATGTCATAAGAATCATTAAAAGCAATGCTTATCCTAGTACCTTTAGCAGGTAGCACCAATTATCATAGGAATGAGTAGGATTGTACATCCTTAGTACTATCAAGTTTCTTCATAATTTAGTTGTCCCTTTTGAACCTAGATCTTGGGATCTCCAGTCAGCTAGGTTGGGTATCCACTATGAAGATTTTTTAGTTATAGGTTTTAAACCCATTCCCCTCGATAAACAGTTTACTTGATCTCTCGGTAACCCCTTTGTTAATGGATCCGCTAGGTTTTTCTTTGACTGAACATAGTCAATAGAAATTACACCAATTTCAAGTAACTGCTTAATGGTATTATGTCTACGATGTATATGTCTAGACTTACCATTATACATCTTATTCTGTGCTTTGCATATTGCCGATTGACTATCACAATGTATGCATATTACAGACACAGGCTTTGGCCAACATGAAATATCTTCTAAAAGGTTTCGAAGCCATTCTGCTTCTTCAGCTGCCTTTTCTAATGCAATAAACTCAGATTCCATAGTGGATCGAGCTATACAAGTTTGTTTAGAAGATTTTCACGACACAGCACCTCCTCCTAAGGTGAATACATATCCACTTATGGATTTTGTATCTTCTGTGTTAGATATCTAATTTGCATCACTGTATCCTTCTAATACAGCTGGATATCTTGAATAATGTAATCCATAACTTAGGGTATATCGCAGATATCTTAATACCCTTATTAGAGCTGTCCAATGATTTGGACCTGGATTACTTGTAAATCTACTCAACTTATTGACAGCATATGCTATATCAGGACGAGTACAATTCATGACATACATTAAACTGCCAATTATACGTGAGTATTCTAATTGAGATATGGGTTTTTCAGTATACTTAGCCAAATGTAGATTAACATCTACAGGTATTTTACCGGGCTAGTATCATACTTTTTATACTTATTTAATATTTTCTCAATATAATGAGATTGAGATAATATTATTTCCTCAGATGTTCTAGTGATTCGAATTCCTAGTATAACATCTGCAACACCCATATTTTTCATATCAAAATGTTTGATCAATATTTTCTTAGTCTGTTTAATCGATCATTTCAGTATTACTACCAATGATTAATAGGTCATCTACATATAAGCAGATTATTACATACCCTTCAGATAGGGATTTGGCATATATGCATTTGTCACATTCATTTATTTTGAATCCATTTGATAACATTACATTATCAAATTTTATATGCCATTGCTTAGGTGCTTGCTTTAATCCATATAAGGATTTAACAAGTCTACACACCTTCTTTTCTTGTCCTGGAACAATAAATCCCTCAGGTTGTTCCATGTATATTTCTTCATCTAATTCACCATTCAGAAAAGCAGTTTTAACATCCATTTGATGAATTTCAAAATTGTTAATGGCTGCAAAAGCTATTAACATTCTTATAGATGTTATTCTACTTACTGGTGAATAGGTATCAAAGAAGTCTATACCTTCTTTTTGTTTGAAGCCCTTAGCCACTAATCTGGCTTTATACTTGTCAATTGATCCATCAGCTTTTAGCTTTTTCTTAAATATCCACTTGCACCCTAAAGGTTTCATACCAGATGGTAGGTCTACCAACTCCCAGGTATGATTATGCATGATGGACTCAATTTCATTATTGACAGCTTCTTTCCAAAAGGGTGCTTCTGGATTAGACATTGCCTCTTTGAATGTCTGAGGTTCATCTTGTAACATATAAGTTACATAATCAGGACCAAAGGACTTAGCAACTTTTGGTCTCTTACTGTGTTTGGGTTCATCTTCAGGATATTCTTCCTGATGACTACTACTAGCAGTATTATCATCATAAGTTCTTTTATTTGAACTTATTTCTAATTTCCTTTTACTTGGAAATATATTTTCAAAGAATGTTGCATTCCTTGATTCCATGATTGTATTTTTCTGTATATCAGTTATATCTGATTTATACACAAGAAAGCGATATGCACTACTATTATGTGCATATCCGATAAATATACAATCAACAGTTTTAGGTCCTATCTTGACCTTTTTGGGGTCCGGAATAGCTACTTTAGCTAGACACCCCCACACTCTTAAGTAATTGTAAGAAGGCTTCTTTCCTTTCCATAACTCATATGGAGTCACTTCCTTCTTCTTAAGAGGTATCTTATTAAGAATATGATTTGCTGAGAGATTTGCTTCTCCCCATAAATTCTATGGTATACCAGAATTTATTAACATAGTATTCATCATTTCTTTTAATGTGCGGTTTTTAGGTTCCGCAATTCCATTAGATTGAGGCGAATAAGGAGCAATAGTTTGATGAATAATGCCATGCTCCTGACAAAATTCGTCAAAAGGTGCATCATATTCACCACCTCTATCACTCCTTATGGCCTTAATCTTTTTGCCAAGTTGATTTTCAACTTCATTCTTATAACATTTAAACATTTCTAAAGCCTCATCTTTAGACTTTAGTAGATACACATAGCAGTATCTTGTTGAATCATCTATAAATGTTATAAAATACTTTTTACCTCCTCTAGTTTGAATTGACTTTAAGTCACATAGATCACTGTGAATTAAGTCAAGAGGTTCAGTATTTCTTTCAACTGATGGAAATGGTGTTTTTGCTAACTTAGCTTCAACACACACTTCACACTTGTAATGTGGATCGATTTCATGATTAGGTAATAATTTCAATTTCATTAATTTTCGTAATGAATTAAAATTCGCATGTCCTAATCTATCATGCCATAAACAAGAGGAGTCAATCATATAAGCAGAAGAAGAAGCTTTATTCATTTCAAGGTTTCTGTGTACAGTCATTACATTCACCTTGAATAATCCATTATTCAAGTAACCCCTTCCAATAAATATCCTCCCCTTAGTGAGTACAAATTTATCAGACTCAAAGACCATCCTAAAGTCATGTTTGCTTAGGAGGGAGCCTGATATGAGATTCTTCCGGATGTCAGGAACATGTAGCACATCATTCAGTAGAAGCTTCTTGCCAGATGTCATCTTCATAACGATGCGGCCAAGTCCTTCTATCTTGGATGTAGCGGAGTTACCCATGGCCAAATTTTTACCATTGATAGGAGTATATGATGAGAACATACTCTTATCAGAGCAGACATGTCTGGTAGCTAGTGTCGATGTACCACTCATTTGCTTTGTCAACCATGTTTGCTTCAAATACAACAGCTGACAGCATCATCTCGGATACCTCTTTGGATAGGGTTTCTGTAACGTTGACTTCTTTCTTTTCTTTATCCTTGAAACGGCAGTCCTTGGATTTGTGTCTTTGCTTTCCACAAACAAAGCACTTTCCCTTAAACTTGTATTTCTTTGGATTGCCCTTCTTTTGTTTAAAGCCTTCGCCTGGAAACTTGCGTTTCTTCTTCCCTTCTATGAGGTTGGCCTTTGGCTCAGCAGGTTGTCCTCCTGCCTTCTTATCTTGGCTCATATTGTCCTCCTCGATCCTTAGGCGGATAATTAGGTCTTCAAGTCCCATCTCCTTCCGCTTATGCTTCAAGTAGTTCTTGAAGTCCTTCCATAGTGGTGGTAGCTTCTCTATTATGGCAGCTACCTGGAATGACTCGCTGAGAGACATTCTCTCTGTATGTATCTCATGCAGGATAATCTGGAGCTCTTGGACTTGCTCCATAACTGTTTTGTGGTCGACCATCTTGTAGTCTAAGAACCTTCCAACCACAAACTTCTTGTGTCCAGCATCCTCTGTCTTGTACTTTTTGTCCAGGGATGCCCATAACTCCTTGGCAGTAGCAATACTGCTGTACACATTGTACAGGGTATTGTCCAGACCATTTAGGATGTAATTTTTGCAAAGAAAGTCCGAGTGCTTCCATGCCTCCACCGCAGCAATGACTTGCTTGTCGGTCTCCCCTTCCTTTAGGACAGGCGGATCTTCATTCAGCACTCTGACCAAGTTCAGAGTTGTGAGGTAGAATAGCATCTTCTGTTGCCACCTCTTGAAATCCATGCCAGAGAATTTCTCTGGTCTCTCGGCTTGAATGGATGTCGTCATAGTAGCCATCTGCAGCAGCACTTCCGTGGTAGCAGGAAAATTATCTTAAGATTTCTAGGTGGGTATGTTGGCAGATGGTGGCTACCTAATGAATCAGACTGAGGCTAGAGTTTCACTCTATGTCCTTAAGACAATTTCGTCCCGCAATGGTGCTTACGGTCAGTATGATGATTGTCTTCCAGGATACAACAGTCTCCTTTTGATGAAAGCAGCACTACAATTCACCAAAACTTTCGAACCAAGAATGCTACTCTCTTTTTAATGCACTATTGCTATACTATCCTTAGGAAAGTATGCAAATGCCTAAGAGAGAAGAAGACTAGAATTGATTCAAATTGAACTCAATTCGGAATGGCTTAGGATATTTAAATGAGAGGGTCTAGGGTCCTATTTATATATTTTTAGGTGCCTCTTGGAAGCAACCCTACGAATTTAATTAAATTTAAATTCTATTATCAAAGGATGTGAGGGTTAAGGGCTTATCACCCTTGATATGCCCTTTAGACATCGTGATCTTCAGATCAGGCGATCGGATAAGCCTTTTCATGGCTGTGATCTGAAGATCAGCCGATCAGATAAGTCTATCCTTATCCTGATAAGCCTTTTCATCATCGTGATCTGATGATCACGTTATCAGATAGGCGGATGCCTATCACAACCGTACGATCGAACGGACACCTTATCATAACCATCATGTTGACTGATCAACCAACCGTCCTGTTGACTGGTCAACCAACCGCATCTCGACCCTTCATCCGATCGATCAACGATCAATTGATCTCAGCCCCTTATCTTGATCTGATCAATCTCCACTGTCGGATCATCTTGATCTATAAAAAATTTAAAGCCCCTCAAGCTCCTCGCGACGATGCGCACGTGCGAAGTGCACCTACAAAGCGCCCATTGCGCCTTTCGCACACGCGCGTGCGCGAGGGTGATGCCAAGCTCTCCACTTGTGGTGAGCCTAAGGAACTTAAGCTTCAAGAAAGTGGTTTCTATATAAGTGAACCTTCCTTTCTTGATTTTTTCGATATGGGACTAAATGTCCCCGTAATTTTTCATTCACACACATAAGGCGGTAATGGACTTTCAAGGCTCATTAGGGTATTTAGGGTCTATTTTGGCCCATTACCCAACACCCTTTGCTTCGTCTTCACCAGCATCCTCATTTGCCTCCCTTCCTCCGTCGAGGGTTTTAAGATCACGAGGGTGGGTTGTTCCATTGCCACCTGGGTATCACGACAAGGGACAAGGCTACATCCATCTGACCCTCCTCACACCTTATACCTTATGCTGGCGGGAGCTTATCCAGTCATTAGATGTGTCTTGAGAGGTGGTTGCATTGTCTTTATCAGAAATGCAAAGACACAAATTCTACTTTTTTTTTTTCCTTTCTAGGAAACCATTTAGCAAATGTTATTTTCTGGATTCTTGAATTTCATTGGCTGTTTTCATTGTTCCATCTTCATTATGTGTAAATTTTATTCCATTGTTTTACTTCAAACCTGGGCTCCATTTGCATTTAGAGATGTGGATTAAGATTTTGTTTTTTAATAAAAGCATATAATTGTAAGGCATGTGATCTGAGGGCTGTGCCTGAAGGTTTTCGAATGTTAGAGCCTTTGATTGCAATAAGTTTTTTTCCTATTGAATAAATGGAGTTCTTCACTGTTCCTCTGGATTTTTGTCTCGACATAAAAAGCCCTATTATCTTTTTGAGATATTTCTTTCATTAATAAGATTGGCAAGCTAGACCATTATGACAATTATTCTATTATGTGGTCTGGTTTGTATTAGCTATTGTTTTACGAGTATTGGAGTATTGCAGTAGTACTGATTCTTGAGACAATGTTGTGAAGGATGATCAGGGTGTCATAGTTTTAGTGGTGTCAAGGCTTATTTCAGTGAGTACCTTAGAAATAACAAAGGGCCCCGGGTTTGGCAAAAAAAAAAAAGAATATTGGTGAAAGTTATCGGCACAGCTTCACTATAGTTCATTTATGAACTAGTAATTCTGCCGTCTAATAATAAAATACTACTTGTTTGATCAATGTGAATAAAAACTATCAATTTTACTTTAGTTGAAGCTATGACCTTTTCAAGTTTTAATTTCAGTTGTATTCAAATTAAATACCTAAAAGTTAATTTATTCTGACATATGCCTATGCTACTAATGTTGAACACTTATGATTATAAAATTTGTGCAGGATATTGGATAAAAGTTGGTTATTTATTGATCATTTATCCTACAATGAATAAAAGTTGGATAAATAAACCGAGAAATACCACAGAATATTTAGATGGAGTTTGTGATTTCGTTAAATTTGGTATGGATAAAAGTAGTTTGAATGGAAAGATTTTATGTCTGTGTCGGCGATGTGTTAACAATTCTTATTTAGATCTACAAACCGTTGAAGAACATTTGATATGGAAGGGTTTTTCAAGAGGTTATACTAAGTGGATTTTTCATAGAGAATGTATGTTGCCATTATCAAGTAATCAACCCTCCTCGCCTGATCTTGGATTTGGTAATATGCAAGATAACCTTGTAGGAGATGATATGACAGGTTTGATCATAGATGCTTTTCGATATGATGTTCAAAACTTTGAAAGTTCAACTAATATACATGGAACAAGTGGAATATTTGATGATTCTACATTTATGGAACAAACATTTGTTGAGTAGCAGATGCATGAGTTAGCTCGGTATCATAATTTAATTAAAGATGCAGATAAACAATTATATCCGGGTTGTTTAAAATTTTCTAAGATCTTTTTTCTTATACATTTATTTCATATAAAATATATGAATGGATGGTCTGGAAAGAGTTTTACCATGCTTTTCAAATTACTAAAGGATGCATTTTCAGAAGGCACTGGTTTACCATCCTCTTATTATGAAGGAAAGAAAGTTGTCAACAAATTGGATCTTGGATATCAAAAGATCCATAGTTGTCCGAAAGACTGTATGTTATATCATGATGAAAATGTTGATCGAGAGTCATGCAATGTATGTGGATCATCACGATGGACAACTCATGAAGAGGTCGAGGATGATGTAACGAACAAAACAAAAAAACCGACGAAGGTATTGTGTTACTTTCCTCTTATTCCTCGATTGAAAAGGCTATATTCATCATTGAAAATAGCTTCATTAATGAGATGGCATGATGAAGGACGTGCAAGGATGGAATGTTGAGACATCCAGCAGATAGTCTAGCATGAAAAGCATTTGATGCTAGGCATTCTGATTTTGCTTCTGATATTCGTAATGTTCGGTTGGTTTAGCTTCAGATGGCTTCAATCCTTTTCGAACTCTAAATTCTACATATAGCACTTGGCCAGTTGTTCTAATACCATACAATTTACCACCATGGTTGTGCATGAAACAATCTTCACTTATCTTATCAATGGTTATTCCAGGTGAT
Source organism: Calamus simplicifolius (assembly GCA_900491605.1). Lineage (NCBI taxonomy): Eukaryota > Viridiplantae > Streptophyta > Magnoliopsida > Arecales > Arecaceae > Calamus > Calamus simplicifolius. Next base: position 859,894 of record UESW01003960.1, read on the forward strand.
AAGGGTCCAGGAAATGATATTGATATTTTTCTACAACCTTTAATAGAGGAATTAAAACAGTTATGGGAAAGTGTCGATGCAATTGATGCTTCAAATGGTGAAATATTTAAATTACGGGCTGCTTTGTTCTGGACTATTAATGATTTTCAGCATATGCTAATTTATCTAGTTGGAGTACAAAGGGAAGGGTTGCATGTCCTTGTTGTGCCGATTCGACACATTCGATTTGGTTAAAACATGGAGGAAAATTTTGTTATATGGGACATCGTTGATGGTTAGAACTTAATCATCCGTTTGTTTCCAGAAAGATTTATTTGATGGTACCATAGAATTGAGATGCACATCTATTCCACCTTCTGGAACTAATGTTCGTATGCAAATTGATTCCATCAGTTACACATATGGTAAATTCTCAAAGTCTTCTAAAAAAGAGGAAGGAATGATCAAGAAGGATTGTCAGAAGAAGTGACAATTGGTAATATGGATGTACAGTTATTTGAAGATCCAGATAATTTTTTTGATAAAGAAAATAAGGAAGATGTACAGATAGCATCTACAAATCAGCCTAGCAAACATATTTGGAAGAAAAGAAGTATCTTTTTGACTTACCTTATTAGGAATATAATCTTATTCGACATAATCTTGATGTTAGTAAATATCTTGTAGAAGTAATCTTTCCACATGACCATCCGAGAGGAAATTTTTTTTGCTATTTCCTTGTGTGTCAGCCAAGGAGCTTAATTTTAAATCGGGCAACAGGTTTGTATCAATGCAGGGTAGGTGAGTCTGTAGGGTGGTTTTCATATCCTTTTAGAGAGCTCATATGCTCCATGCCATGGAGATGATTGATCCAGTTTTTTTTTTTTTGGCTTTCACTGTTAGTTCTGTCTTATGGTTGGGCTATTGAGTGACATTTGCAGAACAAGATCATAAACAACTGTATCATTTTTTCAATGCATCTCTTTGTTCCAGTTGAACGAACATTCGGTAAATTCGATGAATTTACCGAATCGGTTTCTTGTAGAAAACCTTGGAACTATCTACCAGAATGGTAGAAAACCGATTCTGGTAGTTCTGTCTTATATACCTGATGTGGTTGATCCAATGCCATTAGAGAATAGTAAAGAAAGGAAACTGACGAAGCCCCCCTTAGCCTCCAAAGGGCCCTTCGGCACAGTAGCATTTATGGCCTCATAAAGCTACGCACACCTCTAAGGTATTTATTGCCTTATTAAAGGCATTTATGGCTGCCATGTTGCTCACCTCCAAGGCCGACACCTCTCAGGCCGAACCCCGATGGCCGACACCTCCAATGCCGAACCCCGATGGCCGACACCTCCAAGGCCGAACCCCGATGGCCAACACCTCCAAGGCCGACACCTCCAAGGCCGAACCCCGATGGCCGACACCTACAAGGCCGAACCCCGATGGCCGATACCTCCAAGGCCAACACCTCCATGGCCGAACCCCGATGGCCGACACTTCCAAGGCCGGACCTCCAAGGCCAAACCCCGATGGCCGACACCCAACGTGCATACAATTGCTCCAAGGCATTTATTGCCTTATTCTCTCCCTATATAAAGGCATTTATAGCTGCCACGTTGCTCCTCTCGGCCTCAACTCTCGCTTGGCCTCGGTCCGCTGCCAAGATTCCTCGCCGTTAATAGTGCCATGCAAGTGAACAGAGCCTTGTACGTGAATAGTGCCTTGCAAGTATTCACCCTCGGCCTTTTCTGAAGCTCATCCAAGGCATGAGCAGGGCCACACAAGCACTCCATACTCGACACTTTACGAGAGACAGTTGGCTTCAACTCAACATCATCCTTCTCCCCCAACGGCTATACCTTAGGACAACCAAAAAGGTGACGTAGGGACATGTTTGGCAAGCGCCGTAACAATCGGCCATGCCCTGCGACCACCTACTTGACAGGACACGGTCTGCAGCTTGACACGTCATATGGAGGTAAGCTCCATTGTTCTGCCATCAATTAATGTTCTGACAAGTGATCACACCCCAAGCCCACGGACTCCAGGCATCTATAAAAAGGGTAAGAGGGACTCTGACCAGGTAACACACTCATAACACTCCTAAACGCTCACAGAGAGAGTTCCTCTTTGAGTCTCTCTCTCTCTTTCTCTTTCGAGCTTCCTCAAGCTTACGGCCGTTGCCCAGAGCACTGACTTGAGCGTCGAAGGGTTCTCGCCGGAATCTTTGGCCCCCGGGACTTATTTGCAGGCCTGCAGGTGCGAGGAGCTCGCTGGAGGAGGCGACCAGACGCTCGCGGATGCTCGAGGGCGGTGATCTAGCGGCAACAGATTGACGCGCCAGGAAGGGGGAGAAAGCAGAGTTCCGTGACACTAAGCTACAAGCTCTCACTCCCTCTACGACAACAATGGAAGCTTCCGCCAGTTATGCTGGGGGGCACCCTCAACAAGCTAAGCAACAAGATGCTAGTTTTCTGTTCCACCATCACCACCAGTTCATACCATTCAAGCAAAATACTGAGCCACCCTCACCCTGAAGATCCAAGCATTAGCGGCAGTTGTTCAAAGGCTATGGGAGAAATATTCCATGGCCACGTGGCAACAAGCTCAGGAGCAAAAGCAACCTCAAACTCAAACTTAACAGCAATTTAAGGCTTGGGCCGTTAGCCAGCAAGAGCGCCACACCTTGCCATCCAAATCTTAACTCTAGTCACCTCAAGTATTTATGGGCATTTTTATTCCTAGCGGTGATAAGCTAAGACATGCTGAAGCTATTAATGCAAGGTGAGATGAGGACAAAGGGCTTTGACCGTTGACTCTATCTACCCCCTCTCTTTCTTTTCTCTATTGCACCCAGAGCCAATCCGAACCCAAGACCTCCTGTAGATTCCATTCCAGCTGCCTTTGGATTTCAACACTGGTACCCTCCACCTTCAATCAACATAGTTATCTAGGGGGCAGGTCGTCAACTCAGTGGAAGGAGAGAGAGACCGTGGAAGCTAGAGGGCCCCTCGCCTTGAACCAATGTGGAAGCTGCCCGAATCTTGTAACTCTCAGCAACATCCTCTGTTCTAGCCGTCCGTCTTCAGCGGACTCTCCCGGCTGCTCGTCTTCAACGGCCGCTAGCTGCCCGGGCTTCTGATGCAGGGCGATATTCAAAACGCCTGCAACTCAAGAACGATCTAATCTGCGAGAAAAGAATTCGTCCAGGTTTGGTTCGAATCTTGACAAGAAAAGGGAAAAATTTCAAATTTTGATCACTCACAATCCGAAATTTAAAGGAAGAGCAATTGAATTTTCAATTCAATTGTTTGAATCAGAAAAAGAAAACATTCATCTCCATTCAAGAGAAAAAAAAGGAAATCCCAAATAGCGTCTTTCTTCTCTGCCTTTGACGGCCGCCCAAAACCAACCTAAATAAAAGAGATAAAACCCTAACATCATAAGTTTAGTTAAAAATTACAACTATGCCATTAAAAACGAAAACAGGCCCAAAACTCCTATCAGACGAGCCCGGATGGCCAAAATCCACAGCAGCTCATTGCAAGGCAATGACTTTGAATCAGCAGTCCGTTTCCATGTGACCAGCCAAGTTTGGGCCCAGTCCGACACAGTAGCTTCGGATTCGATTGACCCAAAGTATCAAAACGAAGTCGGGTCAATTCCGTACACTCGGCCCAAACAAATTTCAAGCCCGTTTGTTCTGCAACCTCTTGGACCTTCGTAGATTACCTGGCGTGGGCTTCCCTGACGTGGCCTGCTGACTCTGGGTTGCTGGTACAGGAACATCCAAGGACTGGTTCGACTGACCCGAACTCTGGTCTGAACTGATGTCCTCATCACTCTCCCCTTCCTCTGAAAAGCTTGACCTCAAGCTCGAATTCTCTCCTGCATAAGGGGTCAGATGCCGAATGTTGAACACATCCGAAATGAAGACATCATCTGGTAACTCAACCCGATAGGCATTGTCACCAAATTTCTCCAATACCTGGCATGGACCTATCTTCTTCGGCTTGAGCTTCGTTAAAGCTCCCTGTGGATACCGCTCCCTCGGTAAGTAAACCCATACCAAATCGCCCACTTCAAAGGACTGTTGCCGACGCTGCTGATCAGCTTTCGCCTTGTATTTGGCGTAAGTCTGCTCCAATTTGGCTCTAACAGTCGCATGTATCTCCTGCAAGTCAGACACTCTATCTTCGACCTTCTGACTCACCTTCTCTGGCGACTCAACTGGCAGAACATCCAAAGGACCTCTTGGCAAGAACCCAAACAGTATCTGAAACGGAGCAAACCCTGTAGAACGGTTCACTGAAGAGTTGAACTCAAACTCAATCTTCGGCAAACACAAATCCCAGCTCCTGAATTCATGCACATTTGCCCGCAACAGATTACCCAAGCTACGGTTGACAACTTCAGTCTGTCCATCCGTCTGAGGATGATAAGGACTGCTGAATTTCAACTTTGTGCCCAACTTCTTCCACAGCTCTCGCCAGAAGTGTCCCATAAACTTGCTGTCCCTGTCTGACACTATGGATGCCGGTATACCAAAATGCCGAACCACTGAAGCAAAAATAAGTCAGCAACCTTTGACGCATCAAAAGTGGTTTTGCATGGCAAGAAACACGCCACCTTACTGAACCGATCCACAATCACCATAATCGAATCCAGTCCCCTTGCTGTCCTGCGGCAATCCTACAACAAAGTCCATAGAAACATCTCGCCATGGTGCCTCTGGGATAGGTAAAGGCGTGTACATACCTTGGTTCGTGTCTGTCCCCTTCGACTCTTGACACAACCTGCACCTCTTCACAAAAGCCTTGACATCTCGGTCAAGACCAGGCCAATAAAACCGCTGCCGAATCAACCAGGCTGTTTTATCCCTTCCGAAGTGACCCTGGTTATGCAGTTCCTGGATGATCAACACACGAAGAGACGTATCAGGAACACATAAGCAGTTACCTCGAAACAAATATCCATCATGGAGAACGAAATCAGTTCGCTCCCCCGCCTCAATTTTGGCCAAAATCCCCTTGAAGTGCTCATCCACACGAATGTCCTCCCTTACACTCTCAAAGCCGAGAGTGTACACATGCATAGCGCCAATCAACAAGCTCCGCCTACTCAAAGCATCAGCCACTCTATTCAACGTACCAGACTTGTGCTTGATGCTGAAAGTGTATTCCTGCAAGGCACTCACCCACTTCGCATGCCTTGAACTCAGTTTATGCTGACCCTGTAAAAACTTCAGCGCCTGATGGTCTGAATACAGTACAAACTCCCGCTGAATCAAGTAGTGGCGCCAATGCTGCAAGGATCTCACAATGGCGTACAATTCCAGATCATAAACCGAATAAGCCAGTTTAGCTCCTCCCAGCTTCTCACTGAAGTATGCGACTGGTCTTCCTTCCTGGTTAAGCACTGCCCCAATTCCAGTCTTCGAAGCATCACAATCCACCTCAAAAACTCTATCAAAATCAGGAAGAACCAATAAAGGAGCTTCGGTCAATCTGACTTTCAGCCCATCAAATGCCTCCTGTGCGGCATCATTCCACCCGAATCTGGCTCCCTTCAACAATTCCGTTAAAGGTGCAGCCAGCTCACTATACCCCTTGACAAACCTGCGATAAAACCCTGCAAGACCCAAAAAGGATCTCAATTCTGTCAAGGTTGAAGGTACTGGCCATTCCACAATTGCATGCACCTTATTCCTATCTGGGAGAATCCCCTCTCCAGTCACAACGTACCCCAGAAAAATTAGTCTCCCAACCATCCAAATGCACTTCTCTGGGTTAGCAACTAACTGGTTCTCACGTAACACTGACAAAACCTGTGCCACATGGCCCACATGCTCTTCGGCTGTCCTGCTGTATATCAAAATATCATCAAAGTAGACAACCACAAATGAGCTAAGAAATGGACGTAAAACCTGGTTCATTACGCGCATGAACGTGCTCGGCGCGTTTGACAACCCGAATGGCATTACCAACCATTCATACAGCCCTTCCTTAGTCTTGAAGGCTGTCTTCCATTCGTCTCCAGGCTTCATCCTTATCTGATGGTACCCACTCTTCAAATCAATCTTCGTGAAGACCTTAGCACCACTCAACTGATCAAGCATGTCGTCCAACCTCGGTATCGGGAACCTGTACTTCACAGTAATTTTGTTAACCGCGCGGCTGTCGACACACATGCGCCACGTACCATCCTTCTTCGGTACCAAAAGGGCTGGCACCGCGCACGGGCTAATGCTCTCCCGTACGAACCCCTTGTCCAAAAGTTCTTGGACCTGCCTCCTCAATTCCTCATGCTGTTGCGGTGTCATCCGATAATGAGCCTTATTCGGCAACACTGAGCCCGGAATAAGGTCAATGCCGTGCTGAATATCTCGGAGAGGTGGTAATCCAGCCGGTAGCTCCTTTGATACAACATCTCGGAATTCCTCCAAGATAGACACCAACTCCTCAGGAATCATATTTGGCCTTTGCTCCTCTTCCACGCCGAAGTCTCCTGACTTGCTCACCAAAGCAAAACAAACATCCTCTCCATCCAAACTCGCATCGAATTCTGTGCTTGGTAAACAAATTACTGTATTCTGTCCACTCACTTCCTGAAGCGGCTTCAAAATAACTTTCCTCCCATCTGGACGCAGCATATAACTGTGGGTGTACCCGTTGTACACTGCCCTGTTATCAAACTGCCACGGACGCCCCAGTATGATGTGAGTAGCATCCATTGGAACAACATCCGCCTCAATAGTTGTCTCGAAATGAGGACCAAAACACAGTGACAACTTACACCTTCGGCTGACCTGAATGTCTGCATTTCGGTTCACCCAACCGAGCTTATATGGATGTGGGTGAGGGTCTGTCTGCAACCCCAGCTTCTTCACAGCCTCCTCTGCTATCACATTCTCCCAACTGCCGGAGTCTATGATAACACGACATGTTTTGCCAGCCACAAAACATTTCGTTGTGAAGATGTCATGCCGACGCCAATCTTCATCTGATCTCGGCGCCAGACACATTCTTCGTATCACCAAGCTCTCCCCTTGAATATGGTCCGGATCAATAACACACAGCTCATCATTAAATTCCTCATCCTCAGGGAACTCTCCTCCATTTCGCCCTCCATATATCCTCCATATACAACTGAGCTCGCGCCTTGGGGCATTCATTGGCATAGTGCCCCAAATTCTGACACCGATGGCACCGAATGTTAGCCCTGTTGCTGCCCACTCTCGCCTGAGAACCTGAGGTTCCATTCGACCCTGTTGGTCTTGGAGGTACTGATGCCTGCGGCCTCGCTACTGGAGGCATAAATTTGCCCCCTGAATTCTGCCCTGAACTCTGGCCCGTAGTAAAACCCCCTCTGCTCTGAAACCCCCTGTTTCTCATCAAGCTCTTTTCCACTGCCTGAGCCCTCATATGCGCATCTCCTACACTATCAATTCGATGCACAGCCAGTGCATCTTGGATTGGCAGCCGCAAGCCATGAAGATACATGGCTATCAATCTCGGTTCAGCCTCAATCAACCGATTTCGTGCAACCAATCGATAAAATTCAGTTGTGTACTCCTCGACGCTCCGACTACCTTGCGTCAAACCATGCAACTTCGAATACAAAATCTGCTCATGGTTCGGAGGCAAAAACTCCCTGTTCATCTCCTGCTTTAGCGCTGCCCATGACGCTAATGGAGGTCTCCCATCCATATATCTACGATAGTGCTGCGCATGCCACCAAGCAGCAGCCCTATCTCTGAATCGAATTGTGACAAGCGGTACCTGCTTGTCTAAGGGCACCTCCTTCAGACGAAAAACGTCATCGACCTGAAGGGTCCAATCAACATACTCGTCTGGGTTAATTCCTCCTTTAAACTCTAGAATTTCGACCCTGAAGCCTGCTTCCCACCGATTCTGATTTTCGAAATAGGGAGGTTGATCGACATACCTTGGAAGTCCAACATCAGACCTCTGTTGCCCTCTTTGAATTGGTGGTGCCTCCAGATTTTCGAAACCCCTCTCCCTACCTCCATCAATTTCATCACGCTCCTCCACTCGAATGGGTTGGGCACGATCTTGCACCTCCATCCGCGCCATCATCGCCTGCATGGTTTGCATCATCTGTTGCATCACCTGGTGCTGGTCTCGCATGGCATCTTGCATAGCATCTCTCACGGCGTCTCTCAGGGATTGATCGTTGTTCTTCTGCTCCATTGGATCAAGGCTCTGATACCAAGTTGATGCAGGGCGATATTCAAAACGCCTGCAACTCAAGAACGATCTAATCTGCGAGAAAAGAATTCGTCCAGGTTTGGTTCGAATCTTAACAAGAAAAGGGAAAATTTCAAATTTTGATCACTCACAATCCGAAATTTAAAGGAAGAGCAATTGAATTATCAATTCAATTGTTGTGAATCAGAAAAAGAAAACATTCATCTCCATTCAAGAAAAAAAAAGGAAATCCCAAATAGCGTCTTTCTTCTCTGCCTTTGATGGCCGCCCAAAACCAACCTAAATAAAAGAGATAAAACCCTAACATCATAAGTTTAGTTAAAAATTACAACTATGCCATTAAAAACGAAAACAGGCCCAAAACTCCTATCAGACGAGCCCGGATGGCCAAAATCCACAGCAGCCCATTGCCAAAGGCAATGACTTTGAATCAGCAGTCCGTTTTCATATGACCAGCCAAGTTTGGGCCCAGTCCGACACAGTAGCTGATCGGATTCGATTGACCTAAAGTGTCAAAACGAAGTCGGGTCAATTCCGTACACTTGGCCCAAACATGGAATTTCAAGCCCGTTTGTTCTGCAACCTCTTGGACCTTCGTAGACTACCTGGCGTGGGCTTCCCTGAAGTGGCCTACTGACTCTGGGTTGCTGGTACAGGAACATCCAAGGACTGGTTCGACTGACCCGAACTCTGGTCTGAACTGATGTCCTCATCAGCTTCCCTCGGCGACCTCTGGCTCCCGAGTCCGACTCCGACCCTCGTCCATGGCTCCGCTCCAGCATCCTCTGCTCTGGATCCCATCTCTCTCTTCACTGCACTTCAAAGATGGGTCCCCAGCTTCATTTTAGAGAGGAGCTGGTCATCAACCAACTCCAGGCTCTGTCCCAACTTAATTCCCTGGGGGGCAGACCACCAGCGGGTGGAAGTGCTCAAATCCGTAGAAAGAAAATAAAGGTGCTACAAGAGCTAAGTATGCTGCACTTTAGACAGTTTTCTTTCATTGATACTTAAAATATCATGCAGGGAAGACCAACCTTGCATCAGCATTCAAGACCGATGTACCATCGGCACTGAAGACTGGTGTACCACCAGATCCAAAAAGCTCGATGTACCATCGGCACTCAAGCCCGAGGTCAGCTCAGCACCAAAGGCCAAAGACTGACTCCAACGTCGGCAACAAAGATCGTTGGCACAAAGAAAAAGGCTCCTGACAACTTTCAACTCTTAGGTTACCCTTCGGGGTTAAAAAGGCTCCTGACGACTTTAAACTCTCAGGTCACCCTTCGGGGTTAAAAAGGCTCCTGACAACTTTCAACTCTCAGGTCACCCTTCGGGGTTAAAAAGGCTCCTGACGACTTTCAACTCTCATATCACCCTTCGGGGTCAAAAAGGCTCCTGACGACTTTCAACTCTCAGGTCACCCTTCGGGGTCAAAAAGGCTCCTGACGACTTTCAACTCTCAGGTCACCCTTTGGGGTTAAAAAGGCACCTGACGATTCTCAACTCTCAGGTCACCCTCCGGGGTTCAAAAGGCTCTCAACGTCCTCAACTTTGCCTCAACAGCTTCGTCACAGCCTCAACGGCTTCATTTCAGCCTCAGCGGCTTCAGCCCTGCATTAGCGGCCAACGGCCAATCGGGTAATACCTTCGTTTAAATTGTACACTTGCAACATATCGCTGGTTACTTTCAGCTATCAAGAGACCCCAAGACAGCTCACAGTTGGGAGAGGCCAACTCCTCAGCTCACAGTTGACGGGCACCCACCTCTAAACTTCAAACCAAAGTAAAGAGCCCCACCAAGCTCACCAACAAATGCCACAAACGTGGAACCTCCCAAAACGAAGCAGAAGAAGACAAAGAACTAACATTATTGCAGCCTCAGCAGCTCCCTCCGTCTCAGGAGCATCATTGCGGCTTCATTGGCTCTCTGCCTCAACGGCAAGTGGGCGAGGACCCACATCCAAACTTCATGTCAAAAGTTAAAAACCCCAAAGTCAGGTGAGGATCAGCCACTTGGGAGGTGAAGTCCCTTTCGTCTTGCTGGGGTGGGCCCGCCTCGTCTCAGGGGCGAGGGGGCATCTGATGTGGCTGATCCAACGCCATTAGAGAATCATGAAGGAAGGAAACTGACGGAGCCCCCCTTTGGCCTCCAAAGGGCCCTTCGGTCATGGTAGCATTTATGGCCTCATAAAGCCATGTATACCCAATTGCTCTAAAGTATTTATTGCCTTATTACAGGCATTTATGGCTGCCACATTGCTCACCTCCAAGGGCGATACCTCCAAGGCCGAACCCCCGATACCTCCAAGGCTGACACCTCCATGGCTGATACCTCCAAGGCCGAACCCCGATGGCCGACACCTCCAAGGCCGATACCTTCAAGGCCGAACCCCGATGGCTGACACCTCCAAGGCCGACACCTCCATGGCCGACACCTCCAAGGCCGAACCCTGATGGCCGACACCTCCAAGGCCGAACCCCGATGGCCGATACCTCCAAGGCCAACACCTCCAAGGCCGGACCTCCAAGGCCGAACCCGATGGACGACACCCAACGTGCATACAATTGCTCCAAGGCATTTATTGCCTTATTCTCTCCCTATATAAAGGCATTTATGGCTGCCATGTTGCTCCTCTCGGCCTCAACTCTCGCTTGGCCTCGGTCCGCTGCCAAGCTTCCTCGCCATTAACAGTGCCATGCAAGTGAATAGAGCCTTGTACGTGAACAGTGCCATGCAAGTATTCACCCTCGGCCTTTTCTGAAGCTCATCCAAGGGCATGAGCAAGGCCACGCAAGCCACGCAAGCACTCCATACTCAACACTCTACGAGAGACAGTTGGCTTCAACTCAACATCATCCTTCTCCCCCAACGGCTGTACCTTAGGACAACCAAAAAGGTGACGTAGGAGACATGTTTGGCAAGCACCGTAACATTCGGCCATACCCTGCGACCACCTACTCTGACAGGACACGGCCTGCAGCTTGACACGTCATATGGAGGTAGCTCCATTATGCTGCCATCAATTAATGTTCTGACAAGTGATCACGCCCCAAGCCCACGGACTCCAGTCATCTATAAAAAGGGTAAGAGGGACTCCGACCAGGTGACACACTCATAACACTCCTAAACGCTCACAGAGAGAGCTCCTCTCTGAGTCTCTCTCTCTTTCTCTTTCGAGCTTCCTCAAGCTCACGGCCGTTGCCCAGAGCACTGACTTGAGCGTCGGAGGGTCCCCGCCGGAATCTTCGGCCCTCGGGACTTGTTTGCAGGCCTGCAGGTGCGAGGAGCTCGCTGGAGGAGGCGACCGGACGCTCACGGATGCTCGAGGGCGGTGATCTGGCGGCAACAATACCAGTATCGATTTTCTACCAGAATGGTAGGGTATTAACCATACTGTCCTGATCTAGCAGTATTGAAAACCTTGGAACTACTGTGTTTGATGATTACTACTCTCATCACTGGTTTGATCCCTTGGACTGAACTTCAAAATTGGATGGCTAGATACAGAATGATGGCGGGTTGCCACTAGACAGGTAGGGAGTCATTATGTCACTTCAGTGATGTCTTCAAACTTGAGCTGAGTATTTCTTAAGTCATTGAGTTAGGGATTGATACAGAGGGAAGTAGTAGTTTGGAAAGGGAATTTGATGTTGAAGGGGAGATTAATATCCTTTTTCTGGCAAAAATCACTTTTCTTTGTTTTCTAAGCTCCTGTATGAACATCACTCCCTACATAACATGCCTGCAGAAGTGGTAACTGGACTAGAGAAAATTCATTTCTTCCAGAAAAAGATGGACCAAGGGAGCATTCATTTGCTGAACATGTATGTGTGAGAGAGAGAGGGGCCAGATATTTGCGTATCAAAGGGATCATGTTTAGAATGAGGTCGTGCTGTCATGCTGACATGGGCTCTCACATGCTCTATTCATTTCCCTCTCTTTGGTAGTATATTGTTTGTTTTTTTGCCTTCATGGTGAATGGGCTGCCTGCGTCTTCCATGAACCTGTTCATCTGTTAATGCATACAGTCTCTTGTGCCTCTGCCCTCACACAATTTCCATCCCTGTTATGTGATCTTTCGCAACAACAGGAGTTAAATAAGAGAGGCAGAAGAATTCTTCAGCTTTCAGCCTGACTTCTTACATTTGCCGACCAAGGTCTATGCTACGACTACTGCATGAGCTGTCTATTTTGAGTTTGATCTGGCTTCCACTCTTGTGAGAAGAAGCAATAAGTTATATTTTGAATCAAACTCTTATAATGGATGGTCTAATATTATTTTAAAGTAATAGTAAGTCTCTAATTTTGTAGATGGATGAGCATGGGCAAGAATTCGGTGAGGTGGAGTTTTATCAGATGACTCATACTCACCATGATGGCATTTTTATCAGAGATGAGTCGAAAGACTTTTATGTAATTATTTATTATAATTTATTTCGTACAACAATTTTAATTTAATTATGTTATTCAATAAGATCTAACTAATTTATCGACGCTTTTAATACAGGAAAGAGCTATATCTCTTATTGCTGAACGTGTTGATGACTCTACAGCATCTACGTAGAATAGTCGCATCGAGATCGAGGTATTTACAGAGCTAATGGGGCCGGAGCACTATGGTCGAGTGAGGGATTATATAGTTGGAGTTACTCCCACTTAGTTATTTGAGGTGAGTAGACTTACGCGTGATGCTGCAGATGCTTTCATGATACATGTGTTTGCAGATTTGAGCATGCGATTGAGAAGATGCAACGGTTAAGTGCCGCAGCGATGGAGCAGATGCAACGGTTAAGTGCAGCCAAGAGAGTAGCCGACAGAGCATTGATGGATTCCATGAGAGAGCATATTGAGCAGCTTACATCTCTTGTACAAATGGTTGTTCCACATCATGTAAAGACATATTATTAATATATATTTTATATTAAATTAATTATTTATCTAATATTCATTGATAGTTTCGTAAATTAAATATTTTTAATTTTTCTTATAGGCTTCTGGAGCATCAGATCCTCGCGGACTGGGTGACGACCTTCCTCCTGCAGATCATTGATCGTGGCTTTTTTTTATTTATATATTTCATTTCATGTATCTTTAAATTTTGTGAAACTTTAAATTGTACCACTCTCTTGATGTAATGAAATTTATATTTAAAATTTTAATTTGAATGTGAAGAATGTGTGCAATGTGATTTTTTTTGTTATGATTGTATTGTACACAACATGTTTACTATAAATTTATCTTAATTGCATAGGTTTAAATATAACAGGTTTAATATAATTTTTTTAACTTTTCTATTCTTTATTTTATTTTAAAAAATAGAATATGCCAACGCTTTTAAGCGTCGGCAACTGTCAGCATTTTTCGACGCTTTAAAGTGTCGGGACAATTTGATCATACCGACGCTTTGATCAACGCAATCCGACTCGGCACGTTCCGACGCTTCTAAAAAGCGTCGGAAAAATTGCACTTGCCGACGCTTTAAATCGTCGGAATATCACGACGCTTTAAAGCGTCGGAATATCACGACGCTTATTACATCCCAACAATTGAACTTGTCGATGCTTTAAAGCGTCGGCTAGATTGGTACAACACCGATACTTTTTAAAAGTGCATCGACAAATAATGTCTCCACCCTCAGTGTCACGATGCGTGTAAAAGCGTCAGGAGAATATTTTTCGACACTTTAAAGAGTCGGCAAATGACATTTTTAGCGAAAATCAGGAATTTGTTGTAGTGGTAGGTCAATATTAGATTAGTAGATCAATTTAAGATCTAACTTATTTATTAATCATGTTTAACGTATCAATCTGATTTTAACTTACTCTATTTATTCTTAAGATAAATTCACTAACTCAATGCCGAGTTTGAGTTGTACACACAAGATGTGTCCAAAATTGACATCGTTAAAAGCGAAATGTTTTCGGTCAAAAATTACGTTTCTACTGCTCCAATAGGAGGAACAAAGAAAGAAGATACTCTTTGTGGATGCAGATCGCATGACCTTGTGATTTGTGGCCTTCCACTCCAAAGGGTATTTTAGTTCTAAATAAAAGCTATCATGTGATGGATGTGTGCCACTACCCTGGTAAGGGAGATGAATGGCAGGATTACAATATTGGCTATAGTATCTCAAAAGATCAAATTTAAAATTTTTAAAACAGAAAGGATATGAATGAAAATGGGGCAAAATAAAGGTGTTCCTATAATTTCCCTAATGACAAATTTGCTTTACAGCAGTACATCTATTGCTTGGCAATTTGTTATTTGAGATAGGTATTATTAGGCAATAGCCAATTAATTAAATGGACCCACGTACCGTACCACAACAGTTGCAACTACTCTTATATCAAATTTTATAGGTAATTTTGGCTATATGTTTTGTCCCAACACAAAAGTTGATAAAACCTACTTGATGGTGAAAATTAAGAGGATTACAGCATTTTACTTGTTTGTTTGTTTGTTTGTTTGTTGGATATCATGGAACACTCCATATCCTTAATTTCAAACTGATTAATTTGATACGTTGAAACACCATCGCAAGTCTACAAGTAAAAGGATCTACAACTACAATATATTATCACCTAATTAAAGACCTCTGTAAGACAAATCAAAAACACCACATGGTTAAAACAAAAAAAATTAAAAAATGCCTTTAATTTGATAAATATTCTTGGAAACAACTTCATATTACAACTAAAAATTACATCTTGCGACGGCTTAAAGTCAGAGTCCACAATAATAATCTCTATGGAAGAATGATGGCTCAGTCCGGTACTCCAATTTTGACTCAACTGGAGGCCAGGGAACGAGCCGCTCTACTGGAGCCCAGTTTAGCCCCATTAATTCATGGTCAACCATCACAACTACCTGACCATCTGCCACACGCTCCTGTCCAAAATTCCACGCGTCAAATTTGTACAGCGGTATTCTTCTTCAATATCTTCATCAAAGAAGAACTACAACAAATCTTCAAATTCCCATAGTTTTAACACCCTTCCAGATCTCTCCATTTAAGGTACTCCAAGCCGGCAAGATAGTGCGTGTAGGCCCCTGCAATGACCAGAACATGGAACAACTGATGGCTGTGCCCGGCGAGGTCAAACTTCCCCGGCATCCACCTCTCCGGTATCCTCGCCGCGTAGAGTAACACGCCGAGGACGTAGAAAGCTCCCATGACCATCTCATAACCAGTTGTGAGAACTGCCTCCGGCCGGTGCCCAAACACCAGCACCTTGTGCACTATTGGCACCAGCCCTGATAAGCCCATGCACACGAAGAGCCCGGCCCGGAGAAACCTGAACTCGGGAGTCTCGAACACAGGCACGAGCGAGACCAACACAGTGGCCATGCCGAACACGGTGATGAAGCCGATGTAGAGGCTCTGGTGGAAGGGATCGCACATGAAGGAGTAGTAGACGAGGGGGTAGAAGGAGGTGACGATGAGTGCGGAGATGCCTCCGTAGTCGAGGCGGAGCATGACGTAGCACGTGTGCTCGGAGTGACACGAGAGGAGATGGCATGCGCTGCTCATTAGCAGGCAAAACATGGCACCGCAAAGGTACGCGTAGAAGGGCCAGCGAGTGATCGGTCCTTCTCCGCCGCCTGTTTCGATTGTGTTAGTGAGGTTGGCTTGTGCCGGAGAAGCCAAGGTGATCATAAGTTCATGGTGGAGGAGCCTTAGGGAGGAGTCGGAAATGTTGGTGGTGGATGGAAGGTTGGCCAAATTATATAATGGCGCCGGAGAGGAGATGGTTGAATTCATTGGGACCATCATCACCGTGAATGCGGTGAGCGAGAGGAAGAGGAAGAATCCAATCAAGTGCCTGAAATTAAAGAGAAACGAAAATTGTTAGTTAATTAGACAGAGGAATTTTGGAATTATATATTGAGTTGTTTAAGGATTAATGGTGGTGGAATTGCTTACGTACGTCCAAACGTTAATGGTCTCGTTGTGGATTGAAAAGATGCTGAGGATGGCCTGTTTTAAGGGCCATTCGGAACGGTAGTAGCTGAGGATGAACTCATTGTGCTTTAAGAAGTTGGGTAAGGAGTGGTAGTCCACAAGCTCGCATTTGGTCTGATGGCATGAGCTCCCAATATTCTTCTTCCTCTTTCCATCGTGGCGTGGGGTGAATAAGAACTCGCTATCATCATTGTCTGCAAAGGAGGATGAAGTCTTCTCCATTGCAACGGTAGAGACCATGATATCGGCGACAACCATGCTGTGAATTTCTTTGCTTTGCACCAAAAAGATAAGAGAAGGTGGTGGACGGATTGATGAGTTTTGCTCTGCTGCTTAAAAAGGGAAGGAATTGGTGGTCGATCGGATACGGAGAAGAAAGCAAAGGGTTGGGTTATTTATTTATAGGGCGAAGGTCTCGATGGAGCTACAGCCCTGCGACCTTTCTGGGAAAGAGTGAGGTTTTGAATTAGTAAACGGTCTTACCGTGGACTGGGCTGTCAGGAAAGTCTGCATGAAAGGTCAGCGGTCAGCACTCGGAAAATGTTTTAGTTTTTTTTAATATTGTTCAGGCTACGGAGGGAAGACGTACAGGAGACTAATAATAGCTGTTATTTATATTATATTGTTCCGTTTATCTTGGGTAGAAAAGGAAGATAAGCCGCCTCGAAACAAAATATTCCAACATAATGTGGACCAATTAGGCTTGCGGAGTTTGTTGAGTCCTGGTCCTTCCTAGGTTATCATTTTTGAATTGAAAAGATAAAGTGCACAAAAGGATGTTCACGTAGGGATGGACCAATGGGGATGGAAAAAATTAGAGCTGCGTTTGATTTTTAAAAAATATTGTTATTTTTATTTTTTAAAGTACTTATTTATTTATTTTTTTTGCTCTCTACAAATATATTGGTAAGTAAAAATAAAAACTTATTTTCTATTTCTTATTTTTTATTATAAATAATATCTTTCAAAATGATAACCAAAAAAAAAGTGAATATATAGTATCAATATATAATATATAAAATAAATCTATAATATATTATATGTAAATTACATATTACAATATAGGATTAATAATTTATTAACAATATGATATACATTATATTACCATATATTATATTATTATATATAAATTACATATTTTTATATATAATAAATATAAAATAAATAAAATAATTATAAAAATAATAAAATAATACGCAATTATATTAATAATTATAATTATAATAATATCATATAACATATAAATTAATATCAATATAGTAACATAATATAACTACAATATAGTATTAATTTCAATATATTATTATAATATTACAATCTTATAATAAAATATTTATGTAATATATAATATATAATATATATTGTAATGTATTATAAATAAATTACATATTTATTATATATAACGTCTATAAATAATAATATAATATTAACTATATTATAGTAATATATAATTAATATTACATTATCATAATAAATAGAAATTTATAATAAATATTAATATCTTTTGAATATACATATTAATATATATATATTATAACAATTAATAATATAATTTTAATATATTAATATCTATAATAAGTTGGGTTCCAATTTTTTTTTAAAAAATAAAAAGTAAAATACTGTTGCCAAATATATTTTTTATGATAAATTTTATGTTTCTATTTATAAAAAAGAAAAGTAGAAAAATAATACAAATCAGGTTTTTTATTTTTTACTTTCTTTTTCCCTTCGATGGAAAACAATGAAAATAGTTTAAAATTTTTTTAGTTTTCTCTTATTTTAGAGTTGCATATTGTAGAAAACTATTTTTATTTACCAAAATGATTTTTCATATGTGTTTTACGAAAATAAAAATGAAATTATTCTTATAAACCAAAAGCATCCTAAATCTTTGTAGAGAACCATCCCCAAGCTATCTTCAAACCCATATCTAAAATCCATTCTTTTCTCTCTTTTTTTGGAATGATTATAGAAACAATTATGCAAATTTAATTTTCTGTTATACTTTGAATGTTGAATTTAGGTTTCTAAATTTAAGTCTTTTAATATATTTCAAATATATATTATTTTATAATTGTTTTCAGGCTTCAAATGTTTTTTTTTATTTTAAACAAGGTTCAAAATTGATGGCTAATTCTGAAAAAAAAAAAATTAAAGATTCTCCATAGGAAATGGTCATGGGATCAGAGATAGAAGGGAAAAAATTGACACTGGGGTGGGGTGGGGGCAGCGATGGAGGGCAAAGGTGAGGTTATGGATAGAAAATATACCTGCCTAGCCATAGAATCTTGGTTATTAGAATTTAGATGTCCTATACTCCTACTTTGTCTACTCATTCATAATCCTTCGTTACGTGAACAATGGATGATAACGCTAGCCCTCTCCAATCATTGGAGAGAATCAAAACTTGTTAAATATTAGTTTTAATAATTATCAAGAACAATATTATTCTTGGGATCAAATTCATGAAAGATTTAAAAGTATTTAGCAAGAAGAATGAAAATACTTAATTAAAAAATTATAAATTATAATATTTAATTAAAAAGTTATAAAAATTCAATTGAAGAACTTGAGTTCACGTACTTTATATAATTATTCTAACCTAGAAATTTAGGTAGTGTTTGAAATAGGGGATAAGAGAGGATATCAGAGGATATCCCCTCTTATTCCCAAAAGTCATAACTATAAGGGATAGCAGGGAATAAAGTTAACCAAAGGGATAATCCATGGTTAACCATGGTTAACCATGGGATATCCCCTCAATTTATTCCCTAGAGAATGCAGGAATAGCTGGTTATCCCTTCAAATAAGAGTAAAAAAGGTTATCCCATGGATTACTTTTTGCATTTGATATGATCAATGGGATAGCCAAGGGATATCCCTAGGGATAGCCAGGGAATAAATTCTATCCCGTACACTTATCCATGGATAACATTTTTCCTATCAAACACTACCTTAAGCTCTTTGTTTAGACATGGCCTCTTCAAATACCATCACATGGCAAAGTTAATTCTCGGATTTTAACTCAGATATCCCTAGCATTCTCTGATTGCTCCTAAAAAACATTGAAAAAATTATAAAAATGGTATATTTTTGTTCAGTTAATTCCCGGGCTAATGGGAAACAGACAAGATGTTATGCAGAGGATGATGGCTTTAATTGAAATCTTGGTGTTTGGTGGCAATTCACTGCGAACTGCATGCTGGTAATGAATACGACTCGCCAAATCCATAAAATGGCCTGTCAAAATTATTTAAGACCGCTAATGGGTTTATCGTCCTTCAATGACGGAAGTTTGGACGCAGGCTTAATAATTAGGCACCACTCCCTGTCCATTTGGACATCAAAACCACGTGAAGCTAGCTTAGAGGACCACTAATGTACCAATTTTTTGTAAGGAAAAATGGTTGTTAGAAGTAGCAATTGAGCCATAAACTCTTAAAGCTGCCAACGGTTTGGTAGACATGATCATAAAAACATGGTCATAACTCTTATATTGTTTTAGGCTATGTTTGATATAGAAAATAAAGGAAATATTTCTTGAATATTTTTTTTATCCCCAAAAGCTATAACTACAATGGATAACTCTGAAAAAGGTTAACCCGAAAAAAAAAAATTCCATTGAGTTATCCCTAAACTTATTCCCTAATAACAAACCCAAAATAACTAGAGTTATCCTTTAGTGGCAAAGTTGTTATTTAAAAAGGTTTGATCATTCGTTAGTTATCCTCTAGATAAATACTATCCTTTACATTTATTCAGAGATAACTTTTGGGAAGTAAATATTATCTTAAAATTAGCGTAATATTTCATGAAGCTTGATGCATGACCGATCTATTCTTTGCTTTTACTTTGGCTCTTCTCTAAAAAAATAATAATTTTATTTTACTAAAAATTATAGTAATTATATAAATAATTTTAAAAAGAAAAATTTTACTTGTTAAACGTACTTATTTTCTAAAATTTTTCAAACTAAAAAATAGTAAATAAAGGCCCTGCCTAATGAGTCCTAAAAGAGGGCCTGGAAACTTTCTTGCGACGCGATACAACACCGAGTCGCCGTAGCGTCTGCTTTGCTCTGGGGACAGCAAACGGTGGGTCCGGTCCTCGTGCCGTTCGCCGGCCAGCCGGCCGGCTGAATTAATTACCCAATGGCTCGCATAAACTGACAAAAGGTGCTATATGCGAGAACTAGTTAGCCGTCTTCTTCTGAATGGCTTTTCGAACTCGAGGATCCACCCAATCACTCGTTGTCATCACGGGCTGAGGAGCTATTAAAATATTCCAACAATTTGGTTATTTGGCAGATTTTCATAGGACAAAAAAGAGAGGAAAAATCAGTACGTTCGTTATGCATCCAGATGGATCTTAGTTAATGAGAAGCTAAACAACAATCCTATGTGCTTCGTGCAGTAGTAGTTGCATATGGATAGATAAAATTGAAGTTTTTTTTTTTTTTTTTCCCTCTCTTTTCAGAATAACAATGGAAGTCGTCATCTTTCTATCAAAATTAAAAGAAAAATGAAAAAGTTGGAAGCTTCTCAGAATTAGGAGTTAACTATTCTATTCCTCAATTTGTCAGGTATTTCAAATACGTACCTGCTTCTTCTCAGCTTGGCAAGTATTTTGAAGCCATTCTTAGGCAAGTTGTAATGGAACACCCACTCTTTTATGAAATGTAGTTTAAGGTTGTTACCAATCTGCACAAACTCATACTTATGATCCATGATCCAAACATCAAACATAACCCAAACTTATCGGCCTCTAGGTCAGGTAAGGATCGAATAAAAATATATCCACATAATTTTTTTAAGTTACAGGTGTAGATCTACGAAAATTTACTAGACTTCAACCTGGTTTCGCCACATTTTATGGGGCATGAATTTGATATTTACAAATTCAACGCAGGTTGAACAAAAACTTGGTCTTGATCTAATATTTCATCTCGCATATAGTGCATAAATTTATCCTCATATTCAAAAAATAAAAAGACACATGACTTATCAGAACAAGTCCCATATCATGGCTGATTACTTCAAGAATGAACACCTAATGGAATGGATATGATGAAGAAGAGGGAGAGTGCATTGCTGAGAGTAATTTTGCTTATACAATTTATTAGTGATAGTTTGAAGCTATGTTATTAGAGAATAATTTTGAGATTGGAAAAAAAGTATACACTTGCATAATAATAACAATTGCTTAATACCGAGGTCTAATCTATTTCCTACTGAGTTCAAATCTACGTTAAGAAGTGTCCAAGCCTGATCACACATAGGTAGTCATCATTTACTGAAAAAAGATTGTGAACAAATAGGGAGAAATTAATACCCAATTATTCTAGGTAAACTTTTTATGTTTAATCCTTGGACACTTAATTATTTAAGATCTTTTGCACATTGTTATAACAATGTTTAGCGTACAACACTATTGTACAAATTTATGTATATCTCTATCAACCAGGTCTAGATAGGTGTGTTGGAATGAAATTTTCAGTCAATAGAGGCAAAACATATCACATTATCCCTTTGTTTTTATTTGAAAGTCTGATCTCTTATTTCAAGTTAGGCTTTTAAATAATAGTATAGTCTTTTATTTCTAAGGTAGATCCAGATGATACTGTTTCATTGCATGAAACGATTTGCAGTGTCCTCCATGCAGTAGGTTTTATCCAGTCAATTCGCATGATTACACTGACATCTTCCTCTTTTGTGTAGTATAACAATCATCAAAGTGTTGATCATATCCCAAAACCTACCACTTCTATCGTATTATATTAAAATCCATCCATGGTCAGCCATCAATTCTTCTAACCATGAAGAGCTATAATTGCATGAGAGACTTTGACTTCTGACTCATGATCACTATCGAGTCAATTAAACAATGCTTGGTGCCATTTTTTTTTTTTTTTGGGTGATCACATAAATCTAGTATGAGTCAACCCAGATAAGTCAAAAGTAAAATCTGATTAAGAACAAAAGGGCAGGGGTCACCCTGCTTCCAAGTACAAATCGCATAATGGTAAGCCACCAATCCCGCAACCCAATCAGCTACAGAGTTTGCTTCCCGATAGACATGACTAATGTGAACTCTGTGGGCTTCCTGAAGGGTGATCCGAATCATGAAGCATAGGGTTAAGCGGAGCCGAAACACTATCATCCTATCGGAGCCATCGTATGACGGTAAGGGAATCCCCTCAATGAGGAGGCTGTGCGCTCGAAGATTTCGAATGGTGTAGGAATGCCAGCCCAGGCTACATATAGCTCAGCCAGTAGAACCAAACAATCCAATATGCCAAGGCATAGCAGCCAGCATAGCACCGTCGCATCCCCGAATTATGAAAGCTGAGCTTGCAAGTCTGCCCCGAACATTACATCAAAGTTGATTTTAACAAACCCTAGGGGTGGGGGCTCCCAAGAGAAAAAAATCGTGCGTCGGTTCGTTGCCGAGATAGCAGAGGGATCCCAGTGGCTAGAGCTGTCAAAATCCAAAGCAGAGCGTAGTGAATATACTCCTTAGATAAGGATATCGCTTTTCTAGCAATCATTTGTGGAGAGACATGTTCATCAGCAAAGATAAGAAGGTTCCGCGATATCCAGATTTGATAAGATGTGTAGGTCCAGGTGGCAACTTGCTGGTGAGTGCCCCTACGAATATCACCCAAAAGATCATAGTCTGGGAAGCTGTGCAATCCTGCCTACTATGGTAGCCAATAATTTGCCAAATCTATCCAGCTCTAGGGCATGAGAAGATAGCATGATCTGTAGTTTCGTCCCCCTAACCACACACAGGCACGTAGGCTGAATAGACAGCCCCCTCCTGGAGAGCATGGAACAGGATGGAAGGCAGTCCCATGCAATCTTCCACATGAATAGCTGAATCCTAGGATGGGCAGGAAGCCGCCAGATCCAAGCTGCGTCCAACCTTTGCTGAGCCTGTGGTCTATAAATTTTCATAAGATCCCTAACAGGAGCACTGGGGAGACATGATCTCTTCCAGAGTCTGGTATTAGCTATATGTCCCGTAGTGAGGGAAATGGAGAGAATCCTTCGAGCAAGCTCATTGCCAAAAAATCGGAAACCGTGGGGAGGTGACAGGAGTGATCCTGAGAGATCAAATCACTGATACTCAATCTGCTAGGGATGTTGTCGCTGATGATAGTGGGCCAACGAGATAAAGGAATGTCAGCGATCCACGCATCTTGAATAACATCAACCAGTGAGCCATCACCAATCATCCATGAGATGTTATTCAAGATAGTCGGAGCATGACGACATACCTCCTTCCAAAAGAAAGAATATCCCCGAGTAGACTGAAAATCCATAGTGGGTGACCAGGTGCCATATCTGACACGCATAAAAGAGCTCCATAAAGAATGCGGGTCAAGAAGGAACCGCAAAGCATGCCTCGCATGTTGGGAATTGTATCCTAAAGCAATCATTTGATGATTGTGCTAATGTAAATTACATATAAATTATATATTAATAAAAGTTATTTGGCAGTTTATTCATTACAAGAATATCTTCTTAAAACTCCTAATAGTAATGAAGCCCTCAGGATCTTCCTTCATGATAAAGGAGGATTTATCTATGAAGGTCATCAAAAGAGTTCGCGACCAAATGATATACTATGAAAGGGCCATAGTACTATCAATTATAGATGTTGTATATCATATTTGTTGGTTGTCCTCTTAACTAAGGAGTATAGAGACATTGGTATGACATACATGTGAAAGTGTAGGAGTATATTTTATCAAACGTGACTCATTTTTGGATACTCTGTTGTCAAGAGTTAATCCGAGAAGATATAGGTATAAGTATCCTTCAGACTTGAAGATCACAACCGATGACTTGCAAGCAACTCATTGTACTTAAGTGCCGGACTACCTGGATTTCTAATCCAGCTACGAAAGGTTACTGGGTGCAGTCAAGTACTTATGGTAGTTAATTGTGGATCAAGATGGAATTTGACCTATCCCGTTAAAAGAAGAAATGCTTGTGTTTCAATTTAGCAAGACCTTGGCCAAGGTACTTCATGTGAAAGTCACATGATCACTAAAATTGAAATCACTTTATGGATTTGCTGTTTAGAGTTGACAGGCTCTTAAGCCATCCTTAGCATTTATGGTCAAAAGGATGAATTATATGGTAACTATTTCTTAGGGTTCTTGGAGTTTGCTCGACAACTCTTCGACCTATCTGGATGTCGGGTTCCATTGCTAGATGGGCACATCGATTAGTATAGAAAGTTGTTTCTATGGTACCGGCTTAGGTTCGAACCTAGAGAGTCACACATAGAAGTTTCTTAGGATGATCTATTTGCTGATCAATTGAGAATTGTATATGATTTAATTAATCAATTTGATTGATTGAATTATTTCAATTGGGTTAAGTACAAGTGAATAAGATTCAATTTGGTTTAAGTCTATTAGAAGGACTAATCAATTTCAAATATTGATTTGAAATTAGACTTGATTTGGATTTAAATAATTCAGGACTAGCCAAATTTGATTTTGGCTAGGACCATGATCTATGTAGGTTCAGTCCAATAAATTCAGATCAGCTTAAACCAAAACCTGAACCCAAACCTCTCGCATAAGTATCTCACATGATGAGATAACTAAAGTCTGAGAGATTAAATTCATATATAGAATTTAATATGTAACATTAATCTTCTCCAAACGATTCCGTTGGAATTCTAAAGTGTTAGAATTTATATGGAATAAATGTGCCTCTTTGAATCAACTAGGCGATGGAATTCTAAGTGTTAGAATTCACATCTCTTTAGTTCTCACCGAATGTCGGAATTAACAAAACCGCATCTCTTTGGTTTTCACCGAACGTCAGAATTAACCAAAATCCGTGTCTCTTTGGTTCGGCGTCTCTTTGCTTTTTACCAAACGGCGGAATTCTAAATGTTAGAATTTAATGGGCTGGCTAAAATGAGACTATAAATAGAGGATATCCCTCACCAGATAAGAACAACAACACACGATATGTCATGGATTGAAATTCTAAAGAGTTAGAATAGAAAAATCTGGTGATTCTGGTGTTAGCAAAAGCTTGGTGAATCTTGGAGAAAGATTCAAGTGGGAGGATTCAAGATCAGCAAAGTTGTTTTTCCACGAGCTAGCACTCCCGGGAATCCAATCATTCGGGGCTTCGCGTGGATGATACTAGAGGCCGGATGATTGAACGGCTGCAGAGCACAAAAGGATTTACCAACTGCCCTTAAGGTAAGTGATATGATCCCTAGATTTAAGGCATGATTCAAGGCAAGAAGTACGACTTCTTACCTTGAGGATCAAGATATGATCTTGATGATTTTATTTATATGCATATTTTAGATCAAACGATCCTATATATAAGGCAAAGATATGATCTTGATGCATGTTAGATAGATTAATATTTAATCTTTAAAATTTTGCATTGATAATTGTTATCAAATTTAAAATATGCATGCCTCGAGATTATTTCTCCCTACAAATGGTATCAGAGCATGGTTTCGTCATTGATCTAATTTATTGCATGTAAATTAATGCTCCTATTAATTGTGTAATCAAAGCTAAAAGATCACAGGTCTATTGGTCACAGATGGATTAAAAATCCAAATTACCCATTCAACGAGGTATTCTGTGATATATTGCCATAATGTTATGGTTCTTGATGTTTAGTCAAAAGATAATTTAAATTGATCTTTGGCATCAAACACAATTACACACACTCTCAAGAGATGTTTTATATTTGATACATATGATGTTGTATAAAAGCATGATATTTGCATGTTTAGTATAAAAATAGATATGAGATATGAGATATGATGGCATGATGTCTATGTTATGAAATATACAAATATTTATGAGAGTCTTATTTGAATATCAAATATTTATTCATAATTTTTTAGATACGATCTAAAATAGGAATTATGAGTAGTTAAATAATGCAACTGATGCATGATTCGAAATATATGACATGAAATATATTTAATCTTTTGGGTTAGCTAAATCAGGTCCATAAAGGGTTAGACCCTAAGGTTTAAATCAAATGGACTATAAGAGAATCTAAATTGATTAGATTAGGTTAAGGATGCTCTAAATCAAACAATAGTTAGTTGATCATGTCCATGTCTTTGATTAAACCAAATGGAAGTAGATTAGGCTCCGTGGTTGAGCATGAATCTCTTAGATGGTCAAATCAAAATTGGTTAACCATATGATGTCAAGGTGAGTTGGCAAGTTGCTCTAGGATCAACGATCAATGGTTTTTAATTGGGAGCTACTCGTATTGATGCGTCTTTAAGTTAATGGCATATCCCTCCCATTGATCTCACTTACCTGGTCAATATGGTGAACCATTTATAATTTAGATCATTTACCTGATTCGGGTTGACCCATGCCTATAAGGAAATCAGTCTAACTGATTTAGGTGCCACTTAACCTGACTTAATCTTGTTTCATTCTACTGACTTCAGAGATTCATGGAGAACTTGATTAGTCAATTTATCTTTAGATTATTAAATCCTCTAAAATTATTAGGTCCTTAAAATAAAATAGTTATATAATAACTAGATCATAGCCTCCCATTAAGGTGGGTGATAATGAGTCCAATGTCTTGATAATCATTGGAGGCACTCCATGCCTGGTGCTTATCAACCATCAGAATTATCATTCATTATATGATAAGTCAGCATAACTATTAAATAGACAGTCAGGTAGGCCGAGCTTCACTCAGGCTTGGTTGTCTATTGATAGGTTACACTGATTATATCATTTAATGGTTGGACCTAACCAGAACTTTCATTGGAGGCACTCCATGCTGCTGAGAGGAACATGGGGCAAAACTGAACACTAAGAATTGTTTTGGGAAACAATTAGTTTTGAACCTACTCTTAGATGCATATGGGTTGGCAAGCTTCACTTGGGCCTGTATGTAGTCTATGTAGATCTTAGTGCCCACTAAAGAATTAAGAATAATTCTTCGAATTGGGGTGTAGAGGCTGCCAATTTGAACAAAATAGTGGGAGAATCATTAGACTAAAGTCCAAGTCTTTAGACTGAATCAATTATATATATTACTAAACTTCAGTTTTTCCTTATGCAGAAAATGACCACTAATTTATCATTAAGGTCCTATTGGATAGTGACAAGTTGAATGGTTTGAATTTTAATAGCTGGTTTAGAAAACTTAAGATCGTCCTTGAGCATGAGAGGATTCTATATATTCTGAATAATCCTGCACCAAAGATACCTAATGCAAACACCCAAAGTTTTGAGAAAGACACTTATCAAAAGTGGCTCAGTGATAGAACTAGCGTGCGTTGCATCATGCTAGCAGCAATGAACGATGAATTCGGTCACCGGTTCGAGAATGCTTAGCCAGAAAAATCATTCAAGCGTTGAATGAATCTTTCGGCACACCGACGACGTTGAAAGGCACAAAACTAGTTGTGCTATTTTTAATGCTCGAATGAGGGATGGATCTCCTATCACTGATCATGTATTGTACATGATCGAGAAAATAGAACTCCTAAGCAAACTCGGCTTTCCCCTACATGAGCAGTTGGGAAAAGATACGATCCTGAATTCCTTGCCTCCATCCTTCCGACCTTTTCTTACTCATTTTCGAATGACAAAGCCTGCAGTCAACTACCATGGTTTGTTGGGGTTGTTACAGAACTTTGAGAAGGACAACCAGCTCTCTAAGGTTTGGTTAATGTGGTTGAAGGATCTAAGGTAGGGCATCAACCCTTTGGGAAAGGAAAGAAGAAAAAGAATAAGAAAAAGGTGCAACATGCTAGGACATCTATAAAGGGTCAGATGAAGAAGAAAGTTGATAAAAGTCAAGCTGAATGCTTTCATTGCAAGATGCAAGGGCACTAGAAGAGGAACCATCCTTTTTACATTGCCACACTTGATCCAAATAGGCCAAAGAAGAAAAAGGGGCAAGATGTTGCTCAACAAGGTATTTATATGATAACACCTTGTAACTTTTCTGTATATGATAATCAACCTGGGTATTGGATACCGGGAGTCCTTTTAACATTTGCAATTCATTGC
The DNA here is from genome assembly GCA_900491605.1 of Calamus simplicifolius. Lineage (NCBI taxonomy): Eukaryota > Viridiplantae > Streptophyta > Magnoliopsida > Arecales > Arecaceae > Calamus > Calamus simplicifolius. The sequence continues at coordinate 888,129 of UESW01003960.1, forward strand.
AGGGACTACAGGTCACTAGAAGATTTGAGGACAATGAAAGATTCTCAATGTCGGCGATGGAAGATTAGTTTCAGTTCTGGCATTAGGAGTTCTTGAAATAGTTTTCAATAGAAATGTCATTGTACTAAATGATTGTCATTTTTGCCCAACGTTTTGTTGAACGTAATTTCTGTAGGCCTTCTGGCCAAAAGTCATTATGAAATTTCAATAAAGGATGTTACTTTGAATATCATTATGAATGGAGTCACTGTAATGACTGGGCATTTATCTAATGGCATTTATATATTATCACAGCCTGTGAATATAGTGTACAAATCAAGTAAGCGCCCTAGAATAAATGATGTCATCGATATTTATCTTTGGCACCATCGGCTAGGTCATATCAACAAGAACAAATTGAACAGGTTAACTTATGAGGGCATCCTTCGAGTTGATGATTGTGAATCATTAACTACCTGTGAATCCTGTCTTCTTGGTAAAATGACCAAGTCATCTTTTACTGAAAAGGTGAAAGAGCCAAAGAGCTATTGGGTCTAATACATACTGATGTATGTGGACCAATGAGCACTTGTGCAAAGGTGGATATTACTACTTCATTACTTTTACAGACGACCTTTCTAGGTTCGGTTATGTCTATCTTATGAGACTAAATCTGAATCGTTTGAAATGTTCAAACTATATCATAAAGAAGTAGAAAAATAAACAAAAAAATGTATTAAGACCCTTCGATCAGATCGAGAAGGCGAATACCTTTAAAATGACTTTGTGACATATTAAGGGAGAATAGGATTCTCTCCCAATGGACTCCTCCAGGAACACCGCAGCATAACGGTGTGTCGGAAAGAAGGAATCGAACTCTGTTAGACATGGTTCGGTCCATATGGGTTTTGCAAGCTTGCCAATATCATTTTGGGGATATGCATTAGAATCAGCTTATCATATTCTCAATAAGTTCCAAGTAAGTTGTTTCTAAAACTCCACATGAGATGTGGTATGGATATAAACCAGTTATCACCTATCTGAGAGTCTGGGGGTGTCCGGCTTATGTGAAACGTGCAAAATCAGACAAACTTGAACCCAAATCTGATAAATATTTTTTATTGGCTATCCGAAAGAAACCAAAGGATATTACTTCTACAATACTGAAGAACAAAAGTTGTTCATTAGTAATAGAGCAGTTTTTCTTGAAAAGGAGTTCCTTAGTGAAGGAACAAATAGCTCTAATATTGAACTTGAGAAGTTCATCAAGTAGAAGGAACAACACAAACCAGTGAACCCTTAGAATCTGAGTTGATTAGATCAAACTCAAAACCCATTTTAGATGCACCATTAAGGCGATCTGGTAGAATACCACATCAACCGGACAGATACTTAAGTTTCTTAGTTCAGAACGAGGATCCTATTGAGCTCGATGAGAACAACGAGGATCCGATCACCTATATGGATGCTATGCAAAGGACTGACTCTGATAAATGGCTTGATGCCATGAAATCCAAACTTGATTTCATGAAGGACAATAATGTATGGACATTAGTTGACCCACCCGAAGGGATAAAACCCATAGGGTGTAAGTGGGTTTTCAAGAGAAAAAGATGCGCAGACGGTAAGGGAGAGACCTACAAAGCACGTCTGGTTGCCAAGGGTATCGTCAACGTTATGGTATTGACTATGATGAGACATTTTCTCTGTGGCAATGTTGAAATCCATTCGGATTATGCTAGCTATAGCAGCACACTTCGATTATGAGATTTGGCAGATGGATGTTAAAACCGCTTTTCTAAATGGTAATTTAGATGAACAGGTGTATATGATACAGCCTGAAGGTTTTATATCTGAAGACGAGTCTAAAGTGTGCAGGCTACAGAAGTCCATTTATGGACTTAAGCAAGCATCTAGGAGTTGGAACATACGATTTGATAATGTGATCAAATTTTATGGCTTTATTAAGAATAAAGAAGAACCTTGCATTTATAAATGGGCTAACGGTTTTGTTATTGTATTTCTTGTATTATATGTAGATGATATTCCCTTAATCGGGAATGATGTCCCTGCATTACAAGGAATAAAGACATGGTTATCATCATAATTCTCTATGAAAGATCTAGGAGAAGCATCATACATCCTAGGGATGAAGATCTATAGAGATAGATTAAGAGGATGCTTGGTTTATCCCAATCTGCATACATTGATACCATGCTAAAAAGGTTTAGCATGGAGAATTCCAAGAAAGGCTATCTTCCAATAGGCCATGAATTCATCTTTCTAAGAAGGATTGTCCGACAACTCCTAATGAAAGAGAACGTATAAGTCGAATTCATATACTTCGGCAGTGCGATCGATTATGTACACCATGACATACAAGACCAGATGTGGCATACTCACTAGGAGTAGTGAGTAGATACCAATCTGATCCAGAAGAAAAACACTGGCAAGTTGTTAAGACAATCTTAAGTATTTGAGAAATACTAAAGACCAGTGGTTAGTCTATGGAGAGTCTGATTTGAAACTTGTTGGATATACTGATTCCAGTTTTCAATCAGATCATGATGATAGCAAAAGTGTGTCAGGTTTCGTGTTTATCCTGAATGGTGGAATTGTTTGCTAAAAAAGTTCCAAGCAACATAGTGGCAGATTCAGTGTGCGAGAGAGAGTACATCGCTGCATCAGATGCTGCGAAAGAAGCTGTGTGGCTGAAAGTTTATCTCCGAGCTTGGAGTGGAACCTTCCATAGATGGACCAGTCCTGTTGTACAGTGACAGCACTGGTGCCATAGCTCAAGCAAAGGAACCACGAGCACATCAGCGCACCAAGCATATACTGCATCGGTTTCATCTCATTCGAGAGATTGTAGAACGAGTGACATAAATCTTCAGAAGATTGATGGAAAGGAAAACTAGGTGACCCATTTACTAAAGCACTCAGCATCAAGGAGTTTGAAGACTATAAATTGAAGATGGGTATTAGATAATGTAAAGAGTGGCTTTAGGCTAAGTGGGAGTTTGTTGGGAATTGTATCCTAAAGCCAATCATTTGATGATTGTGCTAATGTAAATTACATATAAATTGATATATTAATAAAAGTTATTTGGCAGTTTATTCATTACAAGAACATCTTCTTAAAACTCCTAATAGTAATGAAGCCCTCAGGATCTTCCTTCACGATAAAGGAGGATTTATCTATGAAGGTCCTCAAAAGAGTTCGCGACCAAATGATATACTATGAAAGGCCATAGTACTATCAATTATAGGACGTTGTATATCATATTTGTTGGTTGTCCTCTTAACCAAGGAGTGTAGAGACACTAGTATGACATACAGGTGAAAGTGTAGGAGTACATTTCACCGAACGTGACTCATTTTCGGATACTCTGCTGTCAAGAGTTAATCCGAGAAGATATAGGTATAAGTATCCTACAGACCTGAAGATCACAACCGATGACTTGCAAGCAACTCATTGTACTTAGGTGTCGGACCACCTGGATTTCTAATCCAGCTACGAAAGTTTACTGGGTGCAGTCAAGTACTTGTGGTATTCAGTTGTGGATCAAGATGGAATTTGACCTATCCCGTTAAAAGAGAAATGCTTGTGTTTCAATTTAGCAAGACTTTGGCCAAGGCACTTCATATGAAAGTCACATGATCACTAAAATTGAAATCACTTTATGGATTTGCTGTTTAGAGTTGACAGGCTCTTAAGCCATCCTTAGCATTTGTGGTCAAAAGGATGAATTATACGGTAACTATTTCTTAAGGTTCTTGGAGTTTGCTCGATAACTCTTCGACCTATCTGGACGTCGGGTTCCATTGCTAGATGGGCACATCGATTAGTATAGAAAGTTGTTTCTATGCTACCGGCTTAGGTTCGAACCTAGAGAGTCACACGCATAGAAGTTTCCTAGGATGATCTATTTGCTGATCAATGATTGAGAATCGTATATGATTTAATTAATCAATTTGATTGATTGAATTATCAATTGGGTTAAGTACAAGTGAATAAGATTCAATTTGGAGTCTATTAGAAGGACTAATCAATTTCAAATATTGATTTGAAATTAGACTTGGGATTTAAATAGTCAGGATCAAATTTGATGGGCTAGGACCATGATCTATGCAGGTTCAGTCCAATAAATTCAGATCAACTTAAACCAAAACCTGAACCCAAACCTCTCGCATAAGTATCTCACATGATGAGATAACTAAAGTCTGAGAGATTAAATTCACATATAGAATTTAATATGTAACATTATCTTCTCCAAACGATTCCGTTGGAATTCTAAAGTGTTAGAATTTATATGGAATAAATGTGCCTCTTTGAATCAACCAGCGATGAATTCTAAGTGTTAGAATTCACATCTCTTTAGTTCTCATCGAACGTCGGAATTAACAAAACGCCGCGTCTCTTTGGTTTTCACGAAAGTCGGAATTAACCAAACGCACGTCTCTTTGGTTCGGCGTCTCTTTGCTTTTTACCGAACGACGAAATTCTAAATGTTAGAATTTAATGGGCTGGCTAAAATGAGACTATAAATAAGGATATCCTCACCAGATAAGAACAACAACGCACGATATGTCGTGGATTGAAATTCTAAAGAGTTAGAATAGAAAAATCATGGTGATTCTGGTGTTAGCAAAAGTTTGGTGAATTTGGAGGAAGATTCAAGTGGGAGGATTCAAGATCAGCAAAGTTGTTTTTTCGCGAGCTAGCACTCTCGGGAATCCGATCATTCGGGGCTTCGCGTGGACGATACTAGAGGCCGGACGATTGAACGGCTGCAGAGCACAAAAGGATTTACCAACTGCCCTTAAGGTAAGTGATATGATCCCTAGATCTTAAGGCATGATTCAAGGCAAGAAGTACGACTTCTTACCTTGAGGATCAAGATATGATCTTGATGATTTTATTTATATGCATATTTAGATCAAAGAACCTATATATAAGGCAAAGATATGATCTTGATGCATGTTAGATAGATTAATATTTAATCTTTAAAATTTCGCATTGATAATTGTTATCCAATTTTAAAATATGCATGCCTCGGAGATTATTTCTTCCTATATCGCAATCAGTGCGTCCCTTCTCACTATCAGCGACTGAATGCCGAGACCACCCTCAGCGATCGGCAAGCAAACAGTATCCAATCAAGCAAGTGGACACCATGCCCATCCTGTCTGAAGGCCCAAAGGAAATCCCTGAAGCTCCTCTCTATTCTCCTCAAGCACGTCAAAGGAACAACGGAGTTGGCCAGAAAGTAAACAGGAAGATCTGTAATTGACGATGATGATAATCAAAGTTTTGCAGGGTTGTATAAGGGAACGTGATGACTTGTTATATTTTAATTCTGTGAACTATGTAAAAATAACTTTTTTTTAATTTCAATAATAGGTAAATCTATTAGATCTCTGTTAAAAATTTAAATTTTTTTATAATAACAATAATCAATTTTCTCTTTAAATACTTAAAGCAAGTTACGTCTAAGGTTAGACTTTTATAAAATAAAATATTTTAATATTATTAGACTTTAAGAATAAAAGAAAGATATGGAGACATTTTAAACAAACGGTGATAGAAAATCTGATTTGGTGAGAAATAAAAAATTAAAGTTGAAGGTAATGGGTAAATTAGATAAGTTATCTGAAAACAAAAGTTGATCGCGTATCTACTTTTACTACTTCATGCATGTGTCCCTCATGCTCTTTGGACACTGAAATCGTTAAAAGAAAAGAGGCTACACGAGTCTTTCTTTTATTGATTCATACACACTACCTTCACTTTGTTAATGGTGAATGTGGAGGTGCCTTTTTTATTGGGGTAATAGAGATAAATTAGATGTGCCTAGCATAAACCATACTTCTAGCATGTGTTCGTATTCAAGATGGAAAATAACTCTTGAGGAACATGATTGCTCTAGTGCTAACTGTGTGATAGAGTTGTTACTATATTTGCTAAAGAATCAGTTGCTTGATTTATTTTTCTAAAGATATGTTGTATCATAAGAGCATTTGTGAAGGGCAACAGTAGTTTTTTGATGGAGTGAAGGAGGGTGAAGATATTGAGACATTCTATTGATCCATCCAATTATAGTGCTAGAATCTCCTTGGATGACATAACCTATTACAATAACAAATGGTTCTAATTCAACACTAAGGAATCGTCCAAACTTGACCTAGAGTATGAAACCAGCACCTGTTGTATTTGTCTGAATAGAACCATTAAAGTTCAGCTTAATCCATCTAGGGGGCAGAAGATGCTAGAAAGTAGTGGTTGTAGAAGGGATTCCCACACTAGTAGGAGGTGGGCGTCCTTAGTTACCTAGTCGTCTTGTTGAATGCAAATATTTAGCAATAAAGAAATCATGTATTAGAGATTCAGCTTGCCTTACAATACATTCTAGATTTTTTTGTGAATGCTAAAATACCTCCTCATTTCACCCTAGCCATATGCACCATAAACATGAATCATAGACTGCCTTGCTCTTCGATCCATAGAGGATATATGGCTAAATAAGAACCGAAAAACACATCCATAGATTCAACTAAGGCCTAGCAGATTCTCTCATCAAAGACCAAATTGTTTACAACTTGGAATAAGTGAGAAATAAATGATCTAATATTTCATGCTCCAACAAATACTTGGGATACAGGGGAGATATGGAAGGAAGCCGATATGCTAATAGAGCAAATGTAGATAATCCACCTTAAATGACTCTCTACAAATAATAAAGGACCTTCAAATAGCATCCAACTTCCATGCCTGAGTGGCTTGTCCCTTAGAAGGAGTAGAAGCATCACTAAACAATATACTTCCTTGACATTGACACAGTCATGATATCCATTATCCCAAGCAAGAATACCTTCTATATCCTCTCCCTTTTGTGCAATTGAAAATGTAGAAGCCAAAAAAGTAGAAGGAAAGATAGAAGCCACCAAATCTCAATTCTAATCACCACTTGGAGTGAAAGGAGCTTCTAACATAAAGCTTGAATCTAGGATAGCGGGGTTGAAAGTAAAAGGAAGCTACACTAAAGGTACCCTAGATAGCCATGGATCACGATTCCATTGACTAGACTTTTCATTTCTAATTAACCATCTAAATTCTTAAGATCTGAGATTTAAAGCTTTGACAATAGCCTTCCTGTCACGCCCCAGACCCAAAAATTTTAAGCTAGGGTGACAACCCGCCGCATGTCAGACATGCAAGGCGTTCCGAATCATGACACTAAATTCAAGAAAGGCAACAACCTATATATCATTCAAGTCCATAACTTTAATACAATCCATAACTAAAGATTTGAGTTACAAGCCCTACACGCAAACATTACTGGGGTTACATCAACATATGAATCCACTTTATTTTAAATAGAAGCTCCAACGACCCTATGGTTCCTTCTTCAATCCTGAGGCTCTGAAAAAATATTGTGAGATTTATATGAGCTCACACTCAATAAGTAAGCCTATAATAATGACATAAAATAGTCATATATCATCTTATTTCTCAAGATATTATCAAGTCATAATTTTTATAGAAACTTCTAATTTAATTAACATGCTATCATAATCATGCATATCATTAAGTCAAAATAATCATGGAAGCTTATAAAAACAAATACCATAATATGCATTGTAAACAAATCCACTGTTTATATTTAATCATTGTTATATTATATCATATGTGTTTCACGGCCCTGCAATGCCTCCATCAATCTGTACACATCCTCTAGATGTGCATGGCCTCCACATGCTATATCAATCAGCACCATCCTCTAGATGTGCGTGGCCTCCACATGCCATATCAAAGGAGAACCACGGCGATACATATAAATATAATTCAAATCCACTGTTTATATTTAATCATTGTCATATTATATCATATGTGTCCCACGGCCCTGCAATATCTCCATCAATCTGCACACATCCTCAAGATGTATGTGGCCTCCACATGCCATATCAATCAGCACACATCCTCTAGATGTGCGTGGCCTCCACATGCCATATCAAAGGAGAACCGCAGCGATACACATAAATATAATTCAAATCCACTGTTTATATTTAATCATTGTTATATTATATCATATATCACATGGCCCTGCAATGTCTCCATCAATCTACACACATTCTCTAGATGTGCGTGGCCTTCACATGCCATATCAATCAGCACACATCCTCTAGATGTGCGTGGCCACCACATGCCATATCAAAGGAGAACCGCGGCGACACATATAAATATAATTCAAATCCACTGTTTATATTTAATCATTGTCATATTATATCATATGTGTCCCACGGCCCTGCAATGCCTCCATCAATCAGCACACATCGTCTAGATGTGCGTGGCCTTCACATGCCATATCAATCAGCACACCCTCTAAATGTGCATGGCCTCCACATGCCATATCAAAGGAGAATCGCGGCAACACATATAAATATAATTCAAATCCTTTTACACATGCATGTCACATATTATGCATCATCATAAGCATAATTTCTCTCATAACACATAAACAGTGGTTTGTACATTTTTAACCATTGCATATAATCAATTCACTTTACAAATAATATCAACTATTATAGCAAATATGCAATTAGATACACATGATACAGCTTACCAATTCCCAAAATAATCAATAAAACTCTATTTCATAAATATGCATAAAACTATAAATACAACCATTTATAATTTATGAAATTATTATATTTGACTTACTTACCAGATTATGCAATAAATACCAGATTATGTAATGTAAACAAACCCACTGTTTATGTAATTATTATTTTCGTATGTGTCCCACGGTCCTACAAATTAATCAGAACACATTCTCTAGATGTGTGAGGCCATACATACTCAAATAGAACACACCCTACCGATGTGTGAGGCCAAATGAGAACCGCAGCGATACATACTAGTCTATCACAATGTTATCATCATACTTGCATATCACTCATCATGCATCAATTTCTCATATTACATATACATTGGTTTGTACATTATTAGCAAATGTATATGGTCATCCCAACATATTTTGTAAATCAAAGAATTTATATTTTTGCACATACACCAAGAAACTATTTCTTTCAAAATATTATCAGCTACTATAGTCATAATAAATGCTCATATGTAGATTTATGGTACCATTCAAAATAATCAAACCAAATAAACTTCCGTTTTCCTTATCTCATAATATACTTGCAAACTATAAAACCATGAGTTATAACTTATTAATTATAAATAGACATACTTACATGCAAATCTCAAATGGTACCATCCGATCTTGTAGGCTCATCAACATTTCTTGAGTTATGTCCTTGATAATCGCAACATAAGGCTTCTGCTTCCAATCCTTAGGAGTCAGGAGCACCGGATCCTCTAGCTCAATCATATTTCCTTCGTATTCAAAGGACAGGTAGTGCCACTTCTTCCGCTTCCCTTTACCAGAAATCCTAAGCACCATCCCTTTCGGCGTCGCGTCCTCTAGCGTCGGTTCCTCCTCTCCATCGCTGCTAGAGACCAGTGCAAACCTTCTCTTTCTCATGCGAAGGTGGTCCTGGCCTTGCGATCGAACGAAGTGTGTCCCCCGGTCCAAGAGGGAGTCACCGATCATAACTTTTAATCCCCCAGGTGATGCCTCGGATCAGGGATATTGGAAAACCATTAGACACACAAGGACTCGGGAATCCAAGCGTCATTCTGGGAACCTAAATGTCATAATAAACTCTAGGTGGCAGGTGTCCTTAAATAAATGCTGAGGGGTTACATTCTCCCCCTCTTATAAAAATTTCGGCTTCGAAATTGATACACATCCAATAGAATATAGAATCCAAATTTTCTATCTTATAATCAACTAAAGTTCATTCAAAAGTCAATAGTCATCGATACTCTATAGTAAGATACAATTAAATATTGATTTTTTTATAGCTCCCAAATAGTCTCCCTCTTGAACTTTCACATAAGGAACACTACACAATCTCAGAACTTGATCCTTGTGGTCCACCATGTGCATAAGATGATCTTCATAGGTCAATACTTTCTTATGCTAAATTGGTTCAAGTTCTAACACATAACGGGGTTTGAAATATACCTCCTCAGTCATAAAGATATGAAACACATTGAACACCCCAAAGAGTAATGAACGCAGTGCTAAGCTATAAGCCACCTCCTTTATTTTGATTGAAATCTCAAATGGCCCAATGTATTGTGGCTCAAATCACCTATAACACCAATCTCATCATATCATTGGTTAGTAAAACTTCCAAATGATCTTCAACCTGAATTTCAAATCTTTCTTTTTAACATCAACATAACTTTTCTATTAACTCTGAGCTACATGAAGCAGCTTTAATTAACGATACTTTTCATAGTTGTTATACTTTTCATAGTTGTTAAACCAGCTCAGTAACCAAAATTCTCTCTCATCTCATCTCAATATGAAGGGAATCTATACTTTATATCATAGACAATTGAAATGAATCCATTTGAATATTGGCTTGGTAATCAATAAAATAAGCAATTTTACTAAAGGTAAAAAATTTATGCCAAGCACCTCCAAAATCCATTACACAAGCTTGCAGTATATCATCTAAAATCTAATTGGTTCCTGCAAATTGTCCATCTATTTGAGGGTGGGAGGCTGGACAGAAATTCAGCTTAATTCATAAAGCTTTATGAAGACATCATCGAATTAGGAGAGTGAGACAAATGGGTTCAGACTCAATTTACGCAGTTTACCATTAAACCAAAAACAAATATTAACATTTTATCCCGCTAAAATTTCATCCTCGAAATTAAATATCCACAAATTTTGTACCATTAAAGATACTCACTAGCAAACTTTTATTTCATTCCCAAGTACCCAAATGACATGTCCAACTTTCAAAATTAATTTAATCATTCTATCAAATAAAATTAAATTCCTTAAGAAGTATTTATTTCTTGTCATCTTTTTTTAAAAATACCTTAACTTCTCACAACACAATCATCATAAATATCATAGGGTTCTTATGTATTATGTCATCCATTCTTAAGGTTAGTAACACATCATGTACTCTTAATTCCTCGATAAGACAGTTCTAAATTCTTGTGAATTAGATATAAGATAGTTTTCTTTCAATGCTCTCTCAACTCTTAAATAGTTGAATGTGCCATTAAGCATTACGACACTTATTTCAATCATCATAATATACTAGGTTTCACTCTTGAATACTTCAAGCTAACATCAATGAACATTATGCCAATCATTTAGGATATTTTTCATAATTATCATAATCAACTAATTTAATTTCTTTGAATAATAGTGCCATCATTAATCATCAGTATGATTAATTTATCTCCTTCATAATTATCAATAATACCACTATAACCAATCAATTTCTCATGAATAGGTCAGTATATCCTTAATAAATAATGCAATTCAAATGATTCAAATTCTTGAATCGATTATTTCGTTACCAATGATATCAAAATCATCTATAGATTATGTAATGTCTCATGCCATAACATGACCAACTAATTTAAACCCTTCAAATATCTCAAAGTGACTTCACTAATCTAGCTCAGATGGATACAAGACTTATAAGGTCAATAAAGATTGAAAATGCACTTACCATCCGAAAGACATAATTAAAAATTATAGTAATCTCTCTATGACTTAAAAGTGATAGTAGATGTACCCTTAACCATAATTCATAACTGATAATAATCAAAAATAAAATCATCTCCCTCCTATTTTCTTAACAATAATTATGCCACTTATGGCTGATTGATAATTTATCCATCCTGAAGAAAGATATCTGCATATGAATTATGAAGAAAGGTACAATAAATATGCACGATAAATTAATGAATAGATATCTTGATTTAGAAATCTATTAACATATGAAAATTCTCATTAAATTCTTTATCAGTGAAGTTTATCTTATTCTTATTACTGCTAAAATTTTTCACTTTCTACCATCAAAATATTTGATCATTTATAGCCAAAATCAGTTCTAAAGATTAATAGAGTCTACTGCTCTCAAAAACTTAAACAGTAATTGTCTCAGAATTTAAAATTTTATATTCTTCATAAATGGTCCATCAAGATATAATATGCAGTCAACTATTTCATTAGCATTAATATCAACCATCTCCATATCTAGCAAATTAACAATCAGTTTTGAATATGCAATATCCATAATAAAAGTTCTCTTAGTAAAATTCACTCTATATACTTATCCATCAAGACTCAAATTCAGAAAGTACTCAATTGTGATTGATCAAAAACATGTAATTAACTATTTCATTTTCCAAAATATCATCAATATTAATCATCTCTATAACCGGCAGATTAGCTCATAATCTTATCTTACAATATCAACAATAAAAATTTATTTTATACATCCACATTCCAATTCAGATTTAATACCTCAAAATCCACATATCGCACTCAATTGCAATATGGATATAATGGTGTTTAGTTATATTAGTCATCAATTGAAATTTTTAACTACTATATTATATTCCATATATTCATCTATCTTTTATTGCATATCCAATTAAAGTTTCATCTCCTATATTATTTAAAGGTCTGAAACGGCTACGAGTCATTTCCAACAAGTTTGATGGAGCTAAAACCTCTAGAAGCCCCTTGGCCTCCCCATTGGTCAAGGTCACCAGCTTGGGAGTCTCACATTATATCATTAGCTTCTAATGCGATGGTTCATTCTTAATTCCTATCAAATTCATATTTCAATTATTATATTGATAACCTTTAAATTTTAGGCTTTCAAAGCATAATATCTAAAATTCATTATAATTGTCTCAATGTCATCCTAGTATTTGCCTAGAGTGTCATCATGTATGTGTCCCTAAGGTCATAACCCAGGCTCTGATACCATAAAAGCTGTCACGCCCCAGACCTAAAAATTTTGAGCTAGGGTGACAATCCGCCGCATGTCAGGCATGCAAGGCGTTCCAAATCATGACACTGAATTCAAGAAAGGCAACAACCTATATCATTCAAGTCCATAACTTTAATACAATCCATAACTAAAGATTTGGGCTACAAGTCCTACATACAAACATTACTGGGGTTACATCAACATATGAATCCACTTTATTTTAAATAGAAGCTCCAACGACCCTATGGTTCCCTCTTCAATCCTGAGGCTCTGAAAAATATTGTGAGATTTATATGAGCTCACACTCAATAAGTAAGCCTATAATAATGACATAAAATAGTCATATATCATCTTATTCTCAAGATATTATCAAGTCATAATTTTCATAGAAACTTCCAATTTAATTAACATGCTATCATAATCATGTATATCATTAAGTCAAAATAATAATTGAAGCTTATAAAAACAAATACCATAATATGCATTGTAAACAAATCCACTATTTATATTTAATCATTGTTATATTATATCATATGTGTCCCACGGCCCTGCAATGCCTCCATCAATCTGCACACATCCTCTAGATGTGCATGGCCTCCACATGCCATATCAAAGGAGAACCGTGGTGACACATATAAATATAATTCAAATCCACTGTTTATATTTAATCATTGTCATATTATATCATATGTGTCCCACGGCCCTGCAATATCTTCATCAATCTGCACACATCCTCTAGATGTGCATGGCCTCCACATGCCATATCAAAGGAGAACCGCGGCGACACACATAAATATAATTTAAATCCACTGTTTATATTTAATCATTGTTATATTATATCATATGTGTCCCACGGCCCTGCAATATCTCCATCAATCTACGCACATCCTCTAAATATGCGTGGCCTCCACATGCCATATCAATCAGCATACATCCTCTAGATGTGCGTGGCCTTCACATGCCATATCAAAGGAGAACTGCGGCGACACATATAAATATAATTCAAATCTACTGTTTATATTTAATCATTATCATATTATATCATATGCGTCCCACGGCCCTGCAATGCCTCCATCAATCAGCACACATCCTCTAGATGTGCGTGTCCTCCACATGCCATATCAATTAGCACACACCCTCTAGATGTGCGTGACCTCCACATGCCATATCAAAGGAGAATTGCGGCGACACATATAAATATAATTCAAATCCTTTTACACATGCATGTCACATATTATGCGTCATCATAAGCATAATTTCTCTCATAACACATAAACAATGGTTTGTACATTTTAACCATTGCATATAATCAATTCACTTTGCAAATAATATCAACTATTATAGCAAATATGCAATTAGATACACATGGTACAACTTACCAATTTCCAAAATAATCAATAAAACTCTATTTCATAAATATGCATAAAACTATAAATACAACCATTTATAATTTATGAAATTATTATATTGGCTTACTTACCAGATTATGCAATAAATACCAGATTATGTAATGTAAACAAACCCACTGTTTATGTAATTATTGTTTTCGTATGTGTCCCACGGCCCTACAAATTAATCAGAACACATTCTCTAGATGTGTGAGGCCATACATACTCAAACAGAACACACCCTACCGGTGTGTGAGGCCAAATGAGAACCGCAGCGATACATACTAGTCTATCACAATGTTATCATCATACTTGCATATTACTCATCATGCATCAATTTCTCATATTACATATACATTGGTTTGTACATTATTAGCAAATGCATATGGTCATCCCAACATATTTGCAAATCAAAGAATTTATGTTTTTGCACATACACCAAGAAATTATTTCTTTCAAATATTATCAGCTACTATAGTCATAATAAATGCTCATATGTAGATTTATGGTACCATTCAAATAATCAAACCAAATAAACTTCCGTTTTCCTTATCTCATAATATACTTGCAAACTATAAAACCATGAGTTATAACTTATTAATTATAAATAGACATACTTACATGCAAATCTTAAATGGTACCATCCGATCTTGTAGGCTCATCAACATTTCTTGAGTTATGTCCTTGATAATCGCAACATAAGGCTTCTGCTTCCAATCCTTAGGAGTCAGGAGCACCGGATCCTCTAGCTCAATCATATTTCCTTCGTATTCAAAGGACAGGTCATGCCACTTCTTCCGCTTCCCTTTACCAAAAATCCTAAGCACCAGTCCTTTCGCATCCTCTAGCGTCGGTTCCTCCTCTCCATCGCTGTTAGAGACCAGTGCAAACCTTCTCTTTCTCATGCGAAGGTGGTCCTGACCTTGCGATCGAACAAAGTGTGTCCCCCGGTCTAAGAGGGAGTCACAGATCATAACTTTTAATCCCCCAGGTGACGCCTCGGATCAGGGATATCGGAAAACCATCAGACACACAAGGACTTGGGAATCCAAACGTGGGAATTAATACACAATCCATTAAACTTGTATTTAGCAATAAGAGCTCTAACTAAAAGAGAGGATGGCTACAATATAATTTTCTTGAAAACCTTGCTAAGGATACGAAGAGAAGGCCACTAGGAGGAGATAACAGGAATTCCTAATCTTCCTAATTTCTTAAGAAGATATATGGCATTCCAATGGATAGTATGTCTGCAGGACTCCTACCGCCATGGCCCAAAGAAAGTTTCTTATGATCTTATCAAACTACTTGGAGAAAGAAATAGGCATGAGGGATGATGTGAATTGGAATGGACAAAAAACTAATGGAATCATAGTGCATTTATCTACAAAAGAAGGCATCCTTCATTTCTAAGAATCTAACATGGCATATTTCTTATCTCTAATTGGATGAAGATTCTCTATTTTTAGTTGAATTGGTCTCATAGGCCTTCCAAGATAATAATTCAAAGTGTTAACACGTCAAATATGGAAAATAGAAACAAGTTGATCAGCAAGAGAGTATTGCTGGATGTTGGGGTTGAAAAGAACCATAAATTTATCTAGATTCATCTATTGTCTAGATTGATAGTAGTCACTTTGGAGGACCTTTCTAAGGACTACTATCTTTGGGAGTGACCCAAGATACTAGAAGGCAATTATCAACAAATAAAAAGATCGGTTAAAGTTGGACCATCTTTAATAAGATGAACACCATAGAGATCACCATGGAAAAGGTTATCCTTCAAAGCTTGAATTAACATCTCCACATACAAAATAAATAATTATGGAGATAATGAGTAGCCTTAAAGAAAACTCATACTGGATTCAAAAAAATTTGTAGGAGAACCATTCACTAGTATAGAAAAGTGGGATTGCCAAATTAATGCAGCCTTTAATCCAATCCACCACCCTCTAGGCGCTAAAAAGTCCTAAGTACATCAATTAAGAATTACCAATTGACTCTATCATAAGCCCTCTTCATATCAAGTTTAATTGCCATAAAGGGTTTAACGAATGATGTTTTATGCAAGGAGTGAATTTCTTATTCTAAGACAACATTACCAATTAGGCCTCTACTAGCAATAAAAGTAGCTTATAGATTAGTTTGGGGATGGAATTCTTAATTCTGAAGGTAAATATCTTGGCTACCAACTTATAAATTGTGTTGTATAAGCTAATCGGTTTAAAATGAGATGGTTCAGTTGGATTTGTTTGTTTGGGAACCAAAGCAACAAAGGTTGCCTTTCAAGAGTGTGGCATTACACCTATTCTAAAGAACTCTTGAATAGCCTTACAGACCTTAGGCCTCACAATATCCTAATAGCACTTCAATGGCTAGTTTTAAAAACTTTGACAATATATTTCATTGAAACATTTTGGCACAACATCATCATGTTATCTTCATCCTGAAGTAGTGAGATATTAGTTGGAAGTTGGAAGGATCTCTTAAGAGATTTATTACCTTATCTCTCTTGAAAGAAAGAGTTAAATTCAACTTTAATATAGTCAGCTGTAAGGAGCATACCAGTAGAAGTACCTTAGAGATGGGTAGTCTTATTCCTCTATCGATGAACCATAGTACTACATGAAAAAGAAGATATTTTGTTGTCCAACCTTCAACCCCTAGATTCTAGACTTTTATCTCATTAAGCTTTCTTACTACCTTAATAGCTTATAATCGGATAACTTAACTCTAAAAACTTGTAGAACCACCATTGATAACCCAGCCTCCTCCTCTTCCCTAGCCTGGAGCATTTCAATGTCATGTTCAGGGCTTGAAGTTTATTAATAAGGTTCCCCATAGAGGTTTTGTTCTAAACTTGTAGAGTTTTCTTAGTACGCTTAAGCTTCTTGGTCACTTAAAACAAAGGAGATTTGACAGCTGGACCATCCAAGCTGAATTAATTACTTCCTAAGATTTCATATAATTACACTAAAAGCTCTTTAAAGTAGAAAGGTTTAGGGCCACAACTCTTCCTTTCGAGTTGGATGAGTAATGAGCAGTACTCCAAATCAATCCTAGGAAAATGTGTTGGCCTAGATGACAACCCAAGAGGGGGAAGGGGTGAATTGGGTTCTTAAAAATTTTAACAATTAAAAATAATTTCTCAAAGTGATAGTGCACAAGGATATATGCTATAAGTATGGTGTTAAGAATGTAAAGCAGAGTATAATAGATAGAGTAGAGAGAAGAGAGACAAGCACGACAAACACATGATATTTATAGTGGTTCGGTGTTAGCTACACATACATCCACTCCCAAGAAACTCCCTATACTATAATCACCATGATTACAGCAGAGTTATTTTATAAACTCACAACTCAAACTTATTATTTTATAACGGGATCACAACAAACCCAGTTGGTTTTCACAGGTTCACCAGCACAAAACCTATTACAAGCTTTCTAGCTCGAACAAGACTAAACTGCCTCCCTTGACTCAATCTCCTGATTGAATCAATAAACAAGTATAATAGAGAAATGGTTACAACAGAAATAAAACTCAAATAAGCAAATAAGATAATATAATCAAGATAGAAATAGAAGAGCCTGATTTAGAAGATTTTTGAAGTTAGGCTTTTCTTCTTTTTCTTTTTTTCTCTTTTCCTATGGAATAATCTTTCTCAAGATGGGATTGAAGCTTTGGAAGAATCCTTGATGTAGAGGCTTTTGAAGAACTAGGGCTCTCTTTTTTTTTCTTTTGATTTGATGAAAATCCTTCAAGATAAACTTTCGAATACTTTTGTATTTCTTTAAACTCAGTTTCGAATAAAGAAAATTTTAAATTTGAACTCTGTTTTCTTTTCTTTTCTCTCTTATGTTCTCTCTTTTAAAACGATTGGATGGCTCTCTATATAATCTCCTCTAATTAAATCCTCTTTTAGATGAAAACTAGCCATTGAAAAAGCTTAAAGATGAGTTTAGCATGAAAGAGAAAAAAGCCATTGAAATTCATTAGAGAAATGTCAGACTTTGGAGTCATTTCTGATACTTCTGAAATTCGCCTCTAATAGGTTAGAGTCAGCTCTAGCGAGACTTGGAGTCGGCTCTAACTCAGAATATGCGAAATGTGAACATTCGCTCATCGCGGAGTTGGCTATGGCTTTTCAAGGGGTCGATACCTTTTCGTGCGGGAGTTGGCTCTAATGAATTCGGAAGCCGGCTATATAGAAGCCTCAAAAAATCACTCTCTATATAACCATTAGAGTTGGCTCTAATCTCTACTGGAGTCGACTCTAATTTGATGCTGAAATGAGGCTTTTTGTCTTTTGATGTAGTCGGTTATAATCTCTGCACGAGTCAGCTCTAATCTGTGCTAAAAGTGCCAAACTATTTCGATATGCACCGGAGTCGGCTCTAAACACTAAAACTTGACACTTGACACTAGACTAATGGTCAAACTTAATTTTTTTTAAATTTTGATTATTTAAATATTTAAATTCCTAAAATACTTAATCAAAATCATTAGTAATATAAGAAATATACTCATTTGATTTTTGTTACTCATCAAAATCAATAATTGGGTCAACAAGATGTTTAACTAGAGCTTCAAAAAAAACCAGGCCAAGTGCCTATTGCCAAAGCCTTATCCATTCATTCCCATATCCTAGCACTATTTGATCTATTTTTACACCATGTAAATTTTGAACATTAATACTAAATCAATCAGGCCTATAGATTGAAAGAACAAATAAAACTCCTCCATTTCCAATCGCAGTCCACCTCTTTTTTTCTTATAGGAAAGAATGCAATTGAAATTGCCTGCCATCATTATAAGCATATTAAGAGCTATAATATGTTCCAGCTCAAGCCAAAGAGTTCTTATGGTTTATTTCCAACCCCAGTCCACCCCTTTTTTTCTTATAGGAAAGAATGCAATTGAAATCGCTTGCCATCATTATAAGCATATTAAGAGCTATAATATGTTCCAGCTCAAGCCAAAGAGTTCATCTAGCTAGATCACATGTGCTGGCATATACACTTGCTATTACCCATTGAAGAGAGAAAGATGATAAGAAAACTCTATATACACACTAGTTTGTGATATGTACATAATCTGCATTAACAGTGCCAATCCTTCAAGTAGCAATTACTCCACTAGTGGACCTTGAGGCTTTATGGATAAATATATGTTTTGAGAAGTCCCAATATCTTATGACATTTAGAAATTGCTCAACTCGAAAGTCTAGTTTCTAACAAAATAACAACTTCTACTTTATATAAAGTAAGAATGCACTTACATTTAGAAATAAGGGCTAGTTTTTCAGCTGCACAATAATTCCAAATAATAATATTCATTGAAAATAGTTAGGATTCTTATCTGCACTATCCAAACTATTGCTTTAATGGACCTTTTCCCTCATCAGTGTAAAGTTGAGTATGTTAGTTGAAGGGTGTTGAAGCCTAAGGCATGCATGACCACCATTTTAAAATAAACTCCAATCTCCTAATTGGATTTCCTCTCAAAAAACTTAGAAATCCCTATAGTTCCTTATTCCTTTAAGGTCATCCTTTTTGAGGGCTTTAACATCCCATCATTCATCTTAAAATCAACACTTACTAGGGAGTGAACACTCACTTGGCCCTTAAACAAGGAGAACCCTAATTAAGTTGCTATCCCTCTCACCTTATTTGTCCTCCGGTTCATCTCCATTTGCTCCCCTCCCAGGTGTTGATTTGATCTCCACAGCTGCTTTCCTCACCATCAATTCGGCCACAAATGTCAGCCCCCTAACTACCCCCTCTACTAAGCTTTATGCTAGGGTTTTGCCACTTAGGCTACTAAAAAGAGAGGGATTAACCTAATTTTCACCTCCTTAAGGCATTCAAACCCCAGTCTAGGACTTGATTTGCTCTTCAAGCCCATATTACTAACTTCCGCTTTAGCCATCAACTCTTGCCTTCGATCCTCCTCCTTTAGTAAGTTCTATACTAGGGTTTTGCTGCTTAGATTACCATGGATCGAGCGATCCATTTGATCTTTCATTCCCTTAAGATAGCTAATATCCACTCAATCTGCCTCCACCTCTTGAGCTTTATACAGTATAGTTCCCCCATTCTTTGCCTTCTTTAGCCACTCTTTGTTCCCCACTAACTATAAGTAATTACTCTGTCCATTGCTTATATCACCATGCTCTTAATTAAATTAGCAAAGTTTTCTAGTGAGTGATTTATCTACTTCCATTATTGCTGCTTTGCTCGGTTAGACAAAGATGGGTTCACTAAGTTGCTAGGTTCGCTCTTGATAAGATGCTCCATGCTTTGATTAGAGGACTATATAGTGAGAGATGGATGGTAATGATCCTTCCTGCTCCTATAATGATCCTTCCTAGGTACTCACCCAATAGTTAGCCTGATGAGCTATAGGAAAGGGTCGGTGATGGGTATTGACCTTTTTGACCATCGAAGCAGCTTGGAATTTAGATTCTGGGCTGGATCCACTAGATGATGAGCCGAAGTGATCTAAGCCCATACAACTTCTCCCACACTTTTCTTTTTGATCTTTATGTAAATTTTGATCTCTTATTTCTCTAAATGGAAAGACCTTAGACTCCTTGATAGAAGAGATTTAAACAAAGTCCTCCTTCGTACTAGTCATAAGATTAGCATCCTTTTCATCCGGTAACTCAGATATGGTGCTCAAATATTGTTGCCCAGATTATGCAACTCAAGAGGAGGAGGTGAATTGGGTTCTTTGAAAAATTAATAGACAAGTATGTGTACTTAATAAATCTCAGAAATTGATAATGTGTAGTATAGTGAGGTGATAGTATGCAAGCAACACACCAAGTAGATCAATCAAACACAAGAAGTTTATAGTGGTTCGGTGTCAAACCCAGCATCTACATCCACTTCCTAAAATTTCTTAGGAATTTCACTATCAATCTCTAGCCAACCTAGCTAGCGACTTATTTACGAGCATAAGTAAGCCTTGCACTCTAGCCTTTTGGGCTAGCACTTATTTTTGGGCACAAGCAAGCTTTACAATGAATCTTACGGGTAGACCTCTACCCTTATATATTTCACAACTATGAAACACAAGCATAAGACACAAGAATGTTTAACAGTGTATACAACAAGCTCCTTAAATGAATAGATATTCAAAGAAATACTTTACAAAGTTTTAAAGAACACTCCTCAAGAGGGTTTCTTCCTTTGAGCATGCCGAAGCAATGAATTAAGCCTTTGATGAAGCTTTGAATGCTTTTCAAGAGATAGTTGGAGCTTTTACACCATGCCAAGAATGGAACAATGAATGCTCTTCAAGTGGCTTCAAGAATATTCAATATAGCTTTCCAACAGATTTTCTTACAAAGATTTTTCACTGTATCTACCCTCAATAATGATATCTTCAATATATTTCTTGCTTCTAAAATCATTGTGCAATGGGCTATTTATACACACAACCAGAAAATATAGCCGTTTACAACCATTGTGAGATAGAAGAAATGAAAACGGAATACATTGAAACGATGAAACATAGTTGTTATAAAAATTTTTATGACGATTGGTCGACCAATTGGTCGTTCAATAAAAAATAGCTCTCTGTCTTGGTATCAGAAGATAACAGTGGAAGTCCAATTGGTCGTCCAAAATATTTTTCAAACAAAACCAAGCAAGTATTAGAGAAGAAAATAAAAAATAAAACAAAATTGGATGCCTAATTGGTCGTTCAGATTTTTGAACCATGCAAGTTGGACGTCCAGTTGGGCGTTCACTTTTTGAATCTCAATGGTTGGATGCCCAACTAGGTGTCTAACAAACATCTTAAAGTTGGATGCCCAATTGGGTATCTAACTTTTTTTTCCTCAAACTTGGATGCCCAATTAGGCATCTAACTTTTCATATCCTCATATTGGATGCCCAATTGGGCGTCTAACCAAGAACTCCCAATGTTGGATGCCCAACTAGGCAGCTAACATTCATCCAAATGACTTGGGCATCCAATTGGTCACCCAGCAAACTTAGATACAGGTCTGGCAAGAGCAGAGGTTTGAAAAAAATTTTACAAGGCCATGGGTGACCTTCTGGTCGCCTGGTCTGCATAAAATCTCTATAAGACAGTTAAGTATAGTGCAATATAAATCCAAACAAAACAAGATGCTTTGAAAAATAATTTTCATGTGGGAAACATTGAAAGGCAGTCCTGTATTTTCAAAGTCCAAATGTATTCTAAAATAATGAAATCACTTGAATACTTTGAAATCTAAATTCTTTTGAAAAACTTATACAGTATCATAGGCTCTTTTGAACTTAGAAATTATCTCGACTTGAAAATGCATTCATAAAAATATCACTTTACCTCTGTTACCTGTCATTTGATTTGTAGTTTACCTTAATTTGAAGTAAGCATCTTCTTTCATGATGGATTACCTGAAATCACTTTGTCTTAACAATAATATCATTAGTACCATACTTAATTATTTTGTATTCATTAAAATTAATATGAGGTCAACAAATATGACTCTAAAACTTGCACCCTTTCCCTTCCGAGGATGCTAATGGTTTGAGCCTTTTCATTATCCCTGTCAATAGATGGAATCATAACTCCCTTAGGCATTGAGTCAACTCGTTGCAGTCCTATATGTCAAACCTATTAGTAGTTGAACTTGAGTGAGTGAACCCAGTAACTCAACCATTTACTTGAGTGAGTTATGACATTTGAGTTCCTCCTTTATCGTTTTGGCCAGAAGGTCGTCACAACACCCTAGCACTCAACTAGGGACCGCACAACTACTCTTTCCAGTCTTGTGTAGCTAGATTGACCTAAGGATGAATGAAGTGTCTCTTCTATAGATACAACTACATTTATATGTTCCTTCACCTTATGACCCACCCTACCATAGGCAAAGAAGAATAGTGAAATTCCTTCACATGTAAAAGCTTGCCAAACAGGTGTGCTTTCATCTTCCAATAAGATTCACACTAGGAACTAAAAGCCCTTCTAAATTAGCTTTAATGCAAACCCCAGCACAGTTACATAGCTTGAAATACTCTGTCAGGTTATTGAACCATAGAGGCTACCTTGTCATTCAAGCAATCTCTAAAATGCTATCTTTAAACCATAGTTCACTAGTAATTCTTCAATGTGCATCCAGATAGCAACACTTGTAATGGAAGATATAGAACCTTGAAGTAAGACCTCCATGGTTCCAATGCTAAAATCTATCTTCCCAGTATCCAAAGCCCCTTAGTGATAAATTTGATTAGGTCTTCCTCATTCATAAACTAGAAGACAAAATGATTAGCGCTAATAAGGAAAACCTCCAGATCTCTAGGAGGCCACCATTTATACTTTACAGCTTTTGTAAGAAACTTCAAACCAAGTCTCTTTCCTAAGGTCCAACTAATTAAGGCATATTTCTATCTTCCTCTTGTCATTGTTAACTCAGTGTTTTAGAATTTAATCTTTCTATTAAACTGTTTTGTTAAGGATTTGATCTCTTTCTCTAAAACCTTATTTAGAGACATTAGTTCTGAAAATTTTGGTAACATTTGCATAAGATCCAGTATTGTTCACTTAATTTCTTCTTATTTACATCAATGCTTTGCTTTCTAGGATTTAACAAAGTACTACCATCATACTGTCCAGATGATGGATCCAACTCACTTCCTCCATCGAAAGAGTCACCTGAGAAAAGATCTAGTATTAGATGATCGACCATGCCTTGGCTACCATCGTCCTGCTCCGTTTAAATTGCTTTTAAAATGTATAAAGCATTTTTAAAATTTAGATTCTATTTAAATTACTTTGAATGTAAATTCTTTAATAGTTAATGTATCTAGATGTGCACTATAACCATTGTCATTAATAACAATTTATCTTCTAGCACTGTATGCTAAAAATTAGATTGTAAAAATTGCAAATCATCACAAACCAATCACAACTTAGTTTATTGGCATACCTTTTGACCTATAAATGTTTAGGATTCGTACACTATCGGTGGCATCTCTATCATACTCCTTGAAAATTAAATTTTTAATCATCCACTAAAATGCCATAGGATCATGTGCATATTTGTAGTTCTTGATTATTAAAACTGCTAAATGAATGCATATATTTGTCAATATTATTTTTTGCTAATAAAAGAAGAAAAAATACACTAGGGTACTAATATATGCATATAGAAAGTTTATCAAGCTTACAACTGCTGAAATGGTTATTCCATGACTAACTAATACTCATGTGACAATAAATTCCATGAGTTATATAAATGAGTTACATAAATAGATAAACCATTTCAGCAACATCAATTGTTAATTTTAGACTTAAATATGCTAAACTCGTAATAGGATAATTAACTATGGTCGTTGGCTCAAGTGGTTGGTATTTTTCTTTTCAAGGGTGAGATCCCAGAAGATCTCATCATAACTAATTTCCTTATTTTTAGGATAAATTAAATGGATGAAGAAGTGATTTCTTTTATGCCATATATATATATATGTGTGTATGTATGTATGTATGTTTGCATGCATGCATGCATGTATATATAGTCCTAAAAGGATCTAGTGCAAGGTTTACGAGCATAAAGCAATATCAATTGTTAATTTTAAAAATAAAGAAAAATCAAGATTTTAGGTGGTCACATCCTTTTACTTAACCCTCAAAGGATTTATTGTTGCATTTCGAAGTATTTGGACTTGAATAATTATACATAAATTAATTTCCTTATCTTTCTCTTGAAAAATGATAAAAGTAAAGAAAAACATTTAGAATCTTTACTCTTGAAAGGAAATCAAATGTTTTATCTTTAAGAGCCATAACTAGAAATAATTATTTGCTAAATAAAATATTATGCAACTTAAACCACATATTATTTAACTGAAGAAGTTTCTCGACAAGTGGTAAAAACCAACCAAATTTTGGTTGATGAAACTAGATGGGCCATGTTTACCAAAGATAGAAAGTTTTCTCCAATTTCAAGCAACCATATTTTGATAACTCCATTTCTTCTTGCTTCACTTATGTTTTCTAACAATATATATATATATATATCCTTCAAATCTATTTGTAACTTTATTTAGTTATTTTAGTGACAACTATGATTAGATAGCCAAATTTTGGAGAGCATAATTAAGTAGATGTGAAAGTGAATAGTGTCATATTTAGATTGGAAATCAATATGGACATCCGCCAACTAGAATAAATGATGGAAAATATTGTATTGATAAATGATTTAACTAATCACTTCGTATTTGAAAGGTTCATGGTTGGCCATTTGTCACCATTCATCACTAAAAAAGATGCCAAGAGTTAGGTAGTTCATGAGCAGAATTTGGCTAAGAGTTATTGAGATAATAGCTAGCAGTTACTTGCATAGTTAACCACTTGACAATCATTCAGGAGGATGGTACCAGAGCAAAGAATCATCAAGAGGAGGTAGTTATTTTTATTTCATAAGGGAAAAGGACTTTAGTCTGGTTCTTTCTCACACTCTTTGCACAGATACTCAGTCATGGATATTTGATGTCAGGACTTCTAAGCCTCTCTAGTTATGCTTTTATTTTCTGTATATAGAATGTAGGTTTGACCTACTGTAGTACCCGGTTCCTACGAACTAGGTTTAGGTTAATTCTAACCCGGTTTATGCGAACCAGGTTTAGGTTAATTCTAACTCGGTTCATGTGAACCAGGTCTGGGTTGATTTAATGTGTTGATTTAATGTGTTGAGCAACGCTTCGCCCGCAGCGATGACGCTTTGGCTCTCCAGATCTCATAACCGAAGCGTCTCGCTGCGACATTAAAAAGGCAGGGGGTGCCCTCCCTCCTAGTACTCAGAGTCCGCGTCCCCTCCAGGTAATTCTCTGCTCATCCTCTTAGTGCTAGAGGGAAAGAGAGAGAGATAGCATGAGAGAGAGAGGAGAGAGAGAGAGATAGCGAGAGAGAAAGAGCGCGTGAGAGAGACAGAGAGAGAGAGACAGCGAGACAGAGAGAGAGATGAGGAAACCGGCCGATCCCCTTGGTTCAGGCCCGGCGGCGTGCTCGCCGCCGCGCCGGGCCTGATACTTGGCCGGTGACTCCGCCGGCACCATGGGCAGCGTCCGGAGGAGTGGTGGCAGTGAAAGAGGAGAGAGAGAGGGCCAATCGGCCCTCTCTCATCCGGTGACGGAAGCCAAACCGGCTTCCGTCGGTTGGTTCAGGCCCGGCGGCGTGCTCGCCGCCTCGCCGGGCCTGAGCTTCGGGCTGGCGCCTCCACCGGCGCCGGGCGTACGTCCGGTGGAGGTCCAGCCGGCCATGGTGGCCGGCCGTGCCGCCGGCACAGTTGAAGCCGTGCGGACGATTAGAGAGAAAATGAGAGAATCAGAGAGGATTTGAATGAAATTGATGAGGATGGATTTAAGGGGGAGGCAGGTCACGGCGACAGCCGGCTCCGGTCCGGCCAATGGTGGCCGGACCGCTCCCAATTTCGCCGGAGAAGTCGCCGGCATGGTGACAGTCCGAACGGATGAAATCGGAGAGTGAGAGAATTGATTAGAGAGAAAGATAGAGGGAGAGTGGCCGGCCGCGGCGGCGACCGGCTATGGCCCGGCCTCCGGTGGCCTGACCACCGTGGATTCGGCCGGCGGTGGCCCTGGCCGCCGGCATCTTTTCAATCCCCTGTTTCGGAAGAAACAGGGGATCGTGGGATGTTTTTGTTGCTGGGCCGGCTGGACCGGTCGGTCTGGGCCTATTGGGCCATTTTTTGGGGCCATTTTAGACAGAGTTTTTGGGCCCTGTAATGGATCGAGAAATATAAAATAATTATATGGTTGGAATCTAGGTTGAATCTAGTTTCTGGGGATGATTTTACTTCCCCATTTGAGTGAGTATGGTGAGAGATATTCGAGTCCGAAGTTGGGCCCGTGGATTGGTTAGGGTAGAGTCTTAGGAATCATTTCATTATCCAGATTTTAATCATTTAATTGTGTAAAATGATCCTGTAGGTATTCCGACATCTGTTTAGCTGATATATCTATTGAATTGCATGCGAAGGTAAGTAAGTCAGTTATCAGTTTATTTAAATGATTTGTTTCAGGATATGCGTAGTTAAATTGTGAATTGTGATATGAAGAATTGTTATTGACTAAATTTGTAAGTAGATGAATATATGAATACATGGCTGTTTATGTACTATGATTTCATGTGTGGATGCTATGCATGAGAGATGCAGTTGCTATGCATGAGAGATGCAGTTGCTATGCATGAGAAATGCAATTAGTATGACATTGATGTGATATATTACATGCAATTGTTCAGTAAGTATAATCCACTGTTTTACTACATGATTGATGTATTGATGTATTGATGTGATGTGAGGTACTGTTATGTGTCGCCACGGTTCTCCTTTATCATGTTACGTGACCCTAGTATTTCGACCCTACTTCAGTAGGGGGGATACTTGTTGGTACACTATGGTATTTCGACCCTACTTCAGTAGGGGGGATACTTGTTGGTACACTATGGTATTTCGACCCTACTTCAGTAGGGGGGATACTTGTTGGTACACTATGGTATTTCGACCCTACTTCTGTAGGGGGGATACTTGTTGATACACTATGGTATTTCGACCCTACTTCAGTAGGGGGGATACTTGTTGGTACGCTATGGTATTTCGACCCTACTTCAGTAGGGGGGATACTTGTTGGTACACTATGGTATTTCGACCCTACTTCAGTAGGGGGGATACTTGTTGGTACGCTATTGAGATATTGCAGGGCCATGGGTCACATTTACAGTTACCATTGAGAGTATAAACAGTGGGTTTACTTATATAGTATAATTGAGCAGTTATAGATGCAAATGATTGGTATTATATTCATAAGTGCCACCGCGGTTCTCCTTTGCTATGGCTATACACATTTAGAGGATGTGCTCAGATGAGGCATTGCAGGGCCGTGGGACACGCATGATATAATACTTACATTGCATAATGGAGTGATTGTGAATGCAAAAGAATGAATTATATTTATATGTGCCGCCGTGGCTCTCCTTTGTTATGGGGCATTGCAGGGCCGTGGGATACATATGATATAATATAACAATTGGAATGCTTTATATGCACTGATAATTTGCTATGATATAATACAACAATAATGAGTACAAATGATTTGAATTATATTTATATGTGCCACCACGGCTCTTCTTTGTTATGGGGCATTGCAGGGCCTTGGGACATATGATATAATATAACAATGATGGGTTTACTTACATTGCATGTTTGAGTATTTGTGAAATGTTTATGCATGCAGATCATTTATATGCTTATTGATTGCTATGCTATGATTTGACTGTATAACGTGGTTTACTTACTGAGTGTAATCTCATAAAAATATTATAATGTTTTTGCTACAGGACCATGAGATTTGAGAATAACATGTGGAGTGATGGACCTCAACTCAAATAAATATAGATTTTGTTTTATTGCTATACCAGTGTATTTATGTGTAGGGCTTGATGCCCAGACTATATTATTGTGATGTGTAAGGAACCATAGGTTCGTTGGAGCTTCTATTTAAAATAAAGTGGATTCATATGCTGATGTAACCCCAGTAATGCTTATGTATAGGGCTTGTAGCCCAAAGCTTTAGTTATGGATTGTATTAAAGACATGGACTTGAATGATATATAGGTTGTTGCCTTTCTTGAATTCAGTGTCATGATTCGGGACACCTTGCATGCCTGGCATGCGGCGGGTTGTCACCCTAGCTCAAAAAAAAAAAAATTTGGGTCTGGGGCGTGACAGCTTTTATGGTATCAGAGCATAGGTTATGACCCTAGGGACATGAACATATTGACATGATACAGTTATGACCCTAGGGACATGAACATATTGACATGATACAGTTATAACCCTAGGGACATGAACATATTGACATGATACAGTTATGACCCTAGGGACATGAATATATTGACATGATACAGTCATGACCCTAGGGACACAGACATATTGATATGATAACACGGAGGGAACATATTTTGATGACATTATACTTAGAGTCACCTGACACATTAGTTTATGATGATATTAACCACATCCAATTTACCAGGAATTAGTTATGGCTTGCCGTACTAGGAGCCAACTGTATGAGGAGGACTCTCTGGCGCAGTCTATGCAGGACATACAGCATCAGAGTGCGCAGCGGAAGCGTGATGGGCCCATAACCCACAGGACCCAGGTTATGACCTTAGGGACATATGCATAATGACACTCTAGGCAAAAACTTGGATGACATTGAGACAATTATGACTTTCAAGAAATTTCATGAATTATGCTTTGGAAGCTTGAAATTTAAAGTTTATCAAGATATTAATTGAATTACAAGTTTGATAGGAATTGAGAATGAACCATCGCAAGCCAATGATATAGTGAGACTCCCAAGCTGGTGACCTTGACCAATGGGGAGATCAAGGGGCTTCTAGAGGTGTTAGCTCAATTAAACTTGTTGGAAATGACTCGTAGCAGTTTCAGACATTTAAATAATATGGGAGGTGAAATTTTAATTGGATATGCAATAAAAGACTGATAGATATATGGAATATGATATAGTAGTTGAAAAAAAAAAAAATTACAATTGATGACTAATTTGACTAAGATATCATCATTATGTTCATATTGCAATGGAGTTGATATGTGAAATTGGAGTTAGTAAATCTAAATTTGAATGTGGATATATAATAAATTTTATTTGTAGAACTTACATTGTTGATATTGTAAGTTTAAGATTATGAGCTAATCTGCCGATTATAGGGATGATTAATATTGATGATGTTTTTATAAGGCTTAGTGAATTAAGCTGAATTTCTGTCCGACCTTCCACCCTCAAATTGATGGACAACCTGCATGAACCAATTAGATTTTGATGATATATGCGAGCCTATGTAATGGATTTAAGAGGTGCTTGGTATTGTTCTTAACCTTAATGAAATTGCCTATTTATCGATTACCAAGCCAATATTCAAATGGATTCATTTCAATTGTCTACGATATAAGGTATAGATTTCCTTCATATTGAGATGAGGTGAGAGCGACAATTTTGGACTGAGTTTGTTTAACAGCTATGAAAAGTATCATTAATTAAAGCAGTTTTTGTAGCTCAAAGTTAATAGAAAAGTTATGTTAATGATCAAAAGAAAGATTTGAAATTTCAGGTTAAAGATCATTTGGAAGCTTTGCTAACCAATGATGTTATGAGGTCTGTGTTAGAGGTGGCTTGAGCCATAAAAAATTGGGTCATTTGAAACTTTGATCAAGATAAAGGAAGTGTCTTATAGCTTAGTACTGTTTTCATTACTCTTTGTAGTGTTCAATGTGTTTCATATCTTTATGACAGAGGAAGTATATTTCAAACCCCGTTATGTGTTATAACTTGAACCAATTTAGCTTAAGAAAGAATTGACCTATGAAGATCATCTTGTGCACACTATGGACCGTAAGAATCAAGTTCTGAAATAGTGTAGTATTCCTTATGTCAAAGATCAGTAGAATAATCATTCTGAGGGAGAGACTATTGGGAGCCTAAGGAGGAAATGGGAAAGAAAAATCCATAATTATTTATATCTTATGACAGATCAATGATGTATCGATGACCGTGACTTTTAATGAAATTTAATTGATTATGAGAGGGAAAATTTGGATTCTATATTCTATTGGATGTATATCAATTTCGAGGACGAAATTCTTATAAGGAGGGGAGAATGTAGTACCCGGTTCCTACGAACTAGGTTTAGGTTAATTCTAACCCGGTTCATGCAAACCAGGTTTAGGTTAATTCTAACTCGGTTCATGTGAACCAGGCCTGGGTTGATTTAATGTGTTGATTTAATGTGTTGAGCAACGCTTCGCTCGCAGCGATGACGCTTTGGCTCTCCAGATCTCATAACCGAAGCGTCTCACTGCGACATTAAAAAGGTAGGGGGTGCCCTCCCTCCTAGTACTCAGAGTCCGCGTCCCCTCCAGGTAATTCTCTGCTCATCCTCTTAGTGCTAGAGGGAGAAAGAGAGAGAGATAGCATGAGAGAGGGAGAGAGAGAGAGATAGCGAGAGAGAAAGAGCGCGTGAGAGAGACAGAGAGAGAGACAGCGAGACAGAGAGAGATGAGGAAACCGGCCGATCCCCTTGGTTCAGGCCCGGTGGCGTGCTCGCCGCCGCGCCGGGCCTGATACTTGGCCGGTGACTCCGCCGGCACCATGGGCAGCGTCCGGCGGAGTGGTGGCGGTGAAAGAGGAGAGAGAGAGGGCCAATCGGCCTCTCTCTCATCCGGTGACGGAAGCCAAACCAGCTTCCGTCGGTTGGTTCAGGCCCGGCGGCGTGCTCGCCACCTCGCCGGGCCTGAGCTTTGGGCTGGCGCCTCCACCGGTGCCGGGCGTGCGTCCGATGGAGGTCCGGCCGGCCATGGTGGCCGGCCGTGCCGCCGGCACAGTTGAAGCCGTGCGGACGATTAGAGAGAAAATGAGAGAATCAGAGAGGATTTGAATGAAATTGATGAGGATGGATTTAAGGGGGAGGCAGGTCACGGCGACAGCCGGCTCCGGTCCGGCCAATGGTGGCCGGACCGCCCCCAATTTCGCCGGAGAAGTCGCCGGCATGGTGACAGTCCGAACGGATGAAATCGGAGAGTGAGAGAATTGATTAGAGAGAAAGATAGAGGGAGAGTGGCCGGCCGCGGCGGCGACCGGCTATGGCCCGGCCTCCGGTGGCCTGACCACCGTGGATTCGGCCGGCAGCAGCCCTGGCCGCCGGCATCTTTTCAATCCCCTGTTTCAGAAGAAACAGGGGATCGTGGGATGTTTTTGTTGCTGGGCCGGCTGGACCGGCCGGTCTGGGCCTATTGGGCCATTTTTTGGGGCCATTTTAGATAGAGTTTTTGGGCCCTGTAACGGGTCAAAAAATATAAAATAATTATATGGTTGGAATCTAGGTTGAATCTAGTTTCTGGGGATGATTTTACTTCCCCATTTGAGTGAGTATGGTGAGAGATATTCGAGTCCGAAGTTGGGCCCGTGGATTGGTTAGGGTAGAGTCTTAGGAATCATTTCATTATCCAGATTTTAATCATTTAATTGTGTAAAATGATCCTGTAGGTATTCCGACATCTGTTTAGCTGATATATCTGTTGAATTGCATGCGAA
This sequence comes from Calamus simplicifolius, assembly GCA_900491605.1. Lineage (NCBI taxonomy): Eukaryota > Viridiplantae > Streptophyta > Magnoliopsida > Arecales > Arecaceae > Calamus > Calamus simplicifolius. Next base: position 920,536 of record UESW01003960.1, read on the forward strand.
GGTAAGTAAGCCAGTTATCAGTTTATTTAAATGATTTGTTTCAGGATATGCGTAGTTAAATTGTGAATTGTGATATGAAGAATTGTTATTGACTAAATTTGTAAGTAGATGAATATTATGAATACATGGCTGTTTATGTACTATGATTTCATGTGTGGATGCTATGCATGAGAGATGCAGTTGCTATGCATGAGAGATGCAGTTGCTTTGCATGAGAAATGCAGTTAGTATGACATTGATGTGATATATTACATGCAATTGTTCAATAAGTATAATCCACTGTTTTACTACATGATTGATGTATGATGTATTGATGTGATGTGAGGTACTGTTATGTGTCACCACGGTTCTCCTTTATCATGTTACGTGACCCTAGTATTTCGACCCTACTTCAGTAGGGGGGATACTTGTTGGTACACTATGGTATTTCGACCCTACTTCAGTAGGGGGGATACTTGTTGGTACACTATAGTATTTCGACCCTACTTCAGTAGGGGGGATACTTGTTGGTACACTATGGTATTTCGACCCTACTTCTGTAGGGGTGATACTTGTTGATACACTATGGTATTTCGACCCTACTTCAGTAGGGGGATACTTGTTGGTACGCTATGGTATTTCGACCCTACTTCAGTAGGGGGGATACTTGTTGGTACACTATAGTATTCGACCCTACTTCAGTAGGGGGGATACTTGTTGGTACACTATGGTATTTCGACCCTACTTCTGTAGGGGTGATACTTGTTGATACACTATGGTATTTCGACCCTACTTCAGTAGGGGGGATACTTGTTGGTACGCTATGGTATTTCGACCCTACTTCAGTAGGGGGGATACTTGTTGGTACTATGGTATTTCGACCCTACTTCAGTAGGGGGGATACTTGTTGGTACGCTATTGAGATATTGCAGGGCCGTGGGTCATATTACAGTTATCATTGAGAGTATAAACAGTGGGTTTACTTATATAGTATAATTGAGCAGTTATGGATGCAAATGATTGGTATTATATTCATAAGTGCCGCCGCGGTTCTCCTTTGCTATGGCCATACACATCTAGAGGATGTGCTCAGATGAGGCATTGCAGGGCCGTGGGACACGCATGATATAATACTTACATTGCATAATGGAGTGATTGTGAATGCAAAAGAATGAATTATATTATATGTGCCGCCGTGGCTCTCCTTTGTTATGGGGCATTGCAGGGCCGTGGGACACATGATATAATATAACAATTGGAATGCTTTATATGCACTGATAATTTGCTATGATATAATACAACAATAATGAGTACAAATGATTTGAATTATATTTATATGTGCCACCACGGCTCTCCTTTGTTATGGGGCATTGCAGGGCCTTGGGACACATATGATATAATATAACAATGATGGGTTTACTTACATTGCATGTTTGAGTATTTGTGAAATGTTTATGCATGCAGATCATTTATATGCTTATTGATTGCTATGCTATGATTTGACTGTATAACGTGGTTTACTTACTGAGTGTAATCTCATAAAAATATTATAATGTTTTTGCTACAGGACCATGAGATTTGAGAATAACATGTTGGAGTGATGGACCTCAACTCAAATAAAATATAGATTTTGTTTTATTGCTATACCAGTGTATTTATGTGTAGGGCTTGATGCCCAGACTATATTATTGTGATGTGTAAGGAACCATAGGTTCGTTGGAGCTTCTATTTAAAATAAAGTGGATTCATATGCTGATGTAACCCCAGTAATGCTTATGTGTAGGGCTTGTAGCCCAAAGCTTTAGTTATGGATTGTATTAAAGACATGGACTTGAATGATATAGGTTGTTGCCTTTCTTGAATTCAGTGTCATGATTCGGGACGCCTTGCATGCCTGGCATGCGGCGGGTTGTCACCCTAGCTCAAAAAAAAAAAAAATTTTGGGTCTGGGGCGTGACACCTACTCTAGAATCTATCTCGTTAATCCAAATCGTTTTGTTTAATATTTCTGAATCATCTTGTCTTATTTTATTTCTTTATAATGAATAAATCTTTAACAAATCCCCTTATTATGTATGAATGATTGCCACTATTTTACCCATGGTGCTTATAATGAGAATTTCTATGATGCATTAGATGAAGTTAGAGAAAATATAAAGATATGTTGTTCTTGGAATGAAAGACTAATAACTCGGTTGCGCATTCACGGATGAATGAGCTAATGTAATAATGCAATTGTTAGAACGCATGATAAATTTTAAATTTTCATTTCAGAAGCATCAAAAAAGAACCCTATACATCTCACAATGATCATGCATGAAAAAGAACCCCTACTTCTCACAATGATCATGGCATGCTTAACATCAATCAAACTAAAATGTTTTCTAATGGAAACAAATATAGTGCAACTTCAAATAAATGAGAATTCGTTTTATGTCCATAACCTAGAAGTTACCTTGGGCTTTTAATGCTTCATTCAAGAAATTTAGCTATGTAGAGTTGAAACATACTAAACTAATTCTGATTGTGTCGAGAACTCAAACCTTGCCTCTCACGGCATGAGTTGGATTATAGCTGTTTATCCATGCATGTCCCTCGTGGTCATTGACTCATGATTCATCCAAATATGCTCTTGATCATGTTACATCATTTTGTCGGCAACATTCGCCTCACACAATCAGGTGTAGATGGAGTAATTTTCCCTTCAAAGTATACAAATTGACTTCAAATTACTAGATTATGAGACCCTTTTTTTTGCATTAATTAAACAAGAATCATAGTGCGAACACATGGAATAGGGGACCTCGCTGAAGTCCACTGTGCTTAAATGAGCTTGCCAACCCAAAGGCTGGACCCAATTTATGAGGCCAAGTCACCAACTCGCCCAGCTAGCGAGTCCTTTCTCAACTCCCAAATACTTTCTTCTGCCGTCAATGTCAAGGCCATAATTGAACGGCAACAACTAAACTTAGATTCTGGGGACCGAAAGGAGGGAACTTTGGCGTTGAATGGTGTTTGTTGGTGGTTCATATGGACCATTCTGATGGTGTTGACAGTTAACTATTCGAGCCATCTCTTTAACGATAGAGTTCATTAAATCTCTTCAATGGTTTAGCGATCATCAACCACGCTAGAACAACCACTTGGGGGCACCACTTCTATTTTATAGTGGATTTTACTCGACTGAATGGTCCGATCATGGTGAAGTTCTTTCATGTGGTAAACCTGGTTCTCCTACTAGGATATTCATAGATGATAAGCTTCAATACCCAACATGCCATGCATAGAAATGATATTGATTCGTAGGTGATGGGAAAGAATCCGTATACGACAAATACTATCAGAACATAATACGTAGTAGAATAATAAATAAAATGCACAAACCACACAATCACAAAAACACCAAAATTTACTTGAAAAATCCCTTCAAGATAAAAGAGGGCAACCAGAGAAGAAGATTCATTATAAAATAATAAATATCAAGTCTCAAAGTCCTTGCCTGGACTTGAGAAACAATCGCAAGAGAATAATAGGGATATAAGGATTACATCACCAAAATATGATCTCCTGCGTTATCTCCTTATTTTCTTTCCTTCTTTTCTTCTTCTTCTCTTGGAATCCACCGCTCACCATGAAGAAGGATGATGCCTCGCTGTGCTCTCAACGCTTCCACGGAAATGCATGTCTTATCCTACAAAAAAATCATCACGGATGTGATCTGGGAGCGTAAAAAAATATCTCATGAATTTCTAACAAATCCTCTCAGAAGTATTCTTTCACTCCTTCATGGTTTTCAATCCTCCAAAAATTCTTTCACTTCTTCACTGTTTTCCATGGCACTGCTCACTTTTGTTTTCTTCACTTGATGGCTAAAAAACAAAAACTAAAAGAGAAAAAAAAGAAAGGCATATAAGAGAGAGAGATGCGCTCCCTTTTATCCCTAATGGAGTGAATAAATGGGTCATGGGCTCAATAGTAGGGCTTAAAATGAACCTAGCTTAGGACTTCTATTATCTCACGAGTCGCAGAGGCTGAGACTGAACCATGTTGGTGTAATTCTTGAATGATAAGTCGAGTTGCAAATTGATCTCTTTTCAAACAAGCATGAAAGAAAGAGACCAACAAGTCATACATTTTGTTAGAAACCAAGAAATATGAAACCATACACCATTCCATTTCTTCATGACATGTTTTCAATTTCTCATTATTTTGTTGGTGTTCGAGTATTTCTTTATACATATCGCAATTTGGGACGTTGGGCATCAACTCGACCCCCTCCAAAAGTTGGCTCATGGATGCTATTCCAAAAGACAACATCTTGTTTGACCTTGTCTTTCAATACTTATAAAACAAGTTGTTCTACTTCTATATCTGTTAAAATTATCGTATGCTTCAAATTGCTTATATTAATCCATCTCTGACCTTCCCCTTTTTCATGGAACACTTCAACAAGCATTATTTTATTTGTATTTTATCTTATTTTGTTCGAGAGGGCACCAACTTCGTGACTTGTAATATTTTTCACTGATATAATTCATCATCATTTAATCTCAAAGCACCATCAGGTGGGCACTGATGTCCCTTCCTGAAAATTACATCATAAATTTTTCCAAGTTCCAAAAGATTTCCTTTCAATCTCATTGGTCTTCTATCAACACGCAGGCCGCCAAGGCCATGGAAGCAAACCCAACCACGAGTTACAAGGAGTCTCCAATCTCTCACTTTATAAGTTAACGAAGATTTCCGAGGTATCCGGGGTACTACTCGTTCAATCCCTTGGACTTTCTAATCAATAGAAGGGTACGATTGTAGGTTACGTCTAGCCTCCGCCAGGGACTCCAATTCCTTTTATTCGTCTCCTTCTATCGTCTCAGCAGCAACCACCGAAACAGAGCACTGCAAGGAAGGGATAGAGAAAGGGAAGGATAAACCTTTCCCTTTTTTGCCTCCTTCTGACATTGAGCAACTGTCCGTCGGTGGAATAAGTTACAGAACTTTTGAAAGGAAGAGATTTCTAAAGCTAAAAGTTTGTTTCTTTGGATCTTTTGCCAGCTGGTTTTCTATCTTTCTTTTTTCCTTTGTCTTTTATCCGATACGGGTTTCATTTTGTGTGTGTTATTGTATCAGATAATATGAGCTTCGAGGATTCCATGGCGGTTTCTGCGGTCACATTCGAGGAAACTTGCTCTCTTGATGGCTCTGGTGAAAGTAATGGAATCGAGTTGAAGGACGAGGGAGTTAAGAAGAGAGAGGCCAAAGAAGTCGAGTGTGAGCTGGTGGATTTTGACTCCTTGCCGGATTATTTGAAGGACAACGAGTTCATCTTGAGCTACTATCGATGCGAATGGCCGCTGAAAGAGACAATCCTCAGCATCTTCTCCATTCACAACGAGACATTAAACGTTTGGACGTAAGTTTCATGGTTTCAGAACGGCCTTTTTCTCTCCAGTCCCCAATAGTTGTAGTACGAGAATGGAAGTAATAGAACAATTAGATCAACAAATTAACGGCATCAAAGCTTTCTCATACTTTTTCCTTCACCAATTTCCTTCATAAATCTACAACCTGGTGATCTCATAATTGCTATAATTTGTCACGTTTCAGGCATTTGATTGGATTTCTTATCTTTCTCTCTTGACTGCATTCACGGCAACGGTGATACCAAGAGATACGAGCGTCCCATCCATCCAACACTCTTCCGGTCAAGTGACAGAAACTAAGTTTTCTACGGGGCAGTCTGGGGTCATTGCTTGCCTTTCTTCTCCACTTCCAGAGGATGAATCAGAGAATTCTTCCATGCCAGCTTCATCAAGTTGGCCTCTTCCTGATCTTCTTGCCAACTGTCTGCCGAAGAGATCCTCCCATGCTAGCAACCTCACCAATCCATGCGTTCTGGTACTTCCTCTCATCACCATTATCAACTGGATATTAACGACGATTAAGAAGACTAAAAACAGAGTAAGGGTGGCATAATTAACATGATATTATATCCATCTAGTACTAATCTTTTAGCTTTATATTCATAATCATCTTTGTTACCATCTGTTGCAACACTTGCTCCAGCCCTCAACTGTTTAATTATGCTTATTTTACGAGATCTTCCAAAAAAAAAAGAGCATAAATTGAAAAGTAGTTCGACAGAGAGGAAACAGAGCATGGATGAATGCTTAATCAGAACATAATTAGCTCCAACCAGTACTAATTTTGAAGTTTCATAATGAAGGCTAATAATAGGTTAGAGGATGCTACAAAAACTACAAGAACCCATCATGTCTTTTGATGATGCTTTCTTTGCTAGTAGGATTTATAGAGAGGCTAAAAACATGTCCATTTTATTGCAACATAGACGAGGGTGACGGACGACGTAACGAACATGATATTGCCGCTGCTCATGGAACCAGTCACTCGCTGGCCTTTCTTTGCCTTCTTGTGTGGAGCCATGTTCTGCCTTCTCACCAGCAGTGTATGCCACCTCATCTCGTCCCACTCCAAACGAATGGCCTCTTATGCTGCGGCTGGACTATACCGGCATAACGGCCCTCATTGCCACCTCCTTCTATCCTCTAGTCTACTACTCTTTCATGTGCGAGCCCTTCTACTGCCACCTTTATATGGGCTTCATCACAGCATTTGGGGTGGCCACCATCGCCGTCTCCCTCGTGCCTGTGTTTCAGACCGCTGGGTTCCGGCTTGTGAGAGCTGGGCTCTTCTTCTGCATGGGAGCATCAGGACTAGTGCCCATAATGCACAAATTAATTGCATTCCATCGCAGGCCAGAGGCAATACTCTCCACGGCCTACGAGTTGCTTATGGGTGCATTTTACGGTCTTGGGGTCGTGGTCTATGCTACGAGAATACCAGAGCGATGGATGCCCGGAAAGTTCGACATCGTTGGTCATAGCCATCAGCTGTTCCATGTGCTAGTGATTGCAGGGGCTTACGCACACTATCTTGCAGGCCTGGTGTACCTCAAGTGGAGAGACATGGAAGGTTGTTGAATTATAGAATAGCTTTAGAGCCACCATTCTTTTGTATGAGATTGGCAAAGCCTTGTTCATCGTGGATCATATGCACACTAGAATCCTTAAGAAACGAGCAGTGTACTACTAGGTGATTTTGGTGTTACGGTGAAATTGTAACTCAGGTATTTGAGTTCTATAGGATCATCTTCAAATCCCTCTTCATCCCCTGATTTTTATACTGTGTGATGCAATGGACTGGATTATATATTAGTAGGATATGCTATCAAATTTCATAACGTAGTGAAGTCGTTTGGTTTTCAGACTTTTGTGTTTGTTGTTCTCCACAGCCACCTCTTCTATCTTTTAAGCTTGCAATGGGAATTGACCTCTATATATTACCTCATGCAATAAAACATGCATGACAGAAATGTGAGAGAGAGATAGAGAGAGGGATCAGAGACTAGTCTTCCAATGAGAGAAAAAAACACCATCATCAATCCCTTACCTTTCTTTACTCAGAAGTGGAAAAAAAAAAAAAGGGAAAAAAGATAAAAAGAACAGAGAGCTTCATACATTTTAACTCCAAATATTTGAATATGTTCCGAGTGTCTGCCCTTTTTGATTTTGGTGAAGAGTTTGCTTGTCAGCTTCGATTTTTGGTACACCTGCTAGAGAAATATCTCTCGGATGAATGTCGCTTTTTTAAATCAAAACAGAAAATTAATTTTTTATTTTAAAATAAATAAATAATATATTTTGTATATAAGCTTATTTAATTATTGATTTAACAAGGTATGTTATTTAGGAGGTGCTTAGGATAACATTTGTTTTTAGTAGAATTCCTATACAATAATAGTTATGAAGCAAGACTTGAAAATATAGGTTGTTTATATGGTAGAAAATATAGGTAGTTTATGTCATTGGGCCCTAAGTTGATATAATAAACTAAAAAAAAGATGTAAATAATTAGACAACTGCTTCGCACAGTTTAGGGTAGATAAAAAAGTTTTGCCAACAATAAGAAAGACTTGAAATTTTAAATTAGAGATGATATTTTTTTGAAAAATTTAAGTATTTGAGATGAATTATCCATTAAGAAGGTGAAATAGATGAAGATGTAAATCATAGAGTTAAAGCATGATGGATTAAGGAACTATTAGGATTGAGGTGAATGAAGGAAAAGAAATGGAAACGAAAGGAAAAGGTCATAAGTTAGGAAGGTAAAAGAGAGAGGGGGAAGGGAATGAAAGTAACCGGTTCCCTGTTTCTTCCTTAACGAGAGTAAATTTGTTAACTCCTAAATAGAAGGATAAGCTGGGAAAGAGAAAAATATTTAAGCTATATTTTTTAAAAGACCAAAATATTTCTTATTTTTTATTTTTTATTCTTTTATTTTCACGGTTCATTCCCTATTCTAAAGGGGTATAATTGTTACATAATTCTTTTTCCTCTTTTTTTTTTCTTTCTATTCAAACAAGATAATTGATATTACCTTTTTTTTTCCTTCCATCCTTTCCAAACAAGAGAAAAAGAACAACCCTTCCTTTCCCTTCTTTTCCCTTCCATCCCTTTACTTCTTTTTACATTCCCCTTCCTTTCCCTCCAAAGATCCAAACATAGCCTTAGTAGATGAGTACTTCGAGAGTATTGTATAATCGATGCATCCCATTAAAATTAGAAAAAAAATTCTATAAAATCACTATTAGGCCAGCTATACTATATAAAACAAAGTGTTGAGCAATACTGAAATAATATGTGAATAAATTAAGTGTAATAAAAATATGCATATTAAGATGGATATGTGGCAAAACTTTAAAAGATAGAATTAGAAATAAACATATAAGAGAAATGATAGGAGTAGCTCCAATTAAAGATAAAATAAGAAAAAATTGATTATGATAGTTTGAACATATACAACAAAGACATTTAGATACTTCAGTTAGAAAGAGTGATCTTTTAATAATTTATGGTAAGAATAGAGGTAGTGATAGAGCTAAACTAACATGAAGAGAAATAATTAAAAAAGATATAACCGTTTATAATTTGAATGTCAGTTTAGTCTGAAATAGAGCATAGTGAAGGAAGTAGATTCATGTAGCCGACCACATATAGTTAGAAAAAGGCTTAGATGAGTTGAGTTGAGTTATAGACCATATTTTCTTGAAAGTATCATAGCAAAAGATGTAATGAGTTTTGGGATTCGAAAAAAATTGAATCCATAATACATAGGCCCATTTGAAATCTTGGATAGAATTAGTGAAGTGGCTTATTGTTTGACAATGCCACCGAAGCTATTTAGAGTACATAATGCATTTGATATATCAATATTGAGAAAATATGTTCCAAATCCTTGCCACATGATGGAACTTGAACCTATAAAACTTGGTAAGGATTTAACACATGAGAAACATCCGATTTGAATTCTGGATTATGAGGATCAAGTTCCAAGGTGACACAACATCCCTTATATTAAGGTACAGTGAAGCATCATATAGAATAGGAAGCTATCAGGGGTTTTGAGGAGATAAAGAAGTACCTCAACTTATTTGAAAATTTGGTATGTATTTGTTGATTTATTTATTAAGTTATAAATGCTTATATGTAATTTTAAGTTAATGAGCGTAAGAATGTATCATTGAACAACACTTCCAAGAATGAAATTATTTTAAGAGGAAGAGAATGTAAAGCCTAACCATGAACCAGACCTAATCCATTTGGCTGGTTTGGCCTAAGCCAAGTCTTACAAAAAAAGAATCGAATGGAACAGAGAGTCTTGGGAGGAGACAGACTACCCGAACTACTCAAAAATGGATAGGGCCTATCTAAAGTCCTTAATCTCAATTTATCCAGCCTCATGAACTCCTTTAGCCATTAACAAAGAAGAGAAGATCAATCTCTAGGGTTTAGGGGGAGATTAAGAGAGATTTGGGCATGGACTAAAGAAAGACTAAAGAGAGAAAACAAAGAAGTCCTTCCCTTGCAAATGATTAAGGAATTAATCAATAAGATTCATGGTTCTTGATTTTCTATCTTGTCCTTAGATCCATAAACATAATAGTATGTGATTCATATTGATTCGTGGTGGGATTCAAGGTTTTAAGATGGAATTTGCAAGTAGTCCGAACCAGTAATTTCTTGTCCTTCCTTTTAGTCTTCACCTAGAGGTCCTTGGTCCCGAGATTGGTTGTCGGTAGTCACCAAAAATAGGGAAGAAACCAGCAGTTAGGATGCTCAATTTCTAAGGATATTCATGGCCACGACCATGATTGGGTGGCCAAACAGGGACCTAGAGTTAATGGGTTTTTTGCTAGATCTAACTCCGGCAATGGTGGATGATTAGGAAGAAGTTTAGGCCAGGAGAATCCTTCAACTCCATGGATATTTGGTCATCCCAAGAGCCTAATTGCATGGTATCTTTAAAAGGTGGGCTTAGCCAGGTTATGAACTTATTATTTAACCAAAACAAACAACAGATAAGCAAATTTGTCTGCAGGGAAGTGGAACTGTCATTTTAATAAATGCAAAACTGAAATCTTATTTATTAGAATCCTGTAACAGTCAGGGTAAGGAAAATAGACATGTATGAACCAGATCAATAAATGTATAGCACAAAGCCAATGTAACATAAACCTTTAGCAAGAAACTCAAATGATGCAACCAGAACTGTACACGCAGCTCTCAAGTTATGAATAGTTTACTGCTGTTTAATTGCAAAAAGTTGGCAAAAATTGTAACCATGCTTCTGAAACCAATGCCAACAAAAAAGGTTTACTTTAATAATCCTTAAACAAGTCATAAGAATTAAAAAAATAGGTTTTCCTTTGTTTAACAAAAAATCCTGCTTCATCTACCAATAGAATGACATCTACTTTGCGAAAATGGTGTACATATGTTACTCTACTGCTAGACTATCTTCAGAACATGAAATACTTCAAGGCATACCTCCGGAAGTGGAAATTGCAGCCAACACCACAAGCTCGGCAATCACGGCTAATATAATCAAACCTGCTTTTAAAAATATTTTTAAACACAATTAGTGCATTGAAGGATATATAATAGTGGCATGATTATAGCAAATGGACTCAAATTAAACATTGCCAATACAGTCCAACATCTATCCCATTGTGACCATTAGCCACAATATCATACAAAAATTGTTTCTCTTTTGAACTCTATGTAGTAAAAAGTTTTGAATCACAACAGAAAAAGAAAACATGTTATACATGTAATCTTTATAGCGAACAAAGAAGGCCAGTAGAAGGACAAAATACTTACTCTTGCCATGGCAGTCTTAGAGCTGGCAGTTATCCTGGAAAAAAAAATTGCCAAATGATGTTTTTATTAGTATCATTTTTCCTGTCCAGAGTTTACATGGTAAATTATTGCATATTTTATCACATATAAACTCATATTAAAAAACATGGATCACAAAAGTCAAGCAAAAGGGAGATACATGCAAGAAGTGCATAACATCTTGGACTCAGCCCCTTTGAATGAATATGATGTTAGAAAGACAGAAAGAAGCCTAATTGTTCAATGAACTGAACAAGCAAAGAAGCATATATGTGAATTTAAGTGTAAAGAATTTATCATGGTTTACTTAAGGCCTGAAAGGTCAGTGATGGATACTTCTGGGTAGAACACCCAGCTAATACCACTGTTGGATACTTCTGAAAGGTCAGTGATGGATACTTCTAAGGCCTGAAAGGTCAGTGATGGATATTTTCAAAATTTGGAACACCCAGCTAATATCACTGTTGGCACTCGACACATAGCATCATGAGATGAACGGCCAAAATAGATGGCTTGGAGTGAAATCCGTTTACCTTCATGAACTGGGAAATCCTCTCTTAAAAAGAATAAAAGCAAGAAAAAAATTAAGTTCCCGTCGAGAGTGCATCAACTGATACAGGTGTGATGAAGGGTTGGTGAATCCCATACTCATCGCTAATAGCATTATCGTAGTTGACTTAGTTTTTTTTTTTTTTTTCTAAAGAAGCTATTACAAGAGTCATTAATCAAAATACTAGAAAATAATAGAAGAAAAGATGAATTTCTTTTCCAGTGATATAAAGAAATAAAATCAGAAAAAATAATTTGCTTGGATGAGCACCTGGATGGTGAAAATGTTAAAACAAAGGAGGCAGGAACAGGGTAGAAGAATGAGTCATCATGAAGACAGAAGGTTGGGTTATGAGTTACAAGAAAAAAATAAAAAAATAAAAAAAAAACATTATCCTCAAGCCCTAATCTCCAACACTCTACGAAACTTTAGAGATAAAACATCAAAACCAGAATAAAAACACACAATTTCAAAACAGCAACAATAACAAAAAAAAAAAAAAATTCAGTTACAAAAAAAGAATCTGCATCCAAATTTGAACATTTGCGTACATTACACTAATCAAATATAACATACTCTTCCGTCACAAACCCCAGAAGTCCAATCCGCCAAAACTCCACGAGACCAAGACAACAACACCACCACAAAAAAAAGGCATCACAATCGACGAAGAACCACTTATCCTGCAACACAGCGATCTAAGAGACCTACAAAAACGTAAGGGAGCAGGGACACAGCCCATACCGGATCGAGCGAGATGCTGCCGTGGACGTTATCGAAGACCTGTTTCAAGAACCGGCGGTCCACCACCGCCTCCGGGTTGAGCCGCGCCGGTGGCCGCGCCGACAGCAACCTTCGTTTCGATGGAAGCCTTAGGTGATGCGACCTCCACCAACCCACAATCTCCTCTGCCCGGCTGCCCTTCCCCCATCCTCTTCTCCCTCCCTCAACCCTAAAACCTAGGATGTAGAATCAAGAGCGAGAAAAGAAAAAGAAACTCTACAAAATTCGAATTTGGTTGACTGGTTGGCAAGATGAAACGTTAAAGTCTGCAGGAAAGGCTGAGCATCAAAGGAAAACCGTGAAAGGGATCCTGGATGAAATCATGGAATGAAATATAAGTTTAAGTATAAAGGGTTTTTTTTTAAAAAAAAAAGGAAAGTAAAATTTTTTAGAAAAAAGATAAAATTTTAATTTTATATTAGACTTCGTTTAAATTAAAAATATAATTTTTTTATATTATAAGATAATATAAGACTATATTTTTAACTATAATTGTAGTCTTTTAATTTGAAAAAAATATAAAAATATAGTCTAAAATATTAGACTATATTTTATTAAATATATATATTTTTAAATTTATTATAATTTATTTAATTTTTTGTAATAGTGAATGCCTCCACCAAGTTGGCATCTCCTTTCACGGGCATTTCCTTTCTCGTTTTGGCCAGCCAATACCATTTATTTATTTATTTTTGATACAAACGGGTGATCAATCATTTTTGGTTGAGTCAAGTCCATTTTATCATAATACAAAATTTGAGAGAGCACAGTCGGCACAAATCATCCGGCATCCAATACCACGGTCCAGAATGGTGGGCTACCTGAGCAGCAATCCAGTCGGCCATTGAATTAGCCTCCCGATAAATGTGCCAAACCTGGACCGACTCAGCCTGATGAAGCACAGACCAGATATCACGTATCATAGAGTTGGTCAGAATGGGGTCACCCAACTCCTGACTAAGCCAGCGCACCACAGTGGTAGAATCACCCTCAATAATAAGCCTACGAGTAGCTAAGGTACGTATGGCGTAGGAAATGCCAGCCCACGCAGCATGCAATTCAGCAGCCGGCACAGATAGGTCAATGAGGCCAAAACCGTCAGCCGCCATCAGAGCTCCATCAGACCCACGGATCACAAAAGCCGACCCGCCAATCGACCGCGAACACTGCCATCAAAATTGACTTTGACAGTCCCTAGTGGAGGGGGTTCCCAAGAAATAAAGACCATAGACCGGTACGCTGCAAGAGCAGCATGGGAATCCCAGAGGCTAGGGCTATCAGAGTCACAGACAGCCTGATGGAGAATATACTCAGCAGAAAGAGACTGAGCATTCCTGACAATCCTATGACGGGGATCAGAAGCATCAGAGAATATATGACGGTTCCGGGATAACCATAGCTGATAAGCAATATAAGCCGCCAAGGAGGTAGGACGACCTGAGTCCCTTCTCATATCCCTGCGTATCATCATCAAGAATGAGGTACAACACTGAGCACTACTCTTTCCCGTAGATGATAACCCGCAATATGCCAAACCGATCTCGCTCTGCCACAGGAGAACAAAGCATGGTAAGCAGTCTCATCAGCAATACCGCATAACGGGTAGGTAGAAGAGATCGCCATGCCCCTCCCAGATAGCAGGGAACACGTAGGAAGGTAGTTCCAAGCCATCTTTCAAATGAATAGGCGAACTCGGGGGTGGATAGGAAGCCTCCAAATCCAAGATCCATCCAATATGTGCCCCGTCTGCGGTCTGTAATCCTGCATCATGTCCCTAATTGGAGCACGGGTCAGACAGGACCTCCTCCATAGTCTAATGTCCTCAGTGCGATCAGGGAAAAGAGGGATAGAGAGAATGCACTGGTAAAGCTCTGCACCAAATAGAGAAGCAACTAGGGGCCCATTCCAGGCATTATGATCCCTAATAATAAGGTCAGAAACTCTCATACCAGTAGGAATATCAGAGCTGACAAAAGAGGGCCAACGAATCAAAGGGAGCTCCGCCAACCAAATGTCCCTGAGGGCATCAACCGAGTCTCATCTCCAATCATCCACGACGTACGACTGAGCACCGTCGGAGCATGATGACAGACCTCTTTCCAGAAGAAAGAGTAGCAACGACTGGACTGGGGTTGACTCTAGGAAGACCAATCACCATATTTGGCACACATAAATAAGCTCCACAAGCAACCTGGATCGAGCACAAATCTCAATGCATGCCTAGCAAGCAGAGCCTCTCTTCTAACAATAAGGGACTGAATCATGAGGCCCCCCTCCGAAATAGGCATACACACAGAGTCCCAAGCCAGCAGATGGATCCCATGACCGTCCTGAATAGAGCCCCAGAGAAAGTCTATGAACCATCTCTCTATCTTCCTTAAACAGGTCATCGGAATGGCAGCATTAGAGAGGATATATAGAGGAAGAGCAGTGAGCACAGATCGGATCAGGGTGAGTCTGGCCATCATAGATAACCCAGAGACTTACCAACCATCCAAACGATCATGAACACGGCGCTCCAAATCACGAAAATCAGAACAACATGGCCGCTTGCCCGTAATAGGGACCCCTAAATAGGAGAGATGATTGGCCTAAGCAAAAATACCCAAGATCTGCATTATAGACTCGCGAATGGAAGTTTTTGTCTTCGGGCTAAAAATATCATAGATTTTGCTGTATTAATTTCCTGACCAGAAGCCCTGCAATAAGACTGAAGCACTAAAGCAAAAGCAGAGGCATTGCTAGTAGTGGCCCTCCTCATCAGGATACAATCATTAGCAAACAACAAATGAGATAACGAAGGCCCTTGGGGGCCCACACTGTAAGGTTGAATAAAAGAAGCTTGTTGGGCCTGATGAAGAGCTCTGGATAAAGCATCAGCAGAGAGAATAAATAAGAATGGGGAAAGGGGACATCCCTGCCTGAGACCCACAGCAGAATGGAAGTAGTCCATTAGACGTCCATTAATAATAATAGAGAAGGATGGTGGACATCCCTGCCTGAGACCCACAGCAGAATGGAAGTAGTCCGTCCGACCTCCATTAATAATAATAGAGAAGGATGGTCGATGAACACAAGCCATTATCCAAGCAATAAAACCCTCATCAAACCCAAACTCCTGAAGAGAGCGGAAGAGGAAATCCCAACACGCTCTGTCATAAGCTCTCTCCATGTCCAACTTGACAGCCATCAGACACTAACGAATAGGGGCTCTATGAAGATCATGCATAACTTCTTGAGCATGCAGGACATTGTCAGAGAGACACCGGCCAGCTAGAAATGTGCCATGCTCAATAGAGATAATGCGAGGAATCACCACCCGGAGCCGAGAAACCAGAAGCCTTGCACAAATCTTATATAAAGTCGTGCATAGGCTAAAGGCCGGAAGTGATGCGGCATAGAAGAATCGTGGCGTTTCAGTACCAGGGTAACAAGAGTCCTATTCCACTCAGAAGGGATCAATCTGGTCCTAAAAACAAGCTGAATGGCCTGCTCCACATCCTGACGAACAATAGCCCAATAATGGCAAAAAAGAGAGGAGGAAACCCATCCGGTCCCGGGGCCTTATCTGAGTCGAGGTTCCAGAGGGCCAACCGAATCTCCTCAGTAGTAATCGGACTGGTAAGAGCATCATTCTCAGTCGCCGAAACCTTAAGAGGAGAAGCCACCGGAGATACAAAGGAGCGATCCCCCGAAAGCTCGGTCCAACGAGAGCGAAAGAAATGGAAAAGTTGATCCTTGATGCCCTGGGCAGACTCCTGGACATTCCCCGAATCATCAATAAGCTGCCGTATCCGATTAGCCGCACGACGCTTTAGGGTAATCTGATGGAAAAATCGGGTGTTCTGATTACCCTCCTTAATCCACTGGATCCTGGATCTTTGCCTCCAGTCCTGCTGATGGAGAAGGGAATGGTAGATGCCAAGACTGAAGCGAAGAGTAGATAAATCAGAGTCTTGAAGATAACCAAGGCGGTCTTCCTTTTCCTGAAGAGAAGCAATAACATTCTCAACCTCCTCAACTTGTCGAAAGATATCACCAACCTCCTCACGATTCCATCTGGAAAGTGCACGCCTAGCAAGATCCAGACGCCAAGAAAGGCGATAAGTGGCGTTACCTCTGATAGGAGTATGCCAAACCTGAGAGATAAGGGATCTAGTGGCAGAATAAGAAGTCCAGAATTTCTCAAATTTGAACTGACCCCTGCATTGATCATCCACATTAGTAGAAATAAGAACATGGCAATGGTTAGAAGCTATCCTAGTCAGATGAGAGACCGTGGCAGAGGGAAAGCGCTGAAGCCATTTAGTAGTAGCCAAAGTCCTATCCAATCTTTCCCAAACCCTGGCAGAACCCTGACGGTTGTTACACCAGGTAAATTAAGCACCCTGAAACCCCAAGTCCAAAAGATTAGCAGAGGCAATGAAGGAGCGAAACTCAAACATACCCGGAGACTCCACAAACTTCCTGCCACCCCTCTTTTCATTGGCACCTAAAATACAGTTGAAATCCCCAGCCGGCAAAGAAGGAACACCTTGAGATAACAAGGACAAGAGCTCATCCCATAAAACACGGCGAGCCCGAAAGTCAATACATGCATAGATGCCAGAGAGAAGCCAGGGGGCCGAAGCACCTTCAGAGATGACCAGAGCCACCTGCTACCCACAGTAATGAAAGCCCTCAACTCTAATGTCAGCTGCACGCCATAAGGCCAATATGCCACCTGATAAGCCATCAGACTCTATAGCATAGGAAGACCATGATCTGGATATCTGTCTCCTGACATAGGCCAGACTCTGACCAGATAAATGAGTCTCCAATAAGATACATATATCACATTTATGAAGCTGCATTAGCTTCCCAAACGAGGAGCGAAACGACGGTTTCAACGCTCCTCGTACATTCCATACAATCATCTTCATTTAGATTGGGGAGGGTCCACCCGATCCCCTATCATCTCAGTATCAGGAGGACCGCTGTCATTAGGGCCACCTGCTAGGGTCCCGTGGACCTGAGTATCATCTTCCACTTCCCCTTGTATAGCCTTCTTTAGAAGACAGACGACAGAGTCGTGGGAACGAAGCTCTGGGGAGGCCTCAGCGCAGACACCGAAGGGCTGCGCTTCAGAAGCTTTGATCATCAGGGACCCTTGACCAGCCTGAGCTCCGTTCCCCTTCGGCATCGTCAACGATGGAAAAAAAGTGAAGGGGGGTTCGATGTCATGAATACCAGCATTATGGATTTTCCCTTTCCCTTTCGATGATCTAGGTCCAACCCAGGGGCCAATGGTTCCACAGGAGTAGCCCAGGGTTAGCTTCCTTTCAGGATTTGGGCCTCCCTGCCCACTTATCAGAACCCAAGAGGGCAAAGGGGTTAGTAGAAGTGATACTTGGGTTTCCTTTTAAGAGAGTTTTAGTCAGTCTACTGCTCTCGGCCAAAAACGGCATGGTGAATAGTGACTGGCTCTCAGACAATACAGATTTCAATCCCCCTCCAGCACGATGATTCCCAGAGTCGCCAGAAGGACTCCTAAGAGGGCTGCCCCCCCCGGTCACCCCCAAACCATCCGCCATTGCAGTGGGACTGAGCACAGACCCCATCGCATCCGCCACTAGCCTCGATTGCCTGCGCGAAGTCTTCTTCGGGAGTTGCCACCCATCTGAAGAACCGGGGGAAGAAGAGGCAGAGGCCTTGTGGGTCTTCAAAGCAGAGTCCGACGCCACCACTTGGGGAGAACTTCGACGTCGAACCGCTGACATCCACGGCTCGAACAATGGCGATGGAGAGTCAGAGGACACCTCTGGAGCCGAGGGACAGTCCTCACCAGAATGAAGCGCTCCGCACAGAGGTGTTCATAGACAAAAGCCTGCCAAAAAGGGTCTCCAGTGCCGCGCACCCTCACTCCCGGCTGCAATGGCTTCCCCAAATCGACCTGGATGCAAGCTCGGGCATAACCACCCCATTTCCTTTCCTTGGTAGCAGCATCAAGGAAGAGGAATCTTCCAGTAGCAACAAGAATAGGACTCAGAATGTTCTCATTCCAAAACTCCAAAGGAAGAGATGGCAGCCTGATCCACAGGAGTACAGAGGACAGGGATGCCTCCGATGGAACAAATTCCGGTCTCCAGTTTTTCATAGCAATTACTTGCCCGTTAACAACCCAAGGGTTCCCCAGCGCCATCAGTTTAGCAGCTAGGTCGGAGAATCTGATTAGGTAATGGCGATGGGCTAAGCAGATAGGTTCTATCGAACCAGCAGCATCGGCATGACGGAGCTCATGGACAATGGCCTCAGGAGGAATCCACTGCGACAAGCTTCTCGCAATGATTGCCTTGGACCCCCAATCAGAGGTTTCCGCCTCCAGTGCATGAAGAGGAACTTGGACAACCTCAGGAAACTATCGAACAAGCGCAGAGATAGTCGCTGGCATTGGGGAAGAAGAAACCCATTCAAACCGGCTTCTCTGGGAGCGATTCCTTTATCTACCGTCCACCTTTCCCTCATCCGAGGCCACTGGAGTGGCAAGCGATGGCGATACCATCGTCGGAGAGGAGGCCAAACCGGGACAGTGGCGATCGACGGAGATCAAGCACCACCGTGCCGCAGGCACGAATCTAAAAGCAGGAACAGAGAACAGCACTGACGGGAGCTATCGCACGAAGCTAAAAACACTGCCAATACCATTTATTACCTAGTAGAAATTAGAGGGCTTCCATGGGAACCTTAGGATATGCCAAGGCCACCATAGTAAGATGTTGTAGAAGCTATAGTCAAGGATGGAGTAGATAAGAAGGTTGCTGAAAAGGAGCTAGGTCGCTCAGCTAGAGCCAGGCTAATTGAAGTTTATGTATGGATGATATGAGATGGATGGTTTAGACATAAAAGGAATTCACCTATAATGGCTCTAAATATATTGGTAGAGCTAAAGAGGAGGATGGCTCTTTTGGCTTTATGGAATCTATTATGGGGATGGCAACATTTTTATATATCCTTCCATCCCCCATTGCCTTTTATAAGTATATATTTTATGGTTCAAGAAATAGAAAACTTTAATGTCATTCAATTTTATATAACTATTGTATGAACTTGATGAGGGGTGAAATTATCATTGCATTAATGCTTGACAATTGGGTCGAATCCAATCCCAATATCCTGTTGGCCAGCTGTCACATCCATAAGGCGGCGAAACCGAATCGTCCTCAGCGGAGTCGGGTCGCGCCGACAAACCGAGCTATTCTCATACCTTGGCAGTCCGAGCTATTTGCATACCTCGGCAACCCGAGCTATCCTCATACCTCGACAAGCCGAGCCATCCTGTACCTTGGATAACCAAATTGTCCCATGCCTTGGCCGGACCGAGACACTCGAACCCCTCTAAGGAATCCGACGTAGGAGAGTTCAAATTCACGATAACTGAATAAGATTTCAAATGAAGAATCATGCCAGAAAGCGGCCTAAGGGCCATAGGAGTGGCCTAGAACCTACATAATCGCTGAATCTCAAGGCATCAACCAGCTCTCTTGGCCGTCGATCCTTTAACCAACAAAATACAGATCCTACTGGCCTCGTAACAAACTTGATTTGAATCCGTTTCGAATCTCAACAGCTTTCAGACCCCCCCGCAATGTGCCCAAGGAATTAGGTGATCGCTTATAAATACCATAGCCCTCAAATCTCTCAGGTACGCATGCATTCACCCACTCTCATACTAAAAACTCCATTGAAGCTCCATCAGAGCTCAAAGCTCTCAGGAGAACACCCATCTAGGGAAACTCTTCTGCGAGAGTATCTCCTCATATTTGCTTGCTGTGAATCTTCACTAACTTGGGCGTCGGAGGGTCCTCCGTATAGGGCAACTACCGAAACACCCTCTGCATGCGGACTGTCTTGCAGGTTCCACCTTGGGCGACGAGACCAGCATCCGGACCCAGAGCCAGATGCACCCAAGTCGGAGAACGGATTTCCGCGGCAATAGGTTGGCGCTAGAGGAAGGGCCTCAAGTCCCGTAAACTTGTAATCCAGGAGACGAGACTCAAAATTAGAAGAAGCATCCTCTGATGGCCAATCGAAAGAGAGTCACATCCAAGGCTCAAGATCAAGCCGCCTCTCAAAGGCCTGATCCAATTAGCGGTGCGGTGCCTCCGCCACCACAGCCAACTGAGACTCCTTCGCCATCGGCAACGTTGGTAATGCTAGACCAGTTGCCACTCTGGTCCAGCAGGTTCAGACATTGACCCAGCTGGTCCAAGGACTCCAAGCGGTTCCTCGCCAAGCCGTTCCTGCTCCCCAGCTTCATGAAGAGGCCGCTACCCCTGTTCCGTCGGCAATCTCTTCTTCCAACCCGCCTGAAGCGATGGATTATCATCACCGGCCCATGAAGGAAAATCCAGCGTCGTAGCGGACTGGAGGGAAAAGCCCGCTCAGATCTAGACGGGTTCGATCTCTTTCCCCGGTGTCTTCCTAGGACTCGACACCACTGCCATCTTCCCATCGCCTAATCCCTTCTACCACTCTGGATGAAGGGATCAGGCAATAGATGCAGGAGATGCATCGAGAATGGCATCAGGAGTTAGACGCCGCCAGACAAGCCCCTCTGTACCAACCGAAAGCGGAGCAGGGCATTCCCTTCTCTGAAAGGATCATGAGGGAAGTGATTCCCCCTCATGTCAAGCTTCCCACCATCAAGCCATACCATGTATCCACTGATCCTGATGACCACTTGAGTAGCTTCAGGTCCATCATGATGTTCCACGGAGCATCAGATGCGATCTTGTGCCGAGCCTTCCCCTCCACTCTAAGGAGATCTATCCGAACCTGATTTAACAGCTTGAAGCCAGGTTCCATTGATTCTTTTGATGAGCTGAGCTGTTTGCTCATTAGCTAGTTCGTCAGCAGCCATCGCCAGCGACGGAGATCCGATTCCCTTTTTGAGGTCAAGCAAAGAGAGGTAGAATCCTTGAAGAATTACCTTGGCCGTTTTAACACGGCCCTCCTGGAAGTCGACCATCTCAACCACAAGGTAGCCATATCCGCCTTGGCTGGAGGAGTGTTAAAGGAGGGAGACTTCTACTTGGCTTTGGAGGTTAACTACCTGAAGAGCCTCTTAGACATAATGTCCCTGGCAGATAAGTACGCCAGGGTTGAAGAATCAAGGAGGTCAGCTCGAGCCGAGCAGCTGAAGAAGAAGGAGGCAAAGGGCTCGGACAAGCAACGAGCCTACCACCGTGCAAGCCCGCCTCGCCACCATAGAGCTCCACCACCGCTGCCTGGAGATCGAACCCGAAGTCCAGCTCGAAGGTTCGACCGCTACACTCCTCTCACCGCGCCAAGAGTACAAATCCTGATGGAGATCGATCGTCAAATTTCTTGGCCTCCTCCTCTCTAAGGCAATGCAACTCAGAGGGATGTGACCAAGTACTACCGCTTCCATCAGGATTATGGGCATGACACCGAGGACTATTGGCAGCTCCAGAATGAGATTGAGCGGTTGATCAGACGGGCAGATTGGACCGATTCAAAGGACCCCCTGAGCTAAATAATGAAGGGGATCGCCAGCTTGAACCTCGCCAGCTCCCACCACCGAATCCTCTGGTTATCGGCAATGTTAATATGATAACGACGACCGACTCCCTAGCCCCTTGGCCAAGCGAGGAGGAAAACCTGCTAAAGAAAGCTCGGGTTGACGAGCTCATTTTTTCTGATGAAGATCTTTGGGAGGTACAATACCCCCATGACGATGCTCTGGTTATATCCTTGAACATGAACAATTATGATGTACAACACATTTTAATTGATAGTGAAGCTTCGGTAATGTTTTGTATTTCGATGCCTTTGTGAGATTGAAGTTTTGGGTAGAAAGCCTCCAGGCCATAGAATCCACCTTAGTAGGTTTCACAGGTGACTCCATAATCCCTGAAGGGGTCATCACTTTGACAGTCTGAGCCGGCACTTGGCCCCATGTGGCTACTGTGCTCATGGATTTCCTTGTAACCAAGCTTCGGTCTTCTTACAATGCCATCCTTAGTAGGCCAGGCAAATATCTCTCAAAGCCATCATTTTCATTCCCCACCTTGCCATGAAGTTCCCCACCAAACGGGGAGTAGGGGTTATTCGGGGAAGTCAAATATAGCTCGGCATTGCTTTGTGCCGACCTTCAATCCAGGAAACCCGAGGTGGATGGGCTAGATGCTCGAGAAGATTTTGCCGAGCAACGAGGGGAGCCAGCCGAAGAATTGGGGGAAGTGCCACTGACGAAGCTCGGCCTGACCGAACCGTAAAGGTCGGATCACAGATGGAGGGAAAGCTTTGGCAAGATTTGATTGAATTCCTTCAAAAGAATGCTGATGTCTTCGCTGATCTGCGTCAGAGATGCCCGGGATCAGCCCAGATGTCTTGGTCCACCGCCTTAAGTGGACAAGACATTTCGGCCAATCAAGCAAAAGAAAAGGAGCTTTGCCCCGAGCTCCAAAAGGCCATCGAAGAGGAGGTGGACAAGCTCATCAAAGCCAAACTTCATCCGGAAGTTAGTTATCCCGATTGGCTGGCAAATGTAGTGATGGTGAAAAAATAGAATGGCAAATAGAAGATCTGCATCGACTTCACCGACCTTAACAAGGCTTGCCCAAAAGATAGCTTCCCTCTTCCTAGGATTGATCAGCTTGTAAATTCGACTTCGGGCCACCAAATGCTGACCTTTATGGATGCCTATTCAGGCTACAACCAGATCCGGATGGCGTCCGAGGATGAGGAAAAAACTGCCTTCATCATCGACCGAGGTATTTATTGTAACCGAGTTATGCCTTTTGGTTTAAAAAATGCAAGTGCCACCTACCAAAGGCTGGTCAATAAAATCTTCAAAGAGCAAATTGGCCGAAACATGAAGGCATATATTGATGATATGCTGGTGAAGAGCAAGGAGGCACCCCGACATGTTAAGGACCTCGCAGAGAGCTTCACGACGCTTCAAAAGTATCAAATGAAGCTCAACCCTACCAAATGTGTTTTTGGGGTTAACTCTGAAAATTCCTAGGCTTCATAGTCTCTCAGCAAGGCATCGAAGAAAATCCCCAGAAGATCCAAGCCCGGCAGATGGCCCCTCCAGGGTCATCAAAGACATGCAACGACCTACCGAAAGAATAGCGGCCCTCAGCGCTTCATTGCTTGGTCAACCAAAAAATGCCTTCCTTTCTTCAAAGTGCTTCGGTCAGCCAAAATTTTTCAATGGACCCCAGATTGCCATAAGTCCTTTGAAGATCTCAAGAAATACCTTGGCTCACCTCCTCTCCTTAGCAGCCCAAAACCAGGGAAAACGCTGATTCTATACTTGCCGGTCTCTGAAAATGCTGTCGGTTCGGTGCTGATCAAAGAGGAGAACAAAGTCCAAAACCTGTCTATTATGTCAGCAAGTTACTCAAAGACGCTGAAACGAGGTACACTTAGGTGGAGAAGATGGTTCTGGCCCTGGTAACATCGGTTCGAAAGCTGCGATCGTATTTTCAAGCACATACCGTCATAGTCTTGACCGACCAACCCATCAAGGCAATTATCCATCGTCCAGAAGCAACGGGGAGAATGACCAAATGAGCTGTTGAGTTGAGTGAACATGACATTCAGTATCAGCCTCGTTCGGCCATCAAAGCCTAGGTCCTAACGGATTTCCTCATCAAATGCACCATACCCAAAGATGGCTCTGCTTCGGACACCCCTGGACAACCAAAGCCCAGCGCCCCATGGTTGCTTCACGCTGACGGATCCTCCAGCGCAAGCAGTTCTGGTGCCGGTCTGGTCCTCACTAGTCCGAAGGGTGCAACTTTCAAATATGGCATCCATTTCTCCTTCCCAGCCTCAAACAATGAAGCAGAGTATGAAGTCCTGCTCGCCGGACTCCGCATTGCCCACGACCTTAAAGTTGAAAAGCTAAATACCTACACTGGCTCTCAATTAGTGGCAGGCCAGGTGCAAGGAGTATTCAAGGCTTGAGAGCTAAACATGATTCAGTATCTCCAAAAGATGTACGATCTATCTTCCTGTTTTACTGAATTTAAGATTATTCAGGTCCCAAAGGCTAAAAATGCATGTGCCGACCTTTTGTCCCGCCTGGCAACTACGGACTCGATGGACCTCAAACGAAGATTCCACTTGGAATTCCTGAAGAAATCCAGCATTGCTGATGCTGGTCTGATAATGCAGGTCGACATCGAACCATCTTGGATAGATCCCCTGCACAAGTATCTCAAAGAAGGGTTGCTACCCGCTGATAGAAAAGAAGCAAGGAAGCTAAAAATGCAATCATCTCATTATGTTTTAATTGATGATCGGCTGTACAAGCGGTCCTTCTCTATGCCGTTGCTCAAATGCCTCCGATCGTCGAAGGCTGATTATGCTCTTCAGGAAGTTCATGAAGGCATCTATGGCAATCATCTTGACAGCCGGGCCCTGTGCCACAAAGTGTTGTGCTAAGGGTATTATTGGCCAACGATGTAGAAAGATGCCGATAACCTTGTTCGAGCCTGCGATTCGTGCCAACGATACTCAAATGTCCAGAGGCTCCCCTTTGCTCACCTGACCTCCATATCATCCCCCTGGCCTTTCGCCAAATGGGGAATGGATATCCTCGGCCCTTTTCCCATCACAACGGGACAAAGGAAGTTCTTGTTTGTTGCAATTGATTATTTCACCAAGTGAGTGAAAGCCGAAGTAGTCGCCCAAATAACCGAAGCTCAGGCTAAGGACTTCGTATGGAGGTCGATCATCTATCGTTTCGACCTTCCTCACACCATTATTACCGACAATGGAAAGCAATTCGATAATCCTAAGTTCCAAGAATTCTGCGAGGATCACGACATTCTTCATCGCCTGACATCAGTCGGACATCCTCAAGCCAATGGAGAGGCCGAGGTAACCAACCAAACTCTCCTGCAAGAAATTAAAGCTCGGCTCAACTGGGCACGAGGTAGATGGGCAGAAGAGCTCCACCATGTATTGTGGGCATACCAAACTACTAAAAGGATACCCACGGGCCATACTCCATTTAAGATGGCTTTTGGTACAGAAGCTATCATCCCTGTGGAGGTTGGGCTCCCCTCCCCTCGTGTGGAAGGCTATTCAGAGGAATCCAATGATGAGCAACTCTGAACTAATCTTGATTTAATAGAAGAAGTCAGGGAGAAAGCCTGAATCCGAATGGCCACCTACCAACAAAGAGTAGCCCGCTATCACTCCACCAGAGTCAAAGGGAAGTCTTTCCTCCCAGATGATCTGGTGCTTCAGAAGGCATCCATATCAAAGCCACTGGAGCAAGGAAAGCTGTCCCCAAATTGGGAAGGTCCCTACCAAGTTACGGAGGTAATTAGACCCGGCATCTATAAACTCCAAGATCTAAATGGAAAATTTATTTCCCGGACATGGAACTTGGATAATCTCCATGCCTATCATCAGTAAGAGTACTCCCGCACTAAACTTGCTATGTCCATTGAGTTAAATTTAACTTTCAAAGATTCGCATTTTGATTACTTTCCATGAAAGATGCAATGAGAAGCAGGTTTTGCTACACATCAAATCCTCAGTCGGGCCAAGCGATCTCCATACCTTGGCAGCGTCGAGTAAAATATAATCTTTGAAGCCTCGACCGAGCCGAGTGATATCTCCGTACATTGGCAGTGCCAAGTAAAATATAATCTTTTTAAATCCTTGGCCAGGCCGAGCGATCTCCGTACCTTGGCAGCGCCAAGTAAAATATAATCTTTGAAACCTTGGTCGAGCCGAGTGATATCTTCATACCTTGGCAGCGCCAAGTAAAATATAATCTTTTTAAATCCTCGACCAGGCCGAGTGATCTCCGTACCTTGGCAGTGCCAAATAAAATATAATCTTTGAAGCCTCGATCGAGCCAAGTATTATCTCCGTGTAAAATATAATCTTTGAAGCCTCGGTTGAGCCAAGTATTATCTCCATACCTTGGCAGCGCCAAGTAAAATATAATCTTTTTAAATCCTTGGCCGGGCCGAGCGATCTCCATACCTTGACAGTGCCAAGTAAAATATAATCTTTGAAGCCTCGACCGAGCCGAGTGATATCTGTAGGGAGAAACAATCCCCGAGGCATGCATATTTTAAAAAAAATTGATAACAATTATCAATACGGAATTTTAAAGATTACATACTAATCTATCTAACATGCATCAAGATCATATCTTTGCCTTGTATATAGGATCGATTGATCCAAAATATGCATATAAATAAAAATATCAAGATCATATCTTGATCTTCAAGATGACTAGTCATACTACTTATCTTGAAGCCTGCCTTAAGATCGAGGGATCAAATCGCTTACCTTAAGAACAGTAGGTAAATCCTTATTGCTCTGTAGCCGTTCAAACGTCCGGCCTCTAGTATCGTCCACGCGAAGCCCCGAATGATCGGATTTCTAGGAGTGCTAGCTCGTGGAAAAACAGTTTTGCTGATCTTAAATCTTTCCACTTGAATCTTCCTCTAAGATCTACCACGCTTCCGCTAACACCAGAATCACCAGGATTTTTTTTTTATTCTAACCTTTTTAGAATTACAATCCACGACATATCATGTATTGTTGTTCTGTGTATTCTGATGAGGGAATGCCCTCTATTTATAGTCTCAATTTAGCCTTAACATTGAATTCTGACATTAAGAATTCCGTCATTTGGTAAAAGCGAACAGACGCCGAAGGCGCGGCGCTTGGTTTAATTCCGACGTTCGGTGAAAACAAAAGAGATGGTGAAAACCAAAGAGTCGTGGCTAAATCCGATGTTCGGTGAAAATTAATGTTAGGCATTAAATTTACATGAGAATTTAATCTCTCATGAGATGAGATTTTAGCCATCTCATCATATGAGATCCTTATGCGAGAGGTTTGGGTTCAGGTGATGGTTTAATCTGATCTGAATTTATTTGACTGAACCCACATAGATCATGGTCCAAGCCCAAATCAAATTTGGCTAGTCCTGAATCTATTTAAATCCAAATCAAGTCTAATTTCAAATCAATATTTGAAATTGACTAGTCCTTCTAATGGACTTAAACCAAATTGAATCTTATTCACTTGTACTTAACCCAATTAAGATAATTCAATCAATCAAATTGATTAATTAAATCATATACGATTCTCAATCGTTGATCAGCAAACAGATCATCCTAGGAAACTTCTATGCGTGTGACTCTCTAGGTTCGAACCTAAGCCGGTAGCATAGAAATAACTTTCTATACTAATCCATGTGCCCATGTAGCAATGGAACCCGACGTCCGGATAGGTCGAAGAGTTGCCGAGCAAACCCCAAAAACCCTAAGATACAGTTACTGTATAATTCATCCTCTTGACCACAAATGCTAAGGATGGCTTAAGAGCCTGTCAACTCTAAATAGCAAATCCATAAAGTGATTTCAACTTTAGTGATCATGTGACTTTCACATGAAGTGCCTTGGCCAAGGTCTTGCTAAATTGAAACACAAGCATTTCTCCTTTTAACAGGATAGGTCAAATTCTATCTTGATCTACAACTGACTACCACAAGTACTTGACTGTACCCAGTAACCTTTTGTAGCTGGATTAGAAATCCAGGTGGTCCGGCGCCTAAGTACAATGAGTTGCTTGTAAGCCACTGGTTGTGATATTCAGGTCTGAAGGATACTTATACCTATATCTTCTCGGATTAACTCTTGATAGTAGAGTATCCAGAAATGAGTCACGTTCGGTGAAATGTACTCCTACACTTCCACCTGTATGTCATACTAGTGTCTCTACACTCCTTGGTTAAGAGGACAACCAACAAATATGATATATAACGTCCTATAATTGATAGTACTATGGCCCTGTCATAGTATATCATTTGGTCGCGAACTCTTTTAAGGACCTTCAAAGATAAACCCTCCTTTATCGTGAAGGAAGATTCTGAGGGCTTCATTACAATCAAGAGTATTAAGAAGATGTTCTTGTAATGAATAAACTACCAAATAACTTTTATTAATATATCAATTTATATACAATTTACATTAGCACAATCATCAAATGATTGGCTTTAGGATACAATTCCCAATAAACTCTCACTTAGCCTAAAGCCACTCATTACAGTATCTAATACCCATCTTCAACTTATAGTTATCAAACTCCTTGATGCTGAGTGCTTTAGTAAATGGGTCACCTAGATTTTCCTTTCCATCAATCTTCTGAAGATTTATGTCACCTCGGTCTACAATCTCTCGAATAAGATGAAACTGGCGTAGTATGTGCTTGGTGTGCTGATGTGCTCTTGGTTCCTTTGCTTGAGCTATGGCACCAGTGTTGTCACTATAAAATAGGACTGGTCCATCTATGGAAGGTGTCATTCTAAGCTCAGAGAGGAACTTTCACAGCCACATAGCTTCCTTTGCAGCATCTAATGCAGCGATGTACTCTGCCTCACACACCGAATCTGCCACTGTATGTTGCTTGAAACTTTTCCAGCAAATAGCTCCACCATTCAGGATAAACACGAAACCCGATACACTTTTGCTATCATCATGATTTGATTGGAAACTGGAATCAGTATGTCCAACAAGTTTCAAATCATACTCTCCATAGACTAACCACTGGTACTTAGTATTTCTCAAATACTTAAGGATTGTCTTAACAACTTGCCAGTGTTTTTGTCCTGGATCAGATTGGTATCTACTCACTACTCCTAGTGAGTATGCCACATCTGGTCTTGTACATGTCATGGTGTACATAATCGATCACACTGCCGAAGCATATGGAATTCGACTCATATGTTCTCTTTCATTAGGAGTTATCAGACAATCCTTCTTAGAAAGATGAATTCCATGGCCTATCGGAAGATAGCCTTTCTTGGAATTCTCCATGCTAAACCTCTTTAGCACTGTGTCAATGTACGTAGATTGGGATAAACCAAGCATCCTCTTAGATCTATCTCTATAGATCTTCATCCCTAGGATGTATGATGCTTCTCCCAGATCTTTCATAAAGAATTGTGATGATAACCATGTCTTTATTCCTTGTAATGCAGGGATATCATTCCCGATTAAGAGAATATCATCCACATATAATACAAGAAATACAATAACGGAATCGTTAGCCCATTTATAAATGCAAGGTTCTTCTTTATTTTTAATAAAGCCATAAGATTTGATCACTTTATCAAATCGTATGTTCCAACTCC
The DNA here is from genome assembly GCA_900491605.1 of Calamus simplicifolius. NCBI lineage: Eukaryota > Viridiplantae > Streptophyta > Magnoliopsida > Arecales > Arecaceae > Calamus > Calamus simplicifolius. The sequence goes on from UESW01003960.1 coordinate 950,288, forward strand.
TAGATGCTTGCTTAAGTTCATAAATAGACTTCTGTAGCCTACACACTTTAGACTCGTCTTCAGATATAAAACCTTCAGGATGTATTATATACACCTGTTCTTCTAAATCACCATTTAGAAAAGCAGTTTTAACATCCATCTGCCAAATCTCATAATCGATGTGTGCTGCTATAGCTAGCATAATCCGAATGAATTTCAGCATTGCCACAGGAGAAAACATTTCGTCATAGTCAATACCATAACGTTGACAATACCCCTTAGTAACCAAGCATGCTTTATAGGTCTCAACCTTTCCGTATGTGCCTCTTTTCCTCTTGAAAACCCACTTACGCCCTATGGGTTTTATCCCTTCGGGTGGATCAACTAATGTCCATACATTATTGTCCTTCATGGAGTCAAGTTTGGATTTCATGGCCTCAAGCCATTTATTAGAGTCAGTCCTTTGCATAGCATCCATATAGGTGATCGGATCCTTGTTGTTCTCATCGAGTTCAACAGGATCATCATTCTGGACCAAGAAACCTAAGTATTTATCCGGTTGATGTGGTACTCTACCAGATCGCCTTAATGGTGCATCTAAAATGGGTTTTGAGTTTGATCTAATCAACTCAGATTCTAAGGGTTCACTAGTTTGTGTTGTTCCTTCTACTTGATGAACTTCCTCAAGTTCAACATTAGAGCTATTTGTTCCTTCACTAAGGAACTCCTTTTCAAGAAAAACTGCTCTATTACTAATGAACAACTTTTGTTCTTCAGTATTATAGAAGTAATACCCTTTGGTCTCTTTCGGATAGCCGATAAAAAAATATTTGTCAGATTTGAGTTCAAGTTTGTCTGATTTTGCACGTTTCACATAAGCCGAACACCCCCAAACTCTCAGATAGGTAATAACCAGTTATGTCCATACCACATCTCATGTGGAGTTTTAGAAACAGACTTACGTGGAAACTTATTAAGAATATGACAAGCTGATTCTAATGTGTATCCCTAAAATGATATTGGCAAACTCGCAAAACCCATCATGGATCGAACCATGTCTAACATAGTTCAATTCCTTCTTTCCGACACACCGTTATGCTGCGGTGTTCCAGGAGGAGTCCATTGGGAGAGAATCTCATTCTCTCTTAAATATATCACAAATTCATTGGAAAGGTATTCGCCTCCTTGATCTGATCGAAGGGTCTTAATACATTTTCCTATTTGTTTTTCTACTTCTTTATGATATAGTTTGAACATTTCAAACGACTCAGATTTATGTCTCATAAGATAGACATAACCAAACCTAGAAAGGTCGTCTGTAGAAGTAATGAAGTAGTAATATCCACCTTTGGCACAAGTGCTCATTGGTCCACATACATCAGTATGTACTAGACTCAATAGCTCTTTGGCTCTTTCACCTTTTCCAGTAAAAGATGACTTGGTCATTTTACCAAGAAGACAAGATTCATATGTAGTTAATCATTCACAATCATCAACTCGAAGGATGCTCTCCTGAGTTAACATGTTTAATCTGTTCTTATTGATATGACCCAGTCGATGGTGCCAAAGATAAATGTCTGTGACATCAGTTGTTCTAGGGTGCTTACTTGAATTGTACACTACATTCACAGGCTGTGATAATATATAAATGCCATTAGATAAATGCCCAGTCATTACAGTGGCTCCAATCATAATGATATTCAAAGTAACATCTTTTATTGAAATTTCATAATGACTTTTGGCCAGAAGGCCTACAGAAATTACGTTCAACAAGAACGTTGGGCAAAAATGACAATCATTTAGTATAATGACATTTCTATTGAAAACTATTTCAAGAACTCCTAATGCCAGAAATGGAACTAATCTTTCATCGCCGACATTAAGGAATCTTTTATTGTCCTCAAATCTTCTGGTGACCTGTAGTCCCTGCAATGAATTGCAAATGTTAAAAGGACTCCCGATATCCAATACCCAGGTCTGATTATCATATACAGAAAAATTACAAGGTGTTATCATATAAATACCTTGTTAAGCAACATCTTACTCCTTTTTCTTCTTTGGCCTATTTTGATCAAGTTTGGCAATGTAAAGAGGACAGTTCCTTTTCTAGTGCCCTTGCATCTTGCAGTGAAAGCATTCAGCTTGAATTTTATCAACTTTCTTCTTCTGCATCTGACCCCTTATAGATGTCCTAGCATGTTGCACCTTTTTATTATTCTTTTTCTTCTTTCCTTTCCCAAAGGGTTTACGCCCTACCTTAGATCCTTCAACCATATTAACCAAACCCTTAGAGAGCTAGTTATCCTTCTCAAAGTTTTGTAACAATCCCAACAAACCGTGGGAGTTGACTGCAGGCTTTGTCATTCGAAAATGAGTAAGGAAGGTCGGAAGGATGGAGGCAAGGAATTTAGGATTGCATCTTTTCCTAACTGCTCATGTAAGGGAAAGCCGAGCTTGCTTAGAAGTTCTATCTTCTCGATCATGTACAATACATGATCAGTGACAGGAGATCCATCCCTCATTCGAGCATTGAAAATAGCACAAATAGTCTTGTTCCTTTCAACATCGTTGGGTGTGCTGAAAGATTCATTCAACGCTTGAATGATTTCTTCTGGCTGAGCATTCTCGAACCGGCAACCGAATTCATTGTTCATTGCTGCTAGCATGATACAACGCATGCTAGTTCTATCATTGAGCCACTTCTAATAAGTGTCTCTCTCAGAACTTTGGGTGTTTGCATCAGGTATCTTTGGTGCAGATTATTCAGAATATATAGAATCCTCTCATGCTCAAGGATGAACTTAAGTTTTCTGAACCAGCTATTGAAATTGAAACCATTCAACTTGTCACTATCCAATAGGGACCTTAATGATAAATTAGTGGACATTTTCTGCATAAGGAAAAACTAAAGTTTATTAGTATATAAATTGATTCAGTCTAAAGACTTGGACTTTAGTCTAAAGATTCTCCCACTATTTTGTTCAAATTGGCAGCCTCTACACCCCAATTCAAAGAATTATTCTTAATTCTTTTGCTGGCACTAAGATCTACATAAACTACATACTGGCCCAAGTGAAGCTTGGCTAACCCATATGCATCTAAGAGTAGGTTTAAAACCAATTGTTTCCCCAAACAATTCTTAGTATTCAGTTTTGCCCCATATACCTCTTCAGCAGGCATGAAGTGCCTCTACTGAAAGTTCTGGTTAGGTCCAACCATTAAATGATATAATCAGTGTAACCTATCAATAGACAACCAAGCTCGAGTGAAGCTCGGCTCACCTGACTGTTTATTTAATAGTTACGCTGACTTATCATATAATGAATGATAATTCCAATGGTTGACAAGCACCAGGCATGGAGTGCCTCCAATGATTATCAAGACATCGGACTCATTATCACCCACCTTAATGGGAGGCTATGATCTAGTTATCATATAACTATTTCATTTTAAGGACCTAATAATTTTAGAGGATTTTAATAATATGAAGATAAATTGACTAATCAAGTTCTCCCACTGAATCTATGAAATCAATAGAATGAAACAAGATTAAGTCAGGTTAAGTGGCACCTAAATCAATCAGACTGATTTCCTTACATGCATGGGTCAACCCGAATCAGGTAAATGATCTGAATAAAAAATGGTTCACCACATTGACCAGGTGAGTGAGATCGATGGGAGGAATATGCCATTAACTCGTTAAAGACGCATCAATACGAGTAGCTCCCAATTAAAAACCATTCGATCGTTGATCCTAGAGCAACTTGCCAACTCACCTTGACATCATATGGTTAACCAATTCTGATTTGACCATCTAAGAGATTCATGCTCAACCACGGAGCCTAATCTACTTCCATTTGGTTTAATCAAAGAGAAGGACATGATCAACTACAACTATTATTTGGTTTAGAGCATTCTTAACCTAATCTAATTAGATTTGATGAAATACTCTTACAGTCCAGTTGATTTAAACATTAGGCTCTAACCCTTTATGGACCCGATTTAGCTAACCCAAAGGATTAAATATATTTCATGTTTACATGTCATATATTTCAATCAAGCACCACATGTATTATGTTACTACTCATAATTCCTATATTTAGATCATATCTAAAGAGATTATGAATTAATATTTGATATTCAAATTAGACTCTTATAAATATTTGTATGTTTCATAATATAGACATCATGCCATCATATATTATATCTATGTTTTATACTAAACATACAAATATCATGTTTTATATAACATCAACATGTATCAAATATAAAACATATTTTGAGAGTGTGTGTAATCAGTGTTTTGAAGCCAAATATCAATTTAAATTATCACGGCAATATGTCACAGAAAACCTCGTTGAATGGGTAATCTGTGACCGAATAGAAAATTTGTTTTAGCCTTGATTACACAATTAATAGGAGCATTAATTTACATGCAATAAATTAGATCAATACAAAACCATCGCTCTGATACCATTTGTAAAGAGAAACAATCCCCGAGGCATGCATATTTTAAAAAAATTTGATAACAATTATCAATGCGGAATTTTAAAGATTACATACTAATCTATCTAACATGCATCAAGATCATATCTTTGCCTTGTATATAGGATCGATTGATCCAAAATATGCATATAAATAAAAATATCAAGATCATATCTTGATCTTCAAGATGACTAGTCATACTACTTATCTTGAAGCCTGCCTTAAGATCTAGGGATCAAATTGCTTACCTTAAGAATAGTAGGTAAATCCTTATTGCTCTGTAGCCGTTCAATCGTTTAGCCTCTAGTATCATCCATGCGAAGCCCCGAATGATCGGATTTTCGGGAGTGCTAGCTCGCGGAAAAATAGCTTTGCTGATCTTGAATCTGAATCTTCCTCTAAGATCCACCACGCTTCTGCTAACACCAGAATCACCAGGATTTTTTTTATTCTAACCTTTTTAGAATTACAATCCATGACATATCATGTATTGTTGTTTTGTGTATTCTGGTGAGGGAATGCCCTTTATTTATAGTCTCAATTTAGCCTTAACATTGAATTCTGACATTAAGAATTCCATCGTTTGGTAAAAGTGAAGAGACGCCGAAGGCGCGGCGCTTGGTTTAATTCTGACGTTCGGTGAAAACAAAAGAGACGTGGCTAAATCCGACGTTCGGTGAAAACCAAAGAATCATGGCTAAATTCGACCTTCGGTAAAAATTAATGTTAGGCATTAAATTCTACATGAGAATTTAATCTCTCATGAGATGAGATTTTAGCCATCTCATCATATGAGATCCTTATGCGAGAGGTTTGGGTTTATGTGATGGTTTAATCTAATTGAATTTATTTGACTGAACCCACATAGATCATGGTCCAAGCCCAAATCAAATTTGGCTAGTCCTGAATCTATTTAAATCCAAATCAAGTCTAATTTCAAATCAATATTTGAAATTGACTAGTCCTTCTAATGGACTTAAACCAAATTGAATCTTATTCACTTGTACTTAACCCAATTGAGATAATTCAATCAATCAAATTGATTAATTAAATCATATACGATTCTCAATCGTTGATCAGCAAACAGATCATCCTATGAAACTTCTATGCATGTGACTCTCTAGGTTCGAACCTAAGCCGGTAGCATAGAAACAACTTTCTATACTAATCGATGTGCTCATCTAGCAATGGAACCCGACATCCGGATAGGTCGAAGTGTTACCGAGCAAACTCCAAGAACCCTAAGAAACAGTTACCATATAATTCATCCTCTTGACCACAAATGCTAAGGATGGCTTAAGAGTTGTCAACTCTAAATAGCAAATCCATAATGTGATTTTAACTTTAGTGATCATGTGACTTTCACATGAAGTGCCTTGGCCAAGGTCTTGCTAAATTGAAACATAAGCATTTCTCCTTTTAACGGGATAGGTCAAATTCCATCTTGATCCACAACTGACTACCACAAGTACTTGACTGCACCCAGTAACCTTTCGTAGCTGGATTAGAAATCCAGGTGGTCCGGCACGTAAGTATAATGAGTTGCTTGTAAGCCACTGGTTGTGATATTCAGGTCTGAAGGATACTTATACCTATAACTTCTCAGATTAACTCTTAACAGTAGAGTATCCATAAATAAGTCACGTTCGGTGAAATGTACTCCTACACTTCCACCTGTATGTCATACTAGTGTCTTTACACTCATTGGTTAAGAGGACAACCAACAAATATGATATACAACATCCTATAATTGATAGTACTATGGCCCTGTCATAGTATATCATTTGGTCGCGAACTCTTTTAAGGTCCTTCAAAGATAAATCCTTCTTTATCGTGAAGGAAGATCCTAAGGGCTTCATTACAATCAGGAGTATTAAGAAGATGTTCTTGTAATGAATAAACTATCAAATAACTTTTATTAATATATCAATTTATATACAATTTACATTAGCACAATTCCCAATAATATCTCCATACCTTGACAGCGCTAAGTAAATTATAATCTTTTTGTTGACCCACTTATTGAATTTAATGATTAACAAAAGCCATGAGTATATTCCTTATGTTACTAATGAAATTGACAAGTGTTTCAGGAATTTCGAAAGGTTAAATATTCAAATTTTGTATAAAAATGGGTTTGAATCAGTTTTTAATGGTATATGTCAAAGTTTAGAACTTAGAGCCAACACCTACAGTCATTAAAGCTGACTCCAGAGCGTATCGGAACAGTTTGATACTTTCGGCATGGTTTAGAGTCGACATCTGGAAAGTTAGAGCCGACTATAATCTGAGATACAATGAACAGTTTTTCTGCTTCAGAATTTAGAGTCAACACCTGCAGAATTAAAGCCGACTCTAACCTGAGAACAGAGACTATGTTTTTTGGAATACTGTTAGAGCCGACACCCAGGAAATTAGAGCCGACTCCAACTCGTGATGTGCCTATACCACAGAATCTTAGAGCCGACTCCACGATAAACTTTTTCTTACTATTTTTGGAAACTTGACTTAGAGCCGACACCTTGAAAAGTTGGAGCCGACTCCAACCTGTCAGAGTCGATTTTCAAATATGTCAAAATCAGCTCCAACGATCATATTTCTTCACCTACTCTTCAACGACTCTATTTCTTTGCATGAGGAACTAATCCAAGTACTCTTCAACGACTAGTTTTCACCAAATCATAGATTAAGAGAGATTATAAAAAGGAGCTCCATCCGCTCAAAAAAGAGACGGAAAGAAAAAGAGAGAAATCAAGAAATTTCAAAGAGGAAAATCTCTGTGTCAAAGCCTAACTGTTGAAAAGAGATAGAAGAGAAATCCAAAAGCCTTCCAAGATCAAATCCGAAGGATTTCCATCGATTTGAAGAAAAAAAGTAAGAGACCTAAATCTTCAACCTTCTCTTCACCGAGCCTTTTTCAAATATCTGAGTTCAAGCTTTGATAGTTCATTCAGAATAGAAGAGGAAAAGAAGAAAAGCTTAACTTCAAATAGCTTCAAATCAAGCTTTTCTATTCTCATTTTACTTATACTATTTATTTGCTCATTTGAGGAACTTTTAATTTGTTGTAAACATATATTTGAGTTATTTTCTTTATGATTCAATCAGGGGGATTGAATCAGTTGAGGTAGTTGACCTCGGGCAAGCTAAGATTAGCTTGTGTTAGGTTTGGTGCTGGTAAACCTGTGAAAACCGGCTGGATTCATTGTGACCCTGATGTAAAATAACAAGTTCGAGTTGTGATCTTGCAAAACAACTCAGCTGTAATCAGGGTGATTATAGTGTGGACCCAAGAGTTGCTTGGGAGTGGATGTAGGTGTAGCTAACACCGAACCACTATAAACCTTTTGTGTTTGTCGTGCTTATCTTTCTCTCTTTCCTTTTATATTGTGCTCAGCATTTATTGCATCACTTCACTTGTGCATATTTATCTTGTGGAATTAGTTTTAAGTGTAAAATTTTTTAAAGAACCCAATTCACCCCCCCTCTTGGGTTGCCATCTAGGCCAACACTTTTTAAATCCTCGGCCAGACCGAGCGATTTCCGTACCTTGGCAGCGCCAAGTAAAATATAATCTTTGAAGCCTCGGACGAGCCGAGTGATATCTCCATACCTTGGCAGCGCCAAGTAAAATATAATCTTTGAAGCCTCGGCCGAGCCGAGTGATATCTCTGTACCTTGATAGCACCAAGTAAAATATAATCTTTTTAAATCCTTGGTCAAGCCGAGTGATCTTCGTACCTTGATAGCGCCAAGGAAAATATAATCTTTGAAGCCTCGGCCGAGCTAAGTGATATCTCCGTACCTTGGCAGCGCCAAGTAAAATATAATCTTTGAAGCCTCGGCTGAACCGAGTAATATCTCTGAATAATATCTGAAGCCTCGGCTGAACTGAGTGATATCTCTAAATAATATCTAAAGCCTTGGCCGAACCGAGTGATATCTCTGAATAATATCTGAAGCCTCGGCCAAACCGAGTGATATCTCTTAATAATATCTGAAGCCTCGGCTAAATCAAGTGATATCTCTGAATAATATTTGAAGCCTCGGCTGAACTGAGTGATATCTCTTAATATTATTTGAAGCTTCGGCTAAACGAGTGATATCTCTGAATAATATCTAAAGCCTCGACTGGACCGTGTGATTTCTCAGGAGCTCTAGCATGACTAAAACGTCCTATCATACTTCGACGGAGGTAAGTAACTTTTTTTTACTCACTAGGAAGATCATGTGAGTTATTTCTCTTCAAAGAAAACCTACTCCATCCCTTGAGTAGGATCATATCTACATCGCAAATTAGTAAGGCCGCCCAGGCCTCCCTCTGACCTGAACAGAGATGAATGCTTCCTCCGCAGAGGACTAAGCATTACTAAAAAGGCCTAACGAAGGCAAAGTAACTTAAGCACTGCCTAAAAACTATGCTACGATTCGGAAAGCGTGGTGCAAACAGAACGGCCCTTGTTGCCAAGCAACACAACCACATTGGAAAGGAAATAAGTACTCGAAGAAGAAAGAGTAAAAACTCTCTTTATTAATAAATAAAAATTATAATCTTCTGAGAGGCATTACAAGTGCATTATAGCATAGAAAATAAAGACAAACAAAATAAAAGCTCGGTCGAGCAGCTTCGGTCGATAACGATGTTTCTACATATGACCCAAGAAATCAGAGAAACCGGACAGCTCCGTTGAGCCGATGGTTGATAGCAAAGCAGGCCATCCACGGATCCCTCGAACGGATGAGTTAAGGGATCCTAACTAGGCCGAAGACCTGCAGATGCCGATGCTGAGGATTCCTACTCTGGAGTGGGATGCTGGTCTGCTAGCCGCTGCCCAACAGCATAGAAAGGAGACCAGCACTACCCACCTCCTTCTTCGTTGAGAAGGACCCCTTAGGCGGATGAACTAAGAGATCCAAACCGAGGGGGGAGGGAAATCCACATAAGCCATAGGGCCCTGGATGTTTGCATTTCCAGTGGTTTGTGAGGCCCCATGGCATATCAAAGAGGCCATACAAGGAGCATGCACTCCCAGTATGACCCCTATAACCGCCCCCATGCGCTCTCCGTATGATCCCCGGGACTCCTTCCTTGAGGACTACTTGCTCTTCAGTAGCTCCTCCATCACCCTAGCTATCTGGGATGAACCAACTTTCAAAAGGGAAGCTCGATCTCTTCACTCTCGACTTCAATGAAACAGGCGCCATGAAAACCTCTATAACTCACAGAAAGAGGAGGTTTCGAGAGATGCCCAAGTGTAGTCCGCTCTCCCCTTTTTATAAACAAACAAACCTGGACAACCATTAAAGGAGAGGGCCCCAAAATTCGAAATGCCATGATCACGCTGCCACATGGTGAGCCAGAGAAAAAGGGCATGTTCCAAAGCACGCCGAGCATGCCTCCTAGGCCGCGATGAAAGATAAAGATTTCCTTCTGATCTCGAATCAAGAGCCTTAAATGCAGAAAACCATCCACGAGTCATTGAGATATGAACAGACCTAGGAGATCCCCCTTCGAAAGCAACATCATCCAATGACGATCGAATACTTAACGCATACGCTGAAGAGACTTGCGTTGGAAAAGGCCAACAGGATAAATGCCTTAAGGAAAAAACGAGGTGTCCTTCGACAAACAGCAAGCCATTTCATCTACCTCGGCGGAAAGCGAGCCAACTTCTTGCTTCGGATATACCAAACTATCTGCCTAACCTCGGCCCCAACCGAGGTATTTCCATAGGTTTCAGTCATTTCGAGCCGAGCTATCCTATACCTCGGCAAACCGAGTTACCTTGCACATTTCGAACTGTTTGCCTTACTTCAGGCAAAGCCAGAATAATGTTCCACGATAAAACCGAACAGTTTCATACATCGGCAGAACTAGTTAATCTGGCTTTGATTAAGCAGAATATTCAATTTGAAACCCCTAAGAGCAATCTGACCTTAAAGCATGATTCATTTACGATTTGTTTTCTATCGGGAAGAACTTCTGACAAAAAGATCATTCAAAAAGCAATAACCAAAGAAATAAGGCAAGCAGAAGGAGACAAAAGATCCATTCATTGAGTTTTGATCAAATTACAAGTTGAAAAGATAAAAGATACATCAACAACCCTTAAGAATCAGGGTTTGAATCAGTTCCGAGGGCCCCCTCGGTAGCATCCGAAGGAATTTGACTAGGCTCACCCGCTTTGAACACAGTTAGAGGAGGAACCTCAGGATCCTCGGCAACAGGCTGAGGGCACCCTTCTGGAGCCGCTGCCTCATCAGTGCCCAGGATAATCTCGAGGTCAACATCTGAAATGTCCTCATATTCAGCTTCTTCGGCTCCTGGGGTATGAATATCGTAAAGCTCAGCCTCTAAAAAAGACAGATCTAACTTGGGGTATACCTGGGAGATCTTCTACTGAGTCTCCTCTTCGTCAAACCAAAATGCGTTGGCACAAGCAGCCTTGTGCTCCTCAGAAAATTGAGCAGAACTCTTATACTCGTCCACAGCGAAGAGATTCGTCTATTAGCTTCAGCCAATTGACTCCCAAGTTCGGAATTCATCTGACGACTCGAGGCCAACTCCGCTCTTAAAGCCTTGAATTGGTCCTGAACCTTGAGCCTGATTTTGCCTATCTGCAAACATTGGATCATGTGAGATCATAGCCGGAAGAAATGACACTAGGAATAAGCAAGTAAGAAGACGCAATACCTGTTCCTCTCGCCGAGCCATTTTATCGTTCAGCTCATAAACCTTTTCAAGGACCTTCAATTTGGCCACTTTATTCTGCTGGAGACCCTCCTTAAGGTCGTTAATCCATGACTATTTACCCTCAATCTCCCGCCTAGATTGATCAAGATCAGCAGTGAGCTTGGCAATTTGATCATGCTGCCATTTCAGCCGATCTTTCCTATCGGCGAGCCTCCTATTCAGGCCAGCAAGCTAATCTTGCTATCGCCAGTGCCTGCGCTCCTCCTCATCAAGCCTTTTGTTCCGGTTATCTTTTTCTTTGGCATAGCTATTCTTCAGCTCGCCCCACCACTCATCAAAACGCTACCGCATAGCATTGACCTCATCGGCATGCTTGGACTTAATCTACAATAACTCCAAACAGGCCTTGTCTGATTGCTCACGAAAGCTCTAGAGCTCTTTGACTTGAGTCTCGAGCCGAGAGGCCCTCTCGGTGGTAGCCTGGTAGGACTTGCTCATTTTCTCAAGGTCCCCCTGGATAGATGACAAGGCCCAAGAGAGTCTACTAGTCGAGTCCATCCTTGCCCGTAGGCCAGCTGCCTCCCTCCTGGCTTGGGCACAAGCCCCCATGGCCAGATTCAGACGCCAACTCAGCGCCCTCGTAATTAAGGCATTCTGCAGAAAAAGCACAAGTAAGAAAATGCGGCCAAGCCAACCAACTAAAATTTGTTATCTTGATACAACAACTTACTCGGGAAGCGTAGTTTGAGGCGATCTTCATAAGAGCAGGGCCACTGATCTCGAGGAGAAGGTAGACATCCTTCGGCACTCCGAACTGCCCGAAAGCCGCCTCAACGATATCCTCTATGGCGGGCTCATCCATCGAGGAACCCTCTCCCGCATGCAATACAGACCGTATCAAAGCGGAAAACATGTCTTCCACCTCTAGGCCATGAATAAGGGAGCTCACGGCTGAAGAATCGGCCTGAGGGACTTCGACCTAAGGAACCGCCATCCGTTTGGACTCCTCCATTAGAGTTCTAGCCTACAGAACCTCAAATGCCTCAGCCCTAGCGGAAGGAACCTCAGTCCGAGCATTCTCCCTGCTCGGTAGTTCTTCTTCTTTTTCTTCCTCCTCTTCAAGCATTGCTTCATCCCTAGCAAACTCTACCCAAACCTCGATTTCCTCCATGGCACGCCCTAATGCTACAGGAGACAGCCCTCCGGCAAGAGGTCCCTCAGCCTCCACCAACCCTTCAACAGGCGGCTCCACATGAACTTCGGCAGCCGCAACTGTCTCTTCTGACCCCTCGACCAAAGCAGGGGCCTCTTCCCCGTCAGCACTTAGCACTATGGGGCTGCCGACTTCTAGCAAATGAGGTTGGTCAATCTCAAGTGAGCGGATCGCCGGACAAACCGGTGACATCTCCTCGGCATCATCTGATACGACCACTAATTGAAGGGGGGAAACTTCAATAGCTCCCTCCGAGCTCCCCCCAATGGCTCTCTCCTTCTCCACTACCGTGCCCCCCTCCGACGGGGAGGGCTCATCAACCACGGCTGATGCTCCCACTTCCTCCCTCTTCGGGGTGGAGGAATGGGGGCCAACGTCATCTTTCTTCAACTCCTTTGGGCAAGATCCGGAAGGATGGGATTTCTTTTCGGACCTATGCTTGTCCCCGAGCTGGAGCCCCTGTGGCACTTGCCCAACTCCTTCTTCATTTGGCCTACGAATGCTGACCTCTCGGCTGAAAACACAACAGACATTCAGTCGAATGGCAATAGAGTTGCCTGGGCATATCGACTGTCAAAGAAAAAGGGAAAAAAGACTCACTTTGGAGGTCAATGGAACTAAGCCCGACAGCAAAAAGGGCATCTTCTAATAACAGAATGCTGGCTGATAGCACCCGACCACCGCAAAGGGTTATTAAATCCCTTTTCTCCTGCTTGGACAACTCCGGGCTCACCTCCGGATCTTTCACGTAACTCGCCCATGCCCCCGAAAAATTCGAACCAATATTCCCCTCGATAATAAAAAATCAAAACTTCCACTCCTTTATCGAAGATGGATTATCTGAAAATCATTTTGAATGACTTCTGGGGACCGATATAGGGCCACTCAGAGCTCCTCTCGGAAATCATGTTGTAGCAGACTCGCAATATGGGAAGGGTTGCAGTTATCCCAACACGGCTACACATCGAGATGAACCCGATGAGATTGTGCCAGCTATTCAGGGCCATCATTGTTGGGCATATATTGTAAAACCTCATTACCTCCTGTACTAGTGGGTGAAGAGGGAACCGAAGACCTACCCTCATGCTCTCCTCATAGAAGAAAACTCCACGGCTTAACTCCGTTGAAACCCTATGCTCGGCTTTCGGAACCCATAGGGACACATCCCTAGGAATCCTGTAATGACGGTGGATTTTGTCTAAGTCCTCGAGGGTTATCTCTGAAGCAACATCACTCGGACCCTTCATATTAGTAGATTGAGAGGCAAAACACGAATAAGCCGGAAAGGGTTTGGAGAGGAGCGAAAAACTTCTATGGCGGGGACGAGAAGGCGTTCTAGAAGGGACGCCGCCCTGGTCCTCTTTAAATAGCATTTCAGAAAGAAAGTCCTAGACGCTAGAACTTCCGATATGGGCACCAAAAATATAGGAGCCCTGCCATGTCGGACACCCACAATCGCAGCCTACTAAAAATGAGGAGGAAAGGCATTTCCTCCTCGTATTATGGCAAAAAAATGATGACAAAACAGCGGCCTATCATTTACGAGATTATCATTGCCTTCCCCTTTGGATCCCCCTAAATGAGATTATTCCAAAACTCTACTCCCTAATCCGAATTTATACTTCGGATTAAGGAGTGGGGGGCATGTGATGAGGGGTGAAATTATCATTGCATTAATGCCCGCGCACATCGACAATTGGGTCGAGTCCAATCCCAACATCCTGTTGGCCAGCTGTCATATCCACAAGGCGGCAAAGTTGAATCGCCCTCAGCAGAGTCGGGTCGCCCCGACAAACTGAGCTATTCTCATACCTCGGCAGTCCGAGCTATTCTCATACCTCAGGAGCTCAAGCCACCTTCATACCTCGATAACTTGAGCTATCCTCATACCTCGGCAACCCGAGCTATCCTCATACCTTGACAAGCCGAGCCATCCTTTACCTCGGATAACCAAATTATCCCATGCCTCGGCCGGACCGAGACACTCGAACTCCTATGTGGATTTTGGCACGGGAGAGTTCAAATTCACGATAACTAAATAAGATTCCAAATTGAGAATCATGCCGAAGTGGCTTAAGGGCCATAGGAGTGGCCTAGAACCTACATAATCGTTGAATCTCAAGGCATCAACCAGCTCTCCTAGCCGTCGATCCTCTAACCAATAAGATACGGATCCTACTGGCCTTGTAACAAACTTGATTCGAATATGTTTCAAATCTCAACAGCTTTCAAACCCCTCCCCGCAATGCGCCCAAGGAATCAGTGATCGCCTATAAATATCACAGCCCTCAAATCTCTCAAGTACGCATGCATTCACTCACTCTCATACTGAAAAACTCCATTGAAGCTCCATCAGAGCTCGAAGCTCTCAAGAGTACACCCATCTAGGAGAACTCTTCTGCAAGAGTCTTCTCCTCATATATGCTTGCTGTGAATCTTCACTGACTTGGGCATCGGAGGGTCCTCCACAGAGGGCAACCCTCGAAACACCCTCTGCGTGTGGACTGTCTTGCAGGTTCCATCCCGGGCGATGAGACTAGCGTCCGACCCAAAGCCAGAGCGCACCTGAGTCAGAGAACAGATTTTCGTGGCAACAGAACTTATTAATTTTATATTAATTTTAATAAATATAAAATAATTAAGCATTGTACTAGTATCATCTATGTCAAGATTAATCTATTTTAGATTACTTATTATGAAAGAATACACTTGCTTCAGCCTAAGGTAAATTATGATTCAAAATGAAAGGTAATGCAGGTAACGTATCAGTATATTTTCCAAATTAAATTATCTTCAAAAGGTTTGAAGTGATTAAATTATTTTTCAAACAACTTGGATTCCGTGACCATTGAATGATTTTTATGTGTTTTATGTTTGGATAGTTCACTTGCAAAAATATTTTTCAAGTTTAATTATATTTATATTGTCTTAAATTGGATTCAATCATTTTACAAGCTCTTATTTAAATTCTACGTTGCTTTGAATATGTTTGGAGTTGAATGAGTACCAAAACTATTTTCAAGTATTAATTGGATGACCGATTTTAAAAGGCTTTCGATTTCTCCCTAATTTCCTTGGAGTTGGGCGACTAGGCTTCATTGTTAGTCTTCCAACCTTTTTCATGTGACTTTTATTGGACATCTGGTTTCATGGATTGGATGACCAATTTTGTGTAGCCTCTGGTTTGTGCTCCCTGGCTCCCTCTTGTCCAAAGTATTGGACGACCAGGGTTGTTCATTGAGCTTCCAATTTTTGCTTGGTGACTTTTTATGGCTGATCGGTTTTAAACGTTGGGTTTCTAATGATTTCTCTTAGCCAACCAGTTACTTATGTTGGCCTTCTGATCTTTTTGCTTGGGCGACTAGACTTTGAAGTTAGGCAACCAGCCTTGTGCCTTGGACGACCGACTCTTGAGTTAGGCTTTCAAGTATTGCATGCTTTTTCTCTCGTTCTATTTCACAACGTTCATATAACGGCTATATTTTTGGGTATATATAGACCAGTTGAACAGTGATTTTGCATGAACAAAGGGAAGAAAATTGTAGAAAAAGAGTAAAAAGTACAAGAAGAAAAGAAAGAAAAAGAGAAAGAAAAATCCTTTGAAAGAGAGATTTATTTTTGAAAGAAAGTTGGAGAGTTGCATTGATTGTTTCAAAGCTACTTGAAGTGCATTTACTTCTGATTTTGGCGTAGTGTTAAAGCTTCAACAACTCTTCTTTGAAGAGCATTCAGGGCTTTCATAAAGGCTTGAAAGAAGCTATCTTATATTGAGCTCTTCAAGTTGTAAAGTATTTCTTGTTGAATATCTGCTCATTCTTTAGGAGCATCTTGTATAATCATTACATTTATTGTGCTTTGATTTATGTTTCATAGTTGTGAAATGTGTGAGGGTAGAGGCCTACCCGTGAGTGTATTTGTAAGGCTTGCTTGTGCTCGAAAATAAGCTTGCTAGCCAAGTAGGCTAGTAATGATAGTAGAATTTTTAAAGGATTCTTGGAAAGTGGATGTAGGTACCAAGTTTGATGCCAAACCACTATAAATATTGATGTGTTTGTGTGTGATATTATCTGTGATTGTTTGCATATTAGCCTCACATCACTACACATTATTTATTTTGTGAAAGAAAATATAAGAGCACATACTTGCTAATAAATTAAATTTTTAAGAAACACAATTCATCCCACCTCTTGGGTTGCTACATTTGAGCA
Organism: Calamus simplicifolius; assembly: GCA_900491605.1. NCBI lineage: Eukaryota > Viridiplantae > Streptophyta > Magnoliopsida > Arecales > Arecaceae > Calamus > Calamus simplicifolius. Next base: position 966,867 of record UESW01003960.1, read on the forward strand.
ACAAGTGGTATTAGAGCAAGTGCTCTTGTTGTTAAGCCTTAAAAAGCTTAGAGCTAAAGATTATGGCAGCCTTATTGAGTGAGGAACAATCCACAAATAGGCCATCGTTATTTAATGGTACAAATTATAGTTATTGAAAAGCTAGAATAAAAATCTTCATTCAAGCACTTGACTATGATTTATGGAGTACCATAGTTAATGGTCTGCACACACCCACAACTAGATTAAATGGCATGAAGATTCTCAAACCAAAAATGAAATGAGATGAACATGATAAAAAGTTGGCTCAGCTCAATGCTAAAGCTATGAATATTTTGTACTGTTTATTAGATACTAATGAGTTTAATCACATATCTACTTGTTCATCTATAAAAGAAATATGGGATAGATTAGAGGTTACCCATAAGGGTACCAATCAAGTGAAGGAGTCCAAAATCAATATGCTGGTTTATAGATGTGAACTATTTAAGATGGACTCTAGTGAATCTATTTCTGATATATTTACTAGATTTACTGATATTATTAATGGGTTTAAAAGCCTTACTAAATCCTATTCTAATGCTGATCTTGTGAGAAAGGTATTAAGGTCTTTGCCTAGGTCTTGGAAAGCCAAAGTAACTGCTATTCAAGAGGCAAAGGACCTAAATGCTTTACATTTGGAGGAACTATTGGGATCCCTTATGATGCACGAACTTCAAGTTAAACAACATACGAATGAGGATGAATCAAAAAGAAGGAAAATAATGGCTCTTAAAATTTTTGATCAAAAGGAAGAATTAGATGAATCTATGGAGGAAAGTGATGATGAGGACATGGCCCTTATCACTATAAAATTTAAGAAGTTTATGAAAAGAAAAAATTTGGAGGAAGAAAAAGGCCCTTTGTAAAAGGAGAAGGAAGTAAGGAGAAAGAAAAAGAAATTATTTGTTATGAGTGCAAAAAACTGGGACACTTTAAATCTGAATGTTCGCATCTCAAGAAAGGTCCCAAGAAGTTTAAGAATAAGGAAATGATGGTTACTTGGAGTGATAGTAAAAATTCAAGCTTCGAAGGAGAAGAAAAGAACGAAGTAGCCAACTTATGCTTCATGGTAGACAATGAGAAGGTAAGTCCTAGTTTTCTTGATAATTTTTTATTTGAAGAACTGCATGGTGCCGTTTATGAATTAGTAGATGATTTTACTAACCTTAGTTCTAAAAATAAAGATTTAAAAAATCAAATTCAAAACCTTACTTTGGAAAATGATAAATGTATTGAAAAAATAAATTTCTAAAGAAAAAATAAAAAATTAAAATCTGAAGTAGATAGGCTTAAATCAATAGTAGATAGATTTACTTTAAGCTCTTTAAAACTGAACATGATTTTGGATAGCCAAAGAACTGTTTTTGATAATGCTGGATTAGGCTATAATCCCCTTAGAAAAACTAAAAATTTTGAAAAATATTTTTATGCATGCTGGTCAATCATCTAATGTTACTTGTTTTAAATCTAGTTTAAAGGGACACAAGTCCTATGCATGTCATAATGTTAAGAAAGTTTGGGTTCCAAAAGGAACCATATTGACTAACCCCAAAGGATCCAAGAAAGCTTGAATACCTAAAAGTAAAATGTAATATTGTGTTTGCATGTGTGTCTTGCAACCCATGGATCTAAAAGAAAGTTGTATCTTGATAGCGGGTGTTCATGACACATGACGGATGATGAATCATAATTCATCACTTTGAAGGCTAAGGATGGAGGTATAGTCACCTTTGAAAATAATGGCCAAGGTAAAATCATTGGCATTAGTAAAATAGGTTTCATACCTCATACTTATATTGATAATATCTTACTAGTAAATTGTTTAAAGCATAATTTATTGAGTATTAGTCAATTATGTGATAAAGGCTTTAAGGTGATTTTTGAATCATCTGTTTGCATTGTTTCTAATCCTGCAAACAATTGCATGAAATTCATTGGTCATATGTATGAAAATATTTATATTGTTGATTTGAATGATTTACATGACCATGATTTTGATTGTCTATTGCTATGAATGCTAAAATAGATGAATCTAGTTGGTTATGTCATTGTAGACTTACACATGTTAGCATGGGTCTTCTTTCAAAATTATTTAAAAATAATTTGGTGAAGGGTTTATCGAAATTGAATTTTCAAAAAGACAAGATTTGTGATGCATGCCAATTTGGAAAATAAACTAGAGTTTCATTTAAATCAAAAAATATGATATCAACTTCTAGGCCATTGGAATTATTGCATATGGATTTATTTGGACCAACTAGAACTACAAGTCTAGGAGACAAGCGTTATGGTTTTATAATTATCGATGATTTCTCTCGATTTACTTGGGTTTTATTTTTAGCTAGTAAAGATGAAGCCTTTTCTGTATTTTAAAACTTATTTGAAAACATTACAAATAAAAAAGGAGTTTCGATTTTATCAATTCAAAGTGATTATGAAAAAAAAATTAAAAATTATTTCTTCAAAAGTTTTTGTAGCGAGCATGGCATAAATTATAATTTTTTTGCTCCTAGGATACCTCAACAAAATAGGTGGTAAAAAAAAATAAAATTTTGAAGGAAATGACCCATACCATATTATGTGAGAACAATCTTTTAAAGTACTTTTGGACAAAAGCAATCAACACTGCATGTTACATTTTAAATAGAGCTTTGATAAGATCAATTTTGAAAAAGATCCCATATGAGCTTTACAAAAATAGAAAACCTAATATTGCATATTTTCATATTTTTGGATGTCATTGTTTTATTTTGAATAATGAAAATTTAATCTTGATAAATTTGATGCAAAATCTGATGAAGGTATTTTTCTTGGCTACTCTTCTTCTAGTAGAGCAATAGAGTTTTCAATAAACATACCTTAGTAATTGAAGAGTCTATTCATGTTGCATTTGATGAAGTTAATGATCTTCCATCAAAGGAGAGAAAGGCTATTGATGATGTAGGAGAAATTAAAAATTAAATGAAAGAAATTATCTTAGAAGAAAAGGAGGACTCGATAGTCCAAGACAATCAAGAGGAGGTAAATCTTGAAGAACCTAAAGGTAATCATGACTTAGAAAGAGGTTAGAGGTATGTACATAATCATCCTAAAGAATTTATCATTAATGATCTTTCACATGATGTTAGAACTAGATCTTCATTTAGAGATGCATATAATAACTTAGCATTTGTTTCTCATATTGAACCTAAATGCTTTGATGATGCTAAGGATGATGTAGAATGGATAAATGCTATGCATGAAGAATTAAATCAATTTGAAAGGAACAATGTATGGACATTACTAGATAGACCTCAAAGTTATCCAATTATTGGGACTAAATGGGTATTTAGAAATAAATTGGATGAGTATGGTAACATAATTAGGAATAAAGCAAAACTAGTAGCTTAAGGTTATGATCAAAAAAGGAAATTGATTTTGATAAAACTTATGCTCATGTTGCTAGACTAGAAGCTATTAGATTACTACTTAATTTTGCATGTTTTATGAACTTCAAGTTATATCAAATGGATGTCAAGAGTGCTTTCCTTAATGGATATGTTGCCGAATAAGTGTTTGTTGAACAACCACCAGGATTTGAGAACCATTTGTTTTTAAACCATATTTTCAAATTGAATAAAGCTTTGTATGGTTTGAAATAAGCTCCTCGAGCATGGTATAATAGGTTGAGCAAATTCTTGATTAGCAATAAATTTATTAGAGAAAATGTTGACACAATGTTATTCATTAAGAGAGAAAATGATGATATGCTTATTGTTCAAATTTATGTTGATAACATCATTTTCAGTGCTACTAATGAACTATTATGTTAAGACTTTGGAAAGCTTATGCAGGAAGAGTTTGAGATAAGCATAATGGAAAATTAAATTATTTTATCGAACTACAAATCAAGCAGAGTAAAGAAGGAATCTTCATTTGCCAAAGCAAGTATATCAAAAAAAATGTTGAAGAAGTTTGGCATAGAGACTTCCAAATGTATCGATACTCCTATGAGCTCTTCTTATAGGCTAAATTCTTATAGTATTGATAAAAGTATTGATATAAAATTATATAGAGGTATGATAGGATCTTTGTTGTATTTAACTGCTAGTAGACCATATATATTGTTCAGTGTTTGTATGTGTGCTAGATATCAAGCTAACCCTAGGGAACCTCATTTATTAGTTGTTAAAAGAATCTTTAAGTATTTAAGTGGTACAATAAACTTAGGCTTATGTTATGATAAACAATCTAGCATTGACTTAATAGGATACACTGATTCAAACTTTGCAGGTTATAAATTAGATAAAAAAATCTACTAGCAAAACTTGCCAATTTCTAGGTGTTAATTTAATCTCATGGTTTAGCAAGAAACAAACTTCAGTGGCATCATCCACAGCTGAGACTGAGTACATTGCAACTGAAAGTTGTTGTGCTCAAATCTTATGGATTAAATAACAACTAGAAATTATGATATTAACTTAATGATATTCTAATAAAATGTGATAATACTAGTGCTATCAATCTAACTAAGAATCATATTCAACACTTTAGAACAAAACACATAGAGATTAAATATCATTTTATTAGAAATCATATTAATAATGGTGATATTGTGCTTGAGTATATGTGTACTGATTTCCAGCTCGCGGATATTTTCACAAAACCTCTTGATGAATCAAAATTTTATGAAATTAGAAGGGAGCTTGGTATGCTTGATCCTACTATCTAGTGAGTTATTGTAATTATTTAATTTTTATACTCTCTTGTGTTATTATCTTTGCACAAAATTAATATCATATGAATCCCCGTTGCTTAATCTTCATATCTCTTATTTTTAAGATCTTTGTTGGATCAATTTTGAATTGTTTCAATTAATTTTTGAATGAATGTCATTCTCCATTAAATGAAACCCCCTGGTTTTGGACTTCTGGCCATCTACTTTTTGAAGTGGATGACCAATTCCTCAAAACTGGTCATCCAACTTAGCTGTTGGATGACCAGTTCTCAAGTATTGGTTGACTAGCTCTGAACTTTTGGATGAACCCTTGGGAGCTTTATTTTGGCTGGTTGGATGTCTTTTGGCTAGTTACTTCTCTTCATTTTCCACCTCTTCCAAGCCATGAGCCTCTCCATTTCTCTCAAGCTTTTCCTCTTCTTCATTCTATTTCCAATCTACTTGCTATCTTTAGATCATGGAACCTAAGGCGAAGTCTGATTGCGGATCTTCTTCTCAAGGTAACAGTGAGTGCTTTCCCCCTAACCCTTAAAGTTTTTAGTCCATGATTAGGAGATCTATTGCTTTTGGTAAAATAGTCGATTTTGATTTTCTTGTTGTTGAAAGCTTTGAAATTGGTGATCTATTGGTATTTCAAGGATAAAAGTTTTTTCTTAAAACAAACTTGTCTATATTTTCTGATATTGTCAAAATTTTCTACGATAATATTAACTTTGGTGATGATAGAGTATCTTCTATTGTTAAAGGCGTTAGAATTGATTTTGATGAAGATATATTAGGAGAGATCTTAAATATTTTCGATGTTGGTATTTGTGAGGACATTCTTGAAGATAACAAGTTCAGAATGGAAATTATTCTTGGTATTGAGGATGCTTCTAATATTGATCGAATTTTTGCTAAAGACTTAAGTATAGAAATGAGGCTGCTACACAATATTATTTCTAGATGTCTTACTTCTAGAAGTGGCAGCTTTGATTATGTGTGATGGAGCCAGTTGACCCCATGAAGAATAAAAAAAATTTTGGACGGCCCCAAAGACCGGCACCTCCAAGGCCAGCACCTTCAAGACCGGCACCCCCAAGGCTGGCACCTCAAAGATCATTGGTCCCAAAGGCCGACAGCTCCATGACTGGCACCTCCAAGGCCGGCACCTCCAAGGCCGGCACCTCCAAGGCTGGCAGCTCCATCGGGTCAAAGAACACGCGAGCCAATTCCTTGGCAATTGGGCTTGATATGGCTTACCCAGACTCCTGTGTCGGTTGCGGCCCATCTCGACATCCGTATCGGCCAGGGCCCATCCCGACCTCGGCGTTGGCCACGGCCCATCTCGACATCCGTATCGACCAGGGCCCAACCCGACCTCGGCGGCGGCCATGGCCCATCTCGACATCCGTATCGTCCAGGGCCCATTCCGACCTTGGTGTTGGCTACGGCCCATCTCGACATCCATGTCGGCCAGGGCCCATCCCGATCTCGGCGGCGGCCATGGCCCATCTCGACATCCATGTCGGCCAGGGCCCATCCCGACCTCGGCGTCGGCCAGGCCCGTCTCGGTCTCGGCGTCGGCCATAGCCTATCTCAACATCCATGTCGGCCGGGGCCCATCCCGACCTCGGCGTTGGCCATGGCCCATCTCGACATCTGTGTCAGCCGGGGCCCATCCCGACCTCGGCGTCGGCCATGGCCCATCTCGACATCCATGTCAGCCAAGGCCCATCCCGACCTCGGCGTCGGCCATGGCCCATCTCGATATCCGTGTCGGCCAGGGCCCATCCCGACCTCAGCGTCGGCCATGGCCCATCTCGGTCTCGGCATCGGTCTCAGCAACAGTGTCGGCCTCGGCAGCAGAGGCCGACAAGCGTCCGCTTGCTGCAAGAATTTCACGTGGCTTTACCAGGATCACGGACGGTCACCAAATATTACGAATTGGCAATTACTAAGGTTGCGGACGGTTTCCAAGAAATTAAGAGGCATACTTATGACATACGTTTAGACGCCCACCTACGAAGAACGGAAGATATTACTCGGCTGTTACCAGTGAAGGGTAAGAGGGACCCCCAAACAGGTATATAAAGACCCCAATACCCCAACGAGGGGGAAGGAAGAAAACTCAATCTCTACTTTCTCATTAAAAAAACTCCACTGTTTTACAAGTCACTAACTTGGGCGTCAGAGGGTCCCCACCGGAATCACCGGTCCGGGACTTTTCTTGCAGGCCCCCAAAGGAGACGGTGATCCTTCTATATCCTCGAAGGTCTGGAGAGATCTCAGCTCGCCCGACGCTCATCAAAAGTGATTTGACAGCAACAGATTGGTGCGCCAGGTAGGGGGGCACTAGTTCTCCCTGTGACAGACTCCGATTCTGCGAAAGAGACGATGGTGACCACACGAGCACAGGAGGCTTCCACCAGCCGAGCCACGGAGCGCATATCACGGGCTGATCAAACGGAGGCCAACCTCCATGTTCTGCCCCCTGCCCAGATGAGCCAGCCTGATCGGCTGGAGGTTCTATCTCACCAAGTTCAGAACCTAGTGGCGGTGGTGCGGGGATTGCAGGAACGCTACCTTGCAGCCACACCTTAGCTCCCTCCGCCCGGCGAACGGGTGCGGGGAATAGTTATATCCCATCAGGGCGGGACCCCGTCCGAGGCCTCCCATCACTCGCTTTCGGGAGACCGTCGTCAAGATGCGTCAAAGCGACGACGGTCTCTCTCCCGCTCGCCTTCGGGACCTCATCGCCGAGGAGCCTCAAAACGGCGACGGTCCCTTTCCCATCGCTCGCCTCCTGAGCCCCATCCCCGAGAGGCCTCAGGACGATGGCGGTCCCCTTCCCGTCATTCTAGTCGCTCCTATCAACGCCAAGACGGATCCAAACGGGCGCGTTCCTTACCTTGGTGGCCTGCCCCGGCTTCATCTTCTGGTTCTTCTACAGACGATGCCCAGCGAAAGACTACCCGACGGCTCGACGAGTATCACCGACGGTTGGAGGAGCTTAGCCGCCGGATCACTAATCCTCATGGAGCGAACTACGACCATCGCCCTCCGCTTTCCCGGTGGATCATGGAGGAACCGGTCTCGCCCCGTTTTCGTCTCCCATAGCTGGATCCATACGATGGCACGACGGACCCATTGGACCACCTGGAGAGCTACAAGGTCTTTATACAGGTCCAGGGAGCAACGGACTCCCTTCTATGTGTCGTCTTTCCGGCCACCCTCCGAAAGGCGGCACGTGCGTGGTATTCCCGTCTGCCACCACGCAACATTGATTCATTCCGTCATCTCAAGCGAGCTTTCCTGGCCCACTTTAATGCAAGCCGGAAGATCCCATGAGTGGCAGATAGTCTATTTGCTGTCCAGCAGAGGAGCGGCGAGACCCTAAAAGACTTTGTCGCCCGATTCAAGGACGCAGCGCTGGAGGTATATAATCTAGATGATTTCGTAGCCACCTTGGCATTAAAGCGGGGACTTCGTCCTTCCAGATTCGCCTATTCTCTAGACAAGAATCCCCTGGGCTCTTATGCCAAACTTCTAAGCCATGCACAAAAGTACATCCATGCGAACGAGGCACATTCCTCCAGGAGGGAGGCTGATAAGAATCCTAGCAAGAAACCAGTGCCCACCGAGCAGGCCGAAGCGCGACCTCGGAAGACTGAGCCCCCTCACCGTCCAGACCGCCGGCCGCAGACACTTGTTCCTAAGGAGCAATTCACTCCCCTCATGGCTCCGATATCCCACATCCTGCTGGAAATTGAGGAAGAACCTTACTTCAAGCATCCGCTCCCCATGAGGGCGGGGACCCCCCGCAATAAAGAACTCTACTATCGGTATCACCGAGATTATGGTCATGACACCGAAGACTGCCGCCACCTGAAGAGGGCCATTGAAGAGCTTGTCCAGCAGGGTCACTTGGGCAAGTTTGTCCGAAGGGGAAACCCTCCTATTCCAGGCCCAGCGGTGCCTCCTACACTCCAAGCCGGTGCAGACAATGCCCCTATGGAGAGGACCATAGCCATGATTGCCTGGGGGGCAGGCAGCAGTTCAAAGAGACAGCGGAAAGGAGTAGACCCCGTAATTCCTTTCTCTGGAAAGGACTTAGATGGAGTAGTCAACAAAAATGACGACGGCGTGGTGGTATCCATGACCATAGCCAAGCATCCTGTGAAATGAATCTTGGTTGATAGTGGTAGTTCTGTGGACGTCCTGAGCTATGAGGCTTTTGTTCGAATGAACCTCTCTGAATCTTCCCTTTGGCCTGTCACTACGCCTTTAATGGGCTTCATGGGAGACTCTATAAGTGCCGAAGGAGAAATTGCCCTCCCTATCATGGCTGGGACATCGCCGCATCAACGCACGGTGGTCATAAACTTCCTGGTGGTTCGGGTCCCGTTGGCTTATAACGCCATCTTGGGGAGACCAGGGTTGAATATGCTAGATACTATCATCTCCACCAAGAGATGGTTGGTAAGATTCCCCACCAGCGAAGGAGTCAGAGAAATGAAAGGAGAGCAAAACCTGCCACCGCTGTGCTACCACTTATCTCCCAGTCCACTGGAGGCCGCATCGGCAATGACCTCTGGGCCGCTTGACCCCCGAGACCCAGGAGGGAGGGGGGAGCCGGCCGAGCACCTTCTGACCTTTCCCTTAGGAGATGAACCAACAAGGACCATCCAGGTCGGGGCGCTACTGCCCGAAGAGGCACACGATCGACTCCTCGCCTTCCTGTGAGCCAACGCCGACGTCTTCGCATGGTCTGCCACCGACATGCCAGGCATCCCTGAGGAGGTAATCACTCATCGGCTCAACCTTAAGCCAGAGTGTTGGCCGGTCCGACAGAAGAAAAGGAGCTTCGCTCCGGACAAACAGAGAGCTATCGATGAGGAGGTTCGCAAGCTGGTGGCTGCAGGGCATGTCTAGGAGGTTCATTACCCCGAGTGGTTGGCCAACGTGGTGATGGTTCGCAAGACTAATGGGAGCTGGAGGATGTGTGTAGACTTCACTGATCTCAACAAAGCATGCCCCAAAGACAGCTTTCCCCTACCTCGGATCGATCAGCTGGTGGATGCTACATCCGGCCATGAGGTCCTTAGTTTCATGGATGCTTTCTCCGGATACAATCAATCAGGATGGACCCAGTGGATGAGGAAGCCACCTCCTTCATAACCGAGAAGGGGCTATATTGCTACAAGGTGATACCATTTGGATTAAAGAACGCGGGAGCCACCTACCAAAGGCTAATGAATAAAGTCTTTGAGAACCAGATAGGATGCAATATGGAGGTATACGTAGATGACATGTTGACCAAAAGTGTCCATGCCATCGACCATATCACCGACCTAACGGAGACTTTTGACAACCTTCGCCGATGCCGAATGAGATTGAATCCGCGCAAGTGTGCATTTGGAGTGACAGCCAGAAAGTTCTTGGGTTTCATGGTGACCCGCTGTGGGATCGAGGCAAATCCAGACAAAGTTCAAGCCATCCTGGACATGAGGCCACCTACCAACAAGAAAGAAGTACAACGCCTGACGGGGAGGGTGGTAGCCTTGAGCCGTTTCCTATCCAGGTCCGCCGAAAGATGCCTGCCTTTCTTCAGGGCCCTCCGCAAGGTCAACGGATTCGAATGGACGAAAGAGTGTCAGAAGGCGTTTGAGGAACTAAAGGAATTCCTCTCTACCCCGCCACTATTATCCAAGCCATCAAGTGGAGAAGAACTCCTTCTGTACCTCACGGCTTCTCCTGAGGCCGTTAGTTCTGTACTGGTCCGCGTAGACACCAATGGAATGCAAAACCGGTGTATTATACAAGCAAGGTACTTCACGATGCGGAGACCAGATACTCAAAGATTGAGAAGATCATCTTTTCTGTGATCATGTCTGCCCAGCGCCTACGGCCATACTTCCAAGCCCACCCGATTGCAGTGATCACAGACCAACCTCTGAAGACAATTCTTGCTCGCCCTGATACTTCGGGTTGGTTGGCGAAGTGGGCGCTCAAGTTGGGAGAGTTTGATCTATCTTTTTGCCCTCGGTCGGCCATGAAATCCCAGGTCCTGGTAGATTTTTTGGTCGAGTGCACTTGGGCGAGGAGCGGCCCGAAGAGGCCTCGGCGGACCCCTCACCTTTCGACACCAGAGACGATGAATGGGTTCTGCATGTAGACGGGGTGTCAAATTCTCAAGGGAGCGGAGCATGCCTCATCTTGGCCAATCCGGATGGAGTTGTAGCCGAGTGTGCGCTCCGTTTCCTCTTTCTAGCCACCAATAACCAGGCAGAATATGAAGCTTTGTTGTCTAGGATAAAGTTAGCCCGAGAGCTCGGGGTGAAGCGCCTTAGGGCATTCACTGACTCCCAGCTGGTCACTGGCCAAATCTCGGGAGAATATGAAGCAAAAGATCCCATCATGTCCCGCTACCTAAGTATGGTACAGTCGCAGGCTTCTCCCTTGGCATATTTCAGCATTAGCTATATCCCCCGAGGAGAAAATGCTAGAGCCGACGCCTTGTCCCATCTAGCCACCTCAGCTAACGGAATGTTGGGAAGAGCTTATGTGGAGCATCTAGAAGCCCCAAGTATTGACACAACAAGAGAAACTTTGCCAATTGAGCAGGAGCCTTCCTGGATGGATCCCTACATCCGATACCTTACCAATGGCACCCTCCCAGAAGACCCTGCCGAGGCCAAGAAACTCAAGAGACGGACTCCGAAGTTTTTCATAATGGATGGAAAACTCTATCGCAGGTCATTCTCATACCCAGTTCTCAAGTGTGTTGGCCCCACCGAAGCAGATTACATCTTGCGGGAGATACATGAAGGTATATGCGGAAGCCATCTGGGGGGCAGGGCGCTCGCATACAAAGCCCTACGGCAAGGGTATTACTGGCTGACAATAAAGGAGGATGCATCTGAGCTTGTCAAAAGATGTGACAGCTGCCAGCGTCATGCTAATATTCAACATCAGCCGGCATCCCAGCTAACCCCCCTGGCCACGCCCTGGCCCTTCGCCCAGTGGGGTATGGACATCTTGGGACCATTTCCTCCGGCCTCCGGACAACGCAAGTTCCTGGTGGTGGCAGTTGATCATTTTACCAAATGGATTGAGGCCGAGGCCCTTGCCAAAATCATGGAAAGCAAAGTAAGATCCTTCTTCTGGAAGTCGGTTGTATGCCGATTTGGACTACCGCACACCCTGGTCACAGATAATGGCCGACAATTTGACAACACGGCCTTCCAGGAATTCTACAGCGGCCTGGGCATTCATCAGCGGTTCACCTCTGTGGGGCACCCCCAGACCAATGGCGCAGCTGAGGTGACCAATCGCACTATCCTCCAAGGACTTAGAGCCCGCCTAGATGGCTGCAAGGGGCGCTGGGTAGAAGAGCTCCCCAGCGTATTATGGGCATACCACATGACACCACGAGCCCCCGCAGGGGAAACTCCTTTCAGCCTGGTCTTTGGGACCGAGGCAGTCATTCCAGTGGAGATAGGTGTCCCCAGTCCCCGGACAGAGCTATACCACGAAGAGAACAACCCAAATCAACTACGGGCTGATCTAGATCTAGTGGAAGAGTTGCGGGACCAAGCACAACTTCGCATGGCGGCCTTCCACCAACGAGCGGCCAGATACTACAACGCTCGAGTATAGCCCAAGACATTCTGCCCAGGAGACCTCGTTCTGAGACGAGCTAAAGTATCAAAGCCGACGGAAGGAGGTAAGCTGGCACCGAGATGGGAAGGACCGTACCGCATCAAAGAAGTTCTTCACCACGAGGCATATAGAGTTGAAGAACTAGACGGAAAATCGCTCCGACACACTTGGAACGCTGACAACTTACACTGGTATTATCAGTAATATGCTATTTTCGTTAATTTGAACCCGCTTGACAGATAGCTTTTCAAAGTCTTTTCATTGCTTCCTCGAATGGTCGTTCTGTTCAACAAAGACCGGCCTCCACATTGGCACAGAAGACCAGCCTCCGCGCCGGCACCAAAGACCGACCTCCACGTCGGCATAGAAGATCGGCCTCCGCGTCGGCACCAAAGACTGGCCTCCGTGCTGGCACAGAAGACCAACCTCTGCATCGGCACCAAAAAGCCCTGGCCAGCCAGGCACCAAAGACCGACCTCCACATCGGCACCAAAGACCGACCTCCGCATCGTCACCAGAAAGCCCTGGCCAGCCAGGCACAAGGACCGGCCTCCACGTCGGCACAGAAGATCGACCTCCGCATCGGCACTAGAAAGCCCTGGCCAGCCAGGCACAAAGACCGACCTCTGCGTCGGCATAGAAGACCGACCTCCGCATCAGCACCAAAAAGCCCTGGCCAGCCAGGCACCAAAGACTACAGAAGACCGGCCTCCACGTCGGCACCAAAGACCGACCTCCGCATCGGCACTAGAAAGCCCTGGCCAGCCAGGCACAAAGATCGGCCTCCACGTCGGCACAGAAGACCGACCTTCGAATCGGCACCAGAAAGCCCTGGCCAGCCAGGCACAAAGATCGACCTCCGTGTCGGCACAGAAGACCGACCTCCGCATCGGCACCAAAAAGCCCTGGACTTAGTTAAAGCTATTCCTAGCTTAAATTTTGAAAATAATCGAATATGTGATGCATGTCAATTTGGAAAACAAACAAGAACTTCCTTTAAATCTAAGAATGTTGTTTCAACTACTAGGCCACTAGAGCTACTACACATGGACCTTTTTGGACCTACTAGAACCACAAGTCTAGGAGGAAAGAAATATGGTCTAGTGATAGTTGATGATTACTCTAGATTCACTTGGGTAATATTTTTGGCTCACAAAGATAAGATTTTCTCAATATTCATGAAATTTGTTAAGAAAGTCACTTATGAGAAAAACACTACCATAGTGTCTATTAGAAGTGATCATGGAACTGAATTTGAAAATCACTTATTTGAAAAATTCTATTTTGAAAAAGGCATACATCATAACTTTTCTGCTCCTAGAACACCGCAATAAAATGGAGTTGTAGAAAGAAAGAATAGGACTTTAGAAGACATGGCCCGTACCATGCTATGTGAAAGCCAACTTCCAAAATATTTTTGGGCGGAAGCTATAAACACAGCATGTTACATTCTAAATAGAGCCCTAATTAGACTTATCCTTAAGAAAACTCCCTATGAACTATGGCTCAATAGGAAACCAAATTTAAGTTATTTTCATGCATTTGGTTGTAAATGTTTTATTCATAACAATGGTAAGGATAATCTTGGGAAGTTTGACGCAAAGTCTGATGAAGGTATCTTCCTAGGATATTCTATATCTAGCAAAGCATATAGAGTATTTAATAAGAAGAGCTTAGTTGTAGAAGAATCCATTCATATAGTGTTTGATGAGTCTTTAGCATCAAGTTCAGATAAATTGATGATGAGGAAGATACATCTTTGATTGAAAGAGATATTGAAAAATTAAATGTATCTTCAGATCAAGAACCTGAAGCTAAGGATGATGAATCACCTAAGGATGATGGTATTGATACTGTTCAAAATGATAAAGATCTACCTAGAGATTGGAGATATGCTTATGGTCATCCTAAGGACCTAATCATAGGTGATCCATCTCAAGGTGTGAGGACTAGATCATCAATGAGAGATATCAATAATCATCTTGCATTTGTATCTCATATAGAACCTAAAACTATAAAGGAAGCTGAGAAAGATAGTTATTGGATGTTAGCAATGCAGGAAGAGCTAAACCAATTCACTAGGAATCAAGTCTGGATCCTAGTTGATAGACCTAAACAACCACCCTATAATAGGATCAAAATGGGTCTTTAGAAATAAATTGGATGAAAATGGATTGGTAATAAGAAATAAAGCTAGATTAGTTGCAAAAGGATATAATCAAGAAGAAGGTATAGATTTTGATGAAACTTTTGCACCTGTTGCTAGATTAGAAGCCATTAGGCTACTACTTGCATTTGCATGTCATATGAATTTCAACTTATTTCAAATGGATGTTAAAAGTGCATTTTTAAATGGTTTTATAAATGAGGAAGTTTATGTTGAACAACCTCCTGGTTTTGAAGATCATGAATTTCCAAACCACGTCTTCAAACTACACAAAGCACTTTATGGTTTAAAGCAAGCACCTAGAGCTTGGTATGATAGATTAAGTAATTTTTTAATTGAAAATGACTTTTCTAGAGGAAATGTTGATAAAACCTTGTTTTTGAAAAGAAAAGGAAAGGATTTATTAATCGTTCAAATTTATGTTGATGACATTATATTTGGTGCTACTAACAATCTCCTTTGTCAAGAATTTGCTAAGCTAATGCAGGGAGAATTCGAGATGAGCATGATGGGAGAACTAAACTTCTTCCTTGGACTTCAAATTAAACAAGAGAAAGCGGGAATTTTCATTAACCAAACAAAGTACACAAAGGAAATACTCAAGAAATTTGGTATGGAATCTGCTAAACCTCTTGGTATGCCAATGAGTCCCTAATGCAAGCTAGACAAGGATGAAGAAGGTAAGAAAGTAGATCATAAGCATTACAGAGGTATGATTGGATCACTTCTTTACCTAACTGCAAGTAGGCCAGATATCATGTTTTCTGTCTGCTTATGTGCAAGATATCAGTCTAATCCTAAGGAATCACATTTATTTGCTATTAAAAGAATCTTTAGATACTTAAATGGAACTAAAAATGTAGGATTATGGTATTCTAGAGACTCAACCTTAAAATTGATTGCTTATTCTGATTCTAACTATTTTGGTTGTAAATTAGATAAAAAGAGTACAAGTGAAGCATGCCAACTTTTAGGAAGTAACTTAATCTCTTGGTTCAGTAAGAAGCAAAATTCGGTTGCATTATCCACTGCTGAGGCAGAGTATGTTGCAGCTGGAAGTTGCTGTGCTCAAATCCTTTGGATTAAGCGACAACTTGAAGATTATGGTATCACACTTGATAAAATACCTATTAAATGTGATAATACTAGTGCTATTAATCTAACTAAAAATCCAATTCAACATTCAAGAACTAAACACATTGAAATTAGACATCACTTTATTAGAGAACATGTAACTAACAAAGATGTTTGTCTTGAATATGTTAATACTAATGATCAATTAGCTGATAATTTTACCAAACCCTTGAGTGAGGAAAGATTTTGCTATCTTAGAGGAGAATTAGGAGTTTGTGATCCTTTAGAATAATTTTCCAAAACTTTTAAGGACAACAACTATCTAGACTTCAATAATTTCTTGAAAAATCCTCTTTTTTCAATAAGAAAATCTATCTAGAAATTTTGATTCATTGTTTCCCCAATTATTAAGGAACACTTATCTAGAGTTTGATGATTAGTTTGATCAGTTTCAGATCCTTGAAATTTGATTTTTTTTAAAAAAACTATTGTGGAGTCCACACCTGCAGTTTGTGGAGTCGACACCTTCTTATTTTGATGTTCTGTCTGGGCAATTAGAGCCGACTCTGGCTTCTGTAGAGCCGACTCTAATTTAGGCACTGATAGATTCTTTGGTTCGGAGCCGACACCTCATTTTCGGGAGTCGACTCTAAGTGAAACTAGGTCAAAATAAAAAGGGCGGAGTCGACCCCAAACGAAACCCATCATCTCCAAACCTTTCTAAAGCTGTTCCAAACTTATTCCAAACCCTCCAAATCCCTCAAATCCCTTGATTACTCATTCCAATCGAATCCCATGGCTCCCAAAAAGTGTGCTATCATTGGTGGTTCGACTGTTCCGACGAAGCACCGTTCAAATCGGAGGCAACCTTCGTCATCTTCTTCATCTGCCACTCAAGATGACTCTCTACCCTCACCATCTTCTCCTCGAGTCGACCAATTAGCGGGTAAGGCCATTACTACCGGAAGAAAAGTTGATTTTAACTTTTTTATTTCGGAGGGCTTTGCTATTGGGCGGTTGTTGAAAGAAATGGGATGGGAGAAGGTTTGTTCTTTGGATATCCCTACTTACCCTGCCCTAGTAAGAGAATTTTATAATGATTTATGTAGAGGAGAGGGAGGCTTAGTGAGTGTTGTAAGAGGAACAAAAGTAATTATCACAGCCGAATCCCTTGGTAATCTATTGGAAATGCCTACCGTTGGCCTTGTTGAATATCAACATGAAGATAGAGGAGGTGCACTATCAAGGATGTTAGGGAGAGAAGTTTCTGAGTTTGAGGAAATCTTGGCAAATCAACTTAATTTGGAACTCAGATTACTTCACAATATCTGTGGAAGATTTCTTTTTCCTAAAATCGAAAGGTTTGAATATGTCTCGGAGCGAAACATCCTATTGATGGACTGCATTCTCACTGATAGACCTATCAATCTAGCTGGTATGATGATAGGCTATATGACGGAGGCAGCTACTAAGAAGAGATCTACATTGCCATATGGTATGGTTTTGACATTGGTATTCAGAAGTCAAGGTGTACTTATAATGGATAATGAGCCACTAAGAAAATTAAGGCATACAGATTACTATAGTGTCTCTACAATTCACCGGATGGGCTTTAGAAAAGAAAATAAAAATTGGATAAAAAGAGGACATGAGGCCAGAGCTGAAGAGGTTAGAGTTGAGGAAGTCAGAGGAGAAGACATTCCTGAACCATCTACTGGACCTTCTTCTGCTGGACCATCTGCTGGACCCTCAGAGGCTGGACCTAGCTCTCAACTTCCACATCAGTCAGCATTGGAATCTGAAAGATTTTCTGAGGAGCAAATAGGTCAGCTCAGAGCTTTACTGGCTGAGTATGACAGTCAAAGAACAAATGATATGTGTAAATTAAGAGAGGAGTTCAATCAATTAAAGGATGAGATCAATTCAAGACTTAACATGATTTCTTTTTCAATTAGCAATTCCATTGAATCCTTTAGTACTGATCTTCATAAAATTTTTGAAAGGATGGAAGGCATTGCAGACGGTTCTGGAACTTATCTTCATGTTACCAGTCAACTGAAGAAAGATATCGACCTCGTCGTCTCTCAAATTGAAGCTTGTCTTGAAAGTTTTAAGAAGACTCAAAAAGATGATGTTATGGAAATGATTGGACATTTAAAGAAAATTGTGTATAAGCATATTTGATTTTGATATTCAATCCTAGGTTGTATCTTAGGATTTCTTGCTTTCTTGCTTTCTTAGCATGTATCTAGGAATTACATACTTAAATCTGTCATTTTAAAATACATGTAATGAATCTTGCTTTGGAATATAATTACACTTTTATTTCAAATTTATCTATGGTTGTTTGATTGAATGTCAATGAATGAGTTTTCTATCTTTATGACTATTCGAACCAACATCCTCGCTTTGATAACATTCTTTATTGCTTTTAAATTCACCTTATTGTTGATAACAAAAAAGGGGGAGAGATAAGTGTATATGCATATAAGAAAGAAAAGAGAATGAAGAGAAAGGAAATGAAGAACAATTTTGAGATAGAGAGAGAGAGAGAATTTCTTTTTAAATTTTTTTTTTTATCTACATAGGGGGAGCTATTCAATGCAGGGGGAGCTTAATAAATTTCTCCATATAAAAGTTAAATCATCTTGATTGATGTTAAGTTTTGTTTATTTTTATTCATTCTGAATATTGGCATCAAATTCTCTATTAGGAAGTCTCTAAGCTTTAACAATGTCTATAATTCTCAATTCAAATGAATTTTTTAATGCATATACTCAAAGTTTTTGTCATCATCAAAAAGGGGGAGATTTTTGACCCAATTGAGGATTTTGATGATTAATAAAACTATTTGAGTATAACATTTGAAGTTACTAATGATTTTGATTAAGTTTTTCAGATTATAAGTCTACTT
The DNA here is from genome assembly GCA_900491605.1 of Calamus simplicifolius. Classification (NCBI taxonomy): domain Eukaryota; kingdom Viridiplantae; phylum Streptophyta; class Magnoliopsida; order Arecales; family Arecaceae; genus Calamus; species Calamus simplicifolius. Next base: position 985,404 of record UESW01003960.1, read on the forward strand.
GATAATCAAAATCAAGAGTCAAATCAAGTTCTGGTTCGAATCTAATGTCAAGGTAAGATTGCAGACATTAGAGTCGACACATGGAATCGTAGAGTCGACTCCGGAAATCGGCACAGACTTAGAGTCGACTCCGGGACTGTGAGAGCCAACTCTATCAGAAAAACAGAATGATAGATTTTTAGGCCACGACTTAGAGTCGACTCCCAGACTGTTAGAGTCGACTCCAGAAGAATTTTGTGTCGACCCTAGAAATGTCAGAGACGACTCCAGATCGAGTGGATTAAATAATTTTGAGTTAGAGCCGACTCCAAAAAAGTTAGAGCTGACTCCAGAATGTCAGACATGGCTCCAGAACTGTCAGAACGACTCTAAACTTTATCTTTACCTATTTTAATCCCAACGGCTATTGTTATTTATGGATCTAATCCTTCTTACACTTGCTTCTAACGGATAGTTTCAAACTATTTGTGGATAATCGGATCTATAAGAAGAGGGTTTGTTGCATCCCAAAAGAAGATAAGAAAGAGGCAAAAAGAAAAGAATAGAGAAAACCTTTGAGTTCTATTAGAAAAGAAAAGAGTGAAAACTTGTAAGGAAAGATCATACTGATTCCTCAAAAGAAGAGAGAGAGATTCCAAGGCTTTGCTGTTCTATCTATAAGAAATCTCAAGAGAAGGAAGAAGCCCTAGTTTTTCTGATCTTCTGAGTCTCAAGAGCATCTTCAAAGGAAGATCCATACAAAGGAAGATCCTTTCAAAGGAAGAAAATGAAGAAGCCACCAAGATTTGCGAATCAGGCTTTGATTTCTACTCTCTATTACTATTTCATTATTGTATATTTGCTCATTGAAGGAGCTGTTTTTTTTGTAAAATCAAATACTATTTGCTGGGTCAATCTGATGATTGATTCAGTTGAGGCTATTAGCCTTGGGCAAGCATTAGCTTGTGGTGATAGGTTTTGTGCTGGTGAGCCTTGAAAACCAGTTGGGTTCGTTGTGCGCCCGGGAAAACAACAAGTTTGAGTTGTGAGCTTGCAAAACAACTCTGCTGTAATCAGGTTGATTATAGTGTGGACCCAAGAGGTACTTGGGAGTGGACGTAGGTGTAGGTACACCGAACCACTATAAAATCTCCTGTGTTGCCGTGATTGTCTCTTTATCTTATCTCTCTAATTGTGGTTGTTTAGTTTTAATTTGTGAATCTAAGTTTTTATTTCCGCTGGGAGTTATCCTTCAAAAGAGTTTTAATTTTTGAGAAACCCAATTCACTCCCCCCTCTTGGGTTGCTATCTGGACCAACAGTCCCGGGGGTGGGATGATGCTGGTGCACCCCGAGACCAGAGGGGGTCTCGGGGTCAAGAGATGATGATCCCACCCCGAGACCGGAAGGGATCCCGGGGGTGAGATGATGCCGGTGCACCCCGAGACCGGAGGGGGTCTCGGGGTCAAGAGATGATGATCCCACCCTGAGATCGGAAGGGGTCCCAGGGGTGGGATGATGCTGGTGCACCCCGAGACCGGAGGTGGTCTCGGGGTCAAGAGATGATGATCCCACCCCGAGACCGGAAGGAGTCCCGGGGGTGGGATGATGCCGGTGCACCCCGAGACTGGAGAGGGTCACGGGGTCAAGAGATGATGATCCCATCCTAAGACCAAAAGGGGTCCCGGGGTGGGATGATGCTGGTGCACCCCGAGACCGGAGGGGGTCTCGGGGTCAAGAGACGATGATCCCACCCCGAGATCGAAAGGGGTCCCGGGGATGGGATGATGCTGGTGTACCCCAAGACCGAAGGGGGTCTCGGGGTCAAGAGATGATGATCCCACCCGAGACCGGAAGGGGTCCCGGAGGTGGGATGATGCTGGTGCACCCCGAGACTGGAGGGGGTCTCGGAGTCGGGAGATGGTGACCTCCGTTAGCTGCTGTTATCTTTTATTCTGACGACGCATGATCAGTCATATCAATAACTATTTCAAATTGCAAAAGCCTGACTTCTTTGCCAATGGATCTGGGCCACCTCACTGCACTTCAGAGACTTGCGATTAGATGTCGCTGCCCTCTGCTATCATCACTCCCGAAAGGTCTTCAACAACTCCCCGGCCTTCGGTCTCTAGTCATTAAAAGATGCCCCAACCTGGAGAGACTGTGTAAAAGAGGAGGACCAGGGCCATACTGGGAGCTGGTTTCACAAATTCCCTAGTTCAAAATAATATCAGAGAGGAGCACCAGCAACACGTTCTTAATTTCCTTCATTTCATTGCTTCAAAAGAGCATCTTCAGTATAATGGCAACTGATCCGAGTGCTTAATTATCAGGTACAATCCCATCTTCCTCTCTTTTCTTGATAGTTATCTACTTGTAAACGTAAATAAGTGAGTGAGCTTAATTATTTTTGTTCCCTCACATTCTTGCACCAATTGACGGAACCTAGGAGGAGGGCAAGGTTAAGGTTTGTTTGTCCATCCTAAATAAAGCGGGCCCTAAATTTAACTAATGGTATCTTTCTGCTAACAAAGTTTGGAAATACTTTCTTGTAACGACCCGGGCCATGGGCCCGTTTCGTTACAGGAAAGCAAGACGGACAAGGTCCACACCAACTTGAGACACCACAGCCCAAAAAGGGATCCAATTGGTGCCTTGTCCTTCTTACTTTACTACATATAAATCACTTAACCAACTCCCAATTATCCGATGTGGGACAATTGGGAGGGGCATCACAATCTACCCCCCTTAACAGAGGCAATGTCCTCATCGCCAGGGTAATTGATCACAACCACTAGGCAGACAGGATTCTAGAGGTGGCCCCCACAGGTTCAAGAGGTGGCTCCCATCCCACTTAGCTCCTACACTTCCGATTGGAACCTGGCTTTGATACCATATTGTAACGACCCGGGCCCACGGGCCTGTTTCGTTACAAGAAAGCAAGACGGACAAGGTCCACACCAACTTGGGACACCACAGCCCAAAAAGGGATCCAATTGGTGCCTTGTCCTTCTTACTTTACTACATATAAACCACTTAACCAACTCCCAATTATCCGATGTGGGACAATTGGGAGGGGCATCACATTTCTTCTCCAACCATGCCATCGGCACCACACCCCAACGAACCACCCCAACCTCCAACGAGGCCGCTGCCTCCAGCTGACCCTGCCACCTCACAATAACAACCCATTGGCTAGACGGCCTTCACAAAGGATGTGGATCCACTGTCTTTTCCCTTGCACCGGACCGTCCTCTACCGGTGCTTGCCTCCCGATGCCCATCCGACTTTTTAGCTAGTGTGATGTCCCTTCCAATAGTCCCATATCGATCCATATCAAAAAATTATAAGTTGGTTGCATAGTTTATAACCAGTTAAGAAAGATGGATAAGTAACAATTATTCCCTTTTAGGCTGTGATGGCCCAAGTTGGTGTGAATCTTATCTGTTTTGCTTTTTTGTAATAAAACGGGTTCGTGGGTGCTGCAGGCCAAGGGCCCGGATCGTTACAATATTCTTAAGGGAATAGTCCATATCGAAAATTAGGAGTTGGTTGTATGGTTTATAACCAGTTAAGAAAGATGGACAAGTACCAATTGGATCCCTTTTGGCACGAGTAGTGGTGTTTAGTAGGTAGGCTAGTGGTATTTAGTAGATTCCCAAGAGGTTCTTGGGGTGTGAACGTAGGTGCCAGGTTTGGTGCCGAACCACATTATATCTTGTTATTTGTGTGTGATATTATTTGTGATTATTTGCATACTAGCCTCACATCACTCCACGTTATTCATTTGGGAAAGAAAATATAAGTGCACATATTTGATAGCTAATTAAATTTTTAAGAAACCCAATTCACCCCTCCCTCTTGGGTTGCTACATCTGGGCAATAGAGTTAACCTCATGTCGCCTGCAGTGTTCTAAGCTTCAGCTCCAGATGACCGAGGTTGACAATCAAGTTACCTTAGCGGTGGAGAAGTACAAGAACTTGGCCAAATTTACTGAGGAAAAACTCTCATTTTTCAAGGATACTTATTCATTAACAGCAAAGGAGAAGCAGTAGAGGATCGCCTGACAATACCCTGATCTAGATCTTTCATTCTTAGAAGAAGAAGGATATTGTGCTTCCTCACTAGTGGATCCCTCGATGTCATCTTATTTGTTTACTGAAGCTGAGTTTGAAGAGGGCACCTTGGACATTGATTTTGAAGAGATCAAAGAGGTAGATTCGGCATAGCCTTACCTGCCGCTGAAGGGCCGACCCAGCCTGCTCTAGCCCCTTCGAAAAAGGTGTAGCACCAATCGAGCCTTAGGTTTAGCTGCTCTTTTCATAGAAAATTCTTTGTTTTTGGTTCCATGGTGCACTTGTAAATCCTTTGTAATTCAATGAATGAAATTCTCATTTTCTATTCTAATTGCTTGTGTCTTTGAATGAACTTGATAGGTGTAATTTGTCTTGCATTTTCTCCCGTATGCTACCGAGTAGTTATTTCCCCAAAATATCTTGCAATTATTGGGTTTAGCTACTTAGGCTTCATAGATGCAGTGTGGGGGTGTTCCAACCAAAAAGTTAGAGAAGACCTATAGATGTCTCAGCCTATCTAAAAGTTTCGAGGGAACAGCGAAATAGACTTGGTCATGCCAAAGTCTAGAGATGAGAAAAAATAGAGATTTAACCTTTTCAAGGTTTATAAGCACAATGAAGTAAGTTCTTGCTTCGATCTTGCTGAGGCTCAGGTAATTTAAGCACTTGGCTCTACCAAGGTTTGGAGAAATAAAGTACTCGACCCTACAAAGATTCAAAGAATTAGAGTACTCGACCCTGCTGAGGTTCGAAGAATTAGAGTACTCGGTCCTACCGAGGTTTGAAGAATATTTCTAGACTATGCACTAGAGCTAGCACCCATAGCTGCCACCACTGCTTGAGTGATCATCCCACCAAGTATGGCATAGTTGGCCCTTGGGCTTGTGCCTAGGATGGACCAACAAACACTGGGGTAGCAGACTGAGAAGAAAATTCTAGTATTTGTTTTGGAGATACCCCCACCCCTGCCTCATCAAAAGGTGGATCACTAGATGTTACCCAACCAGGTTGGCCTTCTCTATCAGACCTTCTTGGTCTACTCTGACCTCTACCTCTACCTCTCTTTGAAACCCTTCTTATCTTTGTATAAACCATCCTATAAAACACAATTCTGTTGACCCTAGATTGATTTTGATGCTTACAAAACAATTAAGCAAAAACTAATTATGTTTATCAAGCTTGTTGCAGGAAGTTCAGATGCTTTACAAGTAAGTATCTTCATGCAATTTTTTAAGGGAGTATACTTCATTTATTTTGCCACCTGATTGCTATCAAATGAATATCTTTTGCCATGGCCATTCTATTGGCTTGGGAGTTAGCTAATTAGCTAGCTTGCTCTTCCATCTAGCTAGCTAGCACGTCAATTAGCTAACTACCAAATTGTTTCTGTGGCTTGGCCGAACGATTGTTCATTTGAGCTAGCTGTTTAGCTAGCTTGTTCTTTCGTTAGCTAGCTGGAGTTCCATTTTAGCCAGCTATGGTGCCTGTTATAGTTCCTAGCCGAGCCTTGTCATTTTTGAGCTAGCTGATTAGCTAGCTTGGCCTCCTTCTGAGCTAGCTGGATTTCATTTTAGTTAACTATGTTTTTGAATACTTCTGTGCTGGCCGAATGCTTTGGGTATCAGTTAGCTGATTAGCTAACTTGACTTCCCTGTTAGCTAGCTGGCTTACCTTTTAGTTAACTATCATTCCCTGATTCTTCACTTGGTCGAATGCCCCTCTTTTTAGCTAACTGATGAGCTAGCTGATGGTTCTCTTAGCTAGCTAGCATACCCTATTAGTTAACTACTTTACTTTGGAGCTAACTAGTTTTCTTTCTTAGCTAACTATTTTTCATAGGGACTCCAAACCAAGTGGATGTTATTTTCAGTTAGCTGGAGAGCTAACTTCCACCTCTCAAGCCGTTTGAATTCATTTTGTAGTTAACTAGAGAGCTAGCTACCTTTTGGTTTAGTTAGCCGGAAAGTTAACTACTTCTCCCTGGGTGTGTGATTGCTTTTCCTTAGTTAGCTAGTGAGCTAACTATCCTGGCCGGACGCCTTCTTGTTTTTGAGTTTAGTTAGCTGGGCAGCTAACTATCTGTTGGCTAGTTAGCTAAAGAGCTAACTATCCACTCCTCTGATGGGTAAAACCGAGTGCCTCCTTTCTATAGTTAGCTGGGGAGCTAACTACCATTTCTTGGCCTCTCTTCATAGCCATGGGGATTGCTTGCTAAGTTAGCTGAAGAGCTAACTATCTTTTGGCTTGGTTAGCTAATAAGCTAACTACTTGTTCTTTGCTTTTTCTCCTGGCCACATGCTTTGCTTATTAGTTAGCTGGGAAGCTAACTAGCTAATGCTTTAGTTGCCTAAGGAATTACTTGGCCCTCTCCTGGATGGTTTTTTTGCTGTGCGATTTCTTGTGAGCTAGCTGACTAGCTAGCTAGGGCTCTTGCTTGCTTCTTGGCCGATCGACTTCAAGACTTCAGCTACCTGAAATTAATTCCATTCAGCTACCTCTCAAGCTTTTGAGTGTGCTCTCTTTCTCTCTCTCTCTCTCTCTTTCTTTTTTATTTTCAGCCATTTAACTTTTGATTTTTGAATTATTAGAGATCTTCCTTCCTCAAATGGAGTCATGCATTCAATGCTTAAGGGAAAATAATCTCAACGGTTATATTTTCTTCCCGTTTTTATTTCATTTGTTCCTAATGTATCTAACAGATATTTTTTTGTTGGATTGTTATAAATAGCTGGGATTAGAAGCACACATGATGACGAAATAAGAAATTCAAGAAAAGCTTTTATTGCATATTTTTTGAGTGGTTGAAGCAAGTTGCTGTGCATTTCAAGATCATTCATTGCTCCAAAGTCGTCCAGATCATTGAAGTTTCAAGCAATCAAGACTTCAGCTACTTCGACTTGTTCATTTATTGCTGAGGATATTGCTTCAAATTTGTAAAGTATATTCTGAATATTTGCTCATTGTAGGAGCTTCTCTTTATCATTCTCTGAATTTTGTAAAAGGGTTAGAGTTAACCCTTTGGTTCTTGTTGGCTACCTTGTGTCGTTAAACAAGAGGACTAGTCTGGTTTAGGGGTTGGCTTCCTTGTGTTAAACAAGAGGACTAGCCTGGTAAGGCTAGGGGTTGGCTTTCTTGTGCCATTGAACAAGAGGAGGCTTTGGCTTCCTTGCGCCTAAGAGGACTAGCCTAGTAAGGCTAGGGGTTTGGCTGCCTTGTGCCGTATAAACAAGAGGCTAGCCAGGGAAGGCTAGAGGTTGTAATCGTTGTGATACGATTAGTGGAATTTTCAAAGGTTTTGGGGAGTGGATGTAGGTGCTGAGTTTGGCACCGAACCACTATAAATTCTCCTGTGTTTGTGGTTGTTTGATTCTCTGTTATTATTTATGTGCACTTCACTACACCGCTGAATCAAATTTAAATTAGGGTTAAAGCACATACCTGCATAGTAATTAATTTTTAATAACCCAATTCACCCCCTCTTGGGTTGCTACATCTGGGCAACAAGTGGTATCAGAGCAGTGTGCTCTTGATTTCTAGCTTTGATTAGCTTGGAGCCAAAGATCAGTAGTAATCCAATGGGTTCTATGTTGATTGAAGGACAATCAACTAATAGACCACCTTTGTTCAATGGAACAAATTACACATATTGGAAAGCACGAATGAAAATCTTCATTCAAGCACTAGATTATGATTTATGGGGAATCATAATTAATGGACCCACACACCCACTATTATGATTGAAATATTAATATTGCAAAATCTGAATGGGATGAGCAAGATAAGAAATTAGCTCAATTAAATGCAAAGGCTATGAATGTTCTTTATTGCTCTCTTGATGCAAATGAGTTTAATCGCATATCTACTTGCATGTCTGCTAAGAAATTTGGGATAGACTTGAAGTCACCCATGAGGGTACAAATCAAGTCAAGGAATCCAAAATAAATATGCTTGTTCATAAGTATGAATTATTTAAGATGGATTCTGCTGAAAATATCACTGATATGTTTACAAGATTTACTGATATTATTAATGGACTGAAAAGTCTTGGAAAATCTTATGCTAACAGTGATCTTGTTAGAAAAATCTTAAGATCTTTACCTAGGTCATGGGAAGCAAAAGTCACTGCAATACAAGAAGCAAAAGATCTCAACACTTTATCACTTGAAGAGTTGGTTGGTTCTTTGATGACTCATGAACTTCAGCAACGACAACATATTGATGAAGATGAATCAAAGAAGAAAAGGACCATGGCATTGAAAAGTAACTCAAGAAGATGAAAGTGAAGAAACCACAAGTGACAGTGAGAAAGATGATGAAATGACACTTATCTCAAGGAAATTTAAAAAGTTCATGAAAGAAAGAATTTGGAAAAAGAAAACATTTTGTCAAAGGAGACCATAGCAAAGATAAGGAAAAGAGTGAACCTCCTACATGCTATGAGTGCAAAAAGCCTGGACACATCAGACCAGATTGTCCACTATTAAAGAAAGGATCTAAAAGAAGTAAAGAAGAAAGCAAGTTCGAAAGATGAAGAGAAAACTGAAGTTGCCAATGTTTGCTTCATGGCTGATAATGATGAGGTAAGCCCTAACTTTTTAGATGACTTTACCTTTGATGAATTACAAGGTGCATTTTATGAACTTATTGATGATTTTGCAAATTTAAGTTCAAAGAACAAAGATTTGAAAAATGAAATTAAAAATCTTACTCTTGAAAAGAAAGAATTTCAAAGGATAATGAATCATTGTTAAAGGAAAACCAAGATTTGAAAAATGAAGTGAATAAATTAAAACCAATTATTGATAGATTTACTAAGCTCAGAAAAATTAGAAATGATTTTAAATAGTCAAAGAGCTGTTTACAATAGAGCTGGTCTTGGATACAATCCTTTTGAAAGACAAAATTTTTGAAAAAATTTATGTGCATGCTGATGATTCTACAAAATTACATGTTTTAAATGTGAAAAATTAGGACACAAAGCTTATATTTCACACAAAGATAAGAAAAATATGGGTTCCAAAAGGAACATCTTGACTAACCCTAAAGGACCCAAGAAAGCTTGGGTACCTAAGACAAAATTGAAATTGTGTATGCAGGTGTGTCTTGCAACCCGAGCAATTAAAAGACAATGGTACTTGGATAGCGGGTGCTCAAGACACATGACCGGTGATGAATCGCAATTCATCACTTTGGAGCAAAAGATGGAGGTGTTGTTACTTTCGGTGATAATGGCCAAGGAAAAATAATTGGCATTGGAAAAATAGGTATCACACCTCATGCTTATATTGATAATGTTTTGCTTGTGAAAGGACTGAAACACAATTTACTTAGCATTAGTCAATTATGTGACAAAGGATTTAATGTTACATTTGAATCATCCTTATGCATTGTTAAAAATCCTGCTAATGAAAATATGAATTTGTTGGTCAAAGGCATGGTAATGTATACATTGTTAATTTAAATGATTTGCATGATCAAAATATTGATTGCCTAGTTGCTACAAACAATAAAACTGATAATAGTTGGTTATGGCATCGTAGGCTAGCTCATGCAAGCATGGATTTACTATCTAAATTAATTAAGAAGGATTTAGTACATGGTTTGCCAAAACTTTTTTGAAAAAGATAAGATTTGTAATGCTTGTCAATTTGGAAAACAAACCCGAGTATCTTTTAAATCAAAGAATTTAGTTTCAACCACTAGACCTTTGGAGCTCTTGCATATGGATTTATTCGGTCCTACAAGAACAACTAGTCTAGGAGGAAAAAGATATGGTTTTGTTGTTATTGATGATTTCTCTCGCTTTACATGGGTTTTATTTCTATCTAGTAAAGACGAAGCATTTCCAGCATTTCAAAAATTATTTAAAAGAATTACAAATGAAAAGAATTCTTCTGTTTTATCGATACGAAGTGATCATGGAAAAGAATTTAAAAATAAATCTTTTGAAGAATTTTGTAATGAAAATGGAATTGAACATAATTTTTCTGCACCAAGAACACCACAACAAAATGGAGTAGTTGAAAGAAAGAATAGAACATTAGAGGAAATGGCGCGTACCATGTTGTGTGAAAGCAATCTTCCAAAATATTTTTGGGCAGAAGCTATTAACACTGCATGTTATGTTTTAAATCGTGCATTAATCAGACCTGTTTTGAAAAAGACTCCATATGAACTTTGGAAAGGAAGAAAACCTAATATAAGTTACTTTCATGTTTTTGGATGCGATGTTTTGTATTAAATAATGAAAAATCAAACCTTGATAAATTTGATGCTAAGTCTGATGAAGGAATTTTTCTCGGATATTCTTTACATAGTAGAGCTTTTAGAATATTTAACAAAAAGACTTTAGTAGTTGAAGAATCAATTCATGTTATCTTTGATGAATCTAATGATCTTCCATCAAGGAAGGAAAAGGTATAAATGATGCAGATGACATTGAAGATCAATTCAAGGACATCACATTGAAGGATAAGAATGACTCAGATACACAAGAGGTAAATGAAGAAGGGAACGCTGACCTACCTGAAGCCTCACAAGGTAATGATGAATTAGAAAGAGGTTGGAGGTATGTTCTTAGTCACCCTAAAGATCAAATTATTGGTGATCCTTCTCAAGGAGTTAGAACTAGATCATCATTTAGAGATGCTTATAATAACTTAGCATTTGTATCTAAAATTGAACCTAAATGTTATGATGATGCTAAAAATGATGTTGATTGGATTAATGCCATGCATGAGGAACTTAACCAATTTGAAAGAAATAATGTTTGGACTCTTATTGAAAGACCTCATGATCATCAAATTATTGGAACTAAATGGGTTTATAGAAACAAATTAGATGAACATGGTAATATAATTAGAAATAAGGCAAGATTAGTAGCTAAGGGTTATAATCAAGAAGAGGGAATTGATTTTGATGAAACTTATGCCCCTGTTGCTAGATTAGAAGCTATTAGATTACTTCTTGCTTATGCTTGTTTATGAATTTTAAATTATCAAATGGATGTTAAAAGCGCTTTCTTAAATGGATACATTGCTGAACAAGTTTTTGTGGAACAGCCACCCGGCTTTGAAAATCACTTGTTTCCAAACCACGTTTTCAAATTAAACAAAGCTTTGTATGGTTTGAAACAAGCCCCCGGGCATGGTATGAAAGATTAAGCAAATTCTTGATTAGTAATGATTTTATTCGAGGAACTGTGGATACAACTTTATTTATTAAAAGATAAAATAAAGATATATTAATTATTCAAATCTATGTTGATGATATCATATTTGGTGCCACTAATGATTCTTTGTGCAAGACTTTGCTAAGCTTATGCAGGGAGAGTTCGAGATGAGTATGATGGGTGAGCTGACCTACTTCCTCGGACTACAAATTAAACAAAGCAAAGATGGGATCTTCATAAGCCAATCCAAATATACCAAAGAAATGATCAAGAAGTTTGGCATGGAGACATCCAAGAGTATCGGTACCCCTATGAGCTCATCATGTAGACTTGAATCTTATAATTCTGAAAATCTGTTGATTTAAAATTATATAGAGGCATGATTGGATCATTATTATATTAACTGCTAGTAGGCCAGATATTTTATTAGTGTTTGCATGTGTGCTAGATATCAAGCCAATCCTAAAGAATCACACTTGCTTGCTGTTAAAAGAATATTTAAATATTTAAATGGAACAGTAAATTTAGGTATATGGTATGATAAACAATCTAGCATTGACTTAATAGGATACACTGATCAGACTTTGCTGGATGTAAATTAGATAGAAATCAACCACTGGAACTTGCCAGTTTCTAGGTGTTAACTTAATTTCATGGTTTAGCAAAAAGCAAACTTCAGTAGCACTGTCTACGGCCGAGGCCGAATACGTTGCAGCTGGAAGTTGCTGTGCTCAAATCTTATGGATTAAGCAACAGCTAGAAGATTATGGTATTAAACAAAAAGCCATACCTATAAAATGTGATAATACAAGTGCAATCAGTTTAACTAAAAATCCTATTCAACATTCCAGAACTAAACATATTGAAATAGACATCATTTCATTAGAGATCACGTAAACAATGGAAATGTTGTTATTGAATTTTTAAATACTGAAAATCAAATTGCTGATATTTTCACTAAGCCTCTTGATGAAACAAAATTTTATGAAATTAGAAGAGAATTAAGAATGTTGATCCAACTGCTTAATGAATCAATTAATGAATTGAAATGATATTTGAAAATCATGACATCTTTTCAATCAAATCATTTCAATTAATGCATTTTACCTACCTTGAGTATGTCAATTAGCTGAACGTTAACTTCTTTTAATTCCCTCCATGATGCATGAAACCTTTTTACATTCAATCCACCAACCGGCCATTCAACTCTCTTTATTCCCTTCATGGTAGTTAACCAACCAGGACACCTAGCCAATTAACTCTCTTGAAATCTTTCCTATATAATCTTTTCACCAACCGGCTTCATTCAAACTCATCTCCTCACTTCAACTGATCGTCCTCTCCACACTTCATCTCTTCACATTTTCATTCAATCCTCCATCAATCAATCCATCCTCTATTCATTCCATCTATCTTCACTTCATCAATCTTCAAGAAGATCATTGATGGCTCCTAAGAAGAAAGCAATCTCGAGGGACGATGATTGTTCTGATCTTCGCATAAAGTCTTCCACTTCTTCTACTCATATCAACACTCTTATAGCCGCCAAATCATTTGCTCATGGTAGGTTAGTGGATTTCAACTTCCTAGATCAAGAAAGTTTTAAAATAGGAAACTTTTTGCTAATCAAGGTTGGGCTAAACTGTTATCTACCAAAAGGCCTATTTATCCTAAATTAATTAGAGAATTTTATGAGAATATTACCTTTGGTAGTGGAACCATTTCATCCTATGTCAAAAAGACTAGGATTGACCTTGACTACAAAACGTTAGGTTCTGCTTTAAACATTCCTTCTGATGGTATCTTAGAAATCCTTCCTAGTGAATGAGGTTACAAACTTGGTTTAATCCTTAATATTGATGATAATGAAGCTAGCAATATAGATACTCTTGATGCGAACATGTTATCAGTTGAAAATAGACTATTTCACAGTATCATTGCTAAGATTCTTGCCCCTTATGCTGGTTCCTTTAATGTAGTAACAGATAGAGACATAAGTTTAATGTGTGACATTCTAATAGAAGACCCAGTAGATCTACCCTATCTTATAATGACTATAATGAAAGAATCCCTGAGTAGGTCGAAGGCTGCATTGCCTTACGGTATGTTTCTCACATATATGTTTGAGTTTTTCAATATAAAGCTTAAAGGAGAAATTACAGTAGCATTATGTCATACTGACATATTTAATGCTCACTCGCTGCACCGTATGGACTATGCCAAAAGAGATGGTATTTGGCTTAAGGTTAGATCCAAAACTAGTCAATCTAGTAATATGCCGCCACCTAATATGACTCATTCTACTTGTTCTGCTCAAAATTTCTTTAATTTTGATTTCCATCAACCAAATCCATACCTTGCTGCTATGACAGCTGATCAAAATCCATTTTTATCTGAACCACCTGATGTCACTGCTGCTGGACCCTCTTATCAAAATGACAACCCTGCTCCTGCTCCTCCTACTATCCGAATTTGTGAAGAACAGATTCAACGAATTATTCATGAATTATCTATTGCTCAATCCAGTCGAAGCTCTGGAGACAATGCTTCTTCCGTTAATGATCAAACTCTTATACCTCATATTTCATCTGTTTTTGAGAATATTTCTCAGTTCAAGATTACTCTAAGCCAACTTGTCCATGATGTTAACATTCTTAATGGGCAAGTTTTCCATCATAATGAGTCTTTTTGGATCAGATATTTGATGCGTGTCGTAGCGCAATAATTAAAATACCTTAATTTCACTAATAGATAGCGAGAGTAAGGGATCGAATCCACAGGGACTTTAGTGGTTATCTTGAATTAAAATTATGCAATTAGGAATTTAAATAAATAGATAGTGAGAATAATTAAGATATGATCTATCTTATGAGAGCACGGCCCGTACCCGTAGATCACGGCCCGTCCCTTTTAAGAATAGATCAGTCAAAATTATTTCACTTAAAAAGAATTTACTAAAAACTAAACATAAATAAATATTTTATTATAAAGAATCCGAATACATAAAAATTAAAACTAAAAAAATCTTTTCTCTGACATCAAAAAGGCAATAGCATCAAGAAGGCATCTTTGAATTTGCTTCCAGACTAAACTCTCCAAGATCCTTGCTTCCTAAATCAGATTAGCGCAACCCACCAGAATTCTGAACCGAGGGAACGTTTTTCTACCTCACGAATGTCTCTCCTTCTTTCTCTGTTCGGGATTGCTCCCATTTGCCTAGCCAGAACTATTTATAGATGCTCATATGTGGAGAGGACGCAAAGAGAATGTAGAGAAATCACGGAGAGATCATGCCTATCCATTTCTACCAGATGCGGCTTCCTAACTGTTTCAAATCTGATTCGAAGTCCGGACGAATGCGGACGATTTGTTTGCTTGATCCATTAACGCAGAGAAGACATGGAAAGATCATGAACATCCATATCAGATGCTTGGTTTCTTTGCGTGTTATGGAGAATGCGTTGATTTCCTTCCAAATTTGAATTCTTTCCCGATTTGGCATCCGAACGAACATGAAGAGATTTTAGAGAGATAACGGACGATTCTCCTTCAATTTGAAAGTCTTCAATCCAATTTATTCCCTGATTGGTTGGTGGAGTGATGGGATAGGAAAGAAAAATCGAAAGAAAAAAAAATGAATATGTGAAATCTGCGATTGAACTCGGCAATTGGTTTACCGACTTTGCTTTGAGATGTGTGCAGATAAAGATAAATCCTTGTAAATTTAATTCCGAGCTCATTTTAAGTCCGATTTGAGTGCCGTCGTTGGACTCCTAAAATCGAGCTCTTTAAGATAAGGTTTTACCTAAAATATTATATAAAATATTAAATATTAAATAATAATAGGTACGTTAAATTATTAATTAATAGGTTTAATGATAATTATTTATGTCACTCCCCCCAACTTGAATCTTACTCGTCCTCGAGCAAATAAGAAATTTAGAAATATGTACCAAGCTAGTCCAAGAATTGATAGTTATCTTATAGTTCTTTTTTTTAGATCATAAGGGAGGTACTTCATTGGATTATTAAGTTTTTTAGTGATAAAGTGTAGTCCATAAGAATTTATAGAAGTCTTCTTCACCAACTTTCCACTTCTCTGATTAAGTCTTCTAACTTAATTTGGGTTGGGTGTAATGTCTTTTTGTACTTTGGTTCTTATTTATTTATTTATTTATGTAAAGTCAGTGCAATCCTAACCCCTTGCTTTCTAATTAACCCTTGTAGCGAGCTTTAGGCCAATGGCTCCCAAACCAATTGGTTTTAGGGCATTAGGTGTAAAACACCCCTCGGACTTACTTACTCGAGTTAAAAAGGCTTTAGGTAGGACTGACTCTACTTAGGTTCTTTTACATTCCCACCTTTTTACGCGAACAACATCACTTTCTTAGGTGACGGGGCCCGGTTACTCAGTGAAAAATGCTAAGAACCTAATCTATTAACTTTAAGAGAGATTTTTTTTTTTTTTTTGAATAACATTTTCACCCATACCCTTATTAAGTAGATTGTACTATTAAGATCAGTGGTCAGGAGGGTCTGAAATTATTCTAAAAATTTTTCTGGGCTAAACCCTACCTTTTATTAGGTTTTCTTAATAATTTATTCCTCAGTATCTCAAAAATAATCTAACCATTAAATTCATTAATAGACTGCTTGATTAACTTCAAATCGAGACAGAATTTGGTACACATCTGATTATAGTTTTACTCGAGGATTTATTCCCCCCCCAACTTAATTTCCATTGTCCCTAATGGAAGAAAAATTAATTTCAAGGAAAGATACTACCTGGTAGAGTATTTGAAGGTTGGAAGTTTCATTGTTGCCATCTTCTTTCAATCTGCTTCTGTTGCTCTTCTCTGGTCATACTAAAAGAACAACTAGAAAGTTAAAAATAACTAATAAACTGGGTTGCCTCCCAAGAGCGCTAAGTTTAAAGTCTTCAGCCAGACTGTGCTACTTATTATGATATGTTGGGTTCACAAGATCAATTGATTCAACAACTTCTCCATCATTAATTTCTTCTATATATGGTTTCAAACGTTGGCCATTTACTTTGAATGTATTTCCTTGCTTGGGGTCTTTAAGCTCTACAGCTCCATGGGGAAATACTTGAGTTACTATAAAAGGTCCATTCCATCGTGAACGAAGTTTTCCAGGGAAAAAGTAATCTTGAATTGTAAAGCCATACTTTTTGATTTGGTTCAAAAATTTTTCTACTAATAAATTTGTCATGATATGCTTTGGTTCGTTCTTTATAAATTTTTGAGCTCTCATATGCCTCATTTCGTAGCTCTTCTAACTCATTCAATTGGAGTTTTCTATTGACACCTGCATTTTTCATATCATAATTAAATTGCTTGATAGCCCAAAATGCACGGTGTTCTAATTCTACAGGTAAATGACAGGCTTTTCCAAATACGAGCCTGTAAGGAGACATTCCTATGGGAGTTTTAAATGCAGTACGATAAGCCCATAATGCATCATCCAAACGTTCTGACCAATCTTTCCTATCAGGTCTCACCGTTTTCTCAAGGATATTTTAATTTCTCTTTGATATTTCAACTTGGCCACTAGTTTGGGGATGATAAGGTGTAGCTACCTTATGAGTAATTCCATATTTGTTCATTAATCCTTCAAAGTGTCTATTCGTGAAATGTGTACCCCCATCACTAATTATAGCCCTTGGGCATCCAAAACGACTAAGGATATTATGCTGAATAAACTTGATTACAACTTTATGGTCATTGGTTCGAGTTGCCATGGCTTCAATCCATTTTGACACATAATCAACTGCCACTAGAATGTATTCAAATCCAAAAGAGGAAGGAAATGGGCCCATAAAATCAATACCCCATACATCAAAAATTTCTACAACCAAGATAGGGTTTAGGGGCATCATGTCTTTTCGAGATATATTTCCTGTTTGTTGACATTGGAGACAATTACGGCTAAATTCATGTGCATCTTTAAAAAGAGTTGGCCAATAAAACCCACTTTGCAGTACCTTTGCTGCAGTTTTCTTTCCACTAAAATGTCCTCCACAGGCAAGAGAATGACAGAAGTTAAGTATACTTTTGAATTCACTCTCGGGAACACATCGCCTAATCACCTGATCTGAACAGTACTTAAATAATTCAGGGTCTTCCCAAAAGTAATATTTGATTTGTGAGAAAAATCTATCTTTTTCTTGTTTTGTCCAGTGGGAAGGTACTTTTCCTGTTGCCAAATAATTCACAATGTGGGCAAACCAGGGAAGACTGCTATGGGAAATTGAGAAATTGCTCATCAGGGAACTTATCTCTGATTATTTCTTTATTGTATTCCACTGAGATCCTAGAGATATGATCTGCTACCATATTTTCAGAACCCTTTCTTATCTAAGATTTCTAGATCAAATTCTTGTAGTAGAAGGATCCATCTAATCAGTCTGGGTTTTGTATCCTTTTTTGATATAAGATGCCTCAACGCTGCATGATCTGAATAAACTAAAACTTTAGACCCTAACAGATATGATCTAAACTTTTCTAGGGCAAACACAACTGCTAGTAATTCTTTTTCAGTGGTAGTATAGTTCATTTGTGCATCTGAAAGAGTTTTGCTAGCATAATAAATTACATGGGGTTCTCGATTGAGTTTCTGTCCTAGAACTGCCCCTACAGCATAATCAGAAGCATCACACATGATTTCGAAAGGTATGGTCCAATCTGGGGGCTTGATAATTGGTGCAGTGGTCAAAGCAGTTCGAAGGATGTTATAGGCTGTTAGACAATCTTTATCAAAATTAAAAGAACTATCCTTGGTCAACAAATTACACAATGGTCGAGAAATTTTACTGAAATCTTTGATGAAACGTCTATAAAAACCAGCATGACCAAGGAAAGATCGTACTTGTTTAACTGAGGTTGGGGTGGTAGATTTGAGATCAATTCAACCTTGGCTTTATCAACCTCAATACCTCTCTCTGAAACAATGTGTCCAAGCACAATTCCCTCACGAACCATAAAATGGCTCTTCTCCCAACTTAGGACTAAATTCATTTCCATACATCGTTTCAGTACCTTAGTCAAGTTCTCGAGGCAGCTATCAAATGATGCACCAAAGACTGAAAAATCATCCATAAATACTTCCAAAAATTGACCAATCATATCAGAAAATATGGCCATCATACATCGTTGAAAAGTGGCTGGTGCATTACAAAGACCAAACGGCATACGTCTAAAGGCAAATGTTCCAAAGGGACAAGTGAAGGTGGTCTTTTCTTGATCTGCAGGAAATACTGGGACTTGATTGTATCCTGAATATCCATCTAAGAAACAAAAGAAACTTTGTCCCGCTAGCCGTTCTAGAATTTGATCGATAAAAGGCAAAGGAAAGTGGTCTTTCCTAGTCACGGCATTCAACTTTCGATAATCTATACACACTCTCCAACTAGTTGATGTGCGAGTAGGAATTGATTCGCCCTTTTCATTTTTAATCACGGTAATACCCGATTTTTTAGGTACTACTTGGATTGGACTGACCCATTGGCTATCTGAAATTGGATAAATAATACCAGCATCAAGCCATTTTACTACTTCTTCTTAACAACATCCCTCATGTTTGGATTTAGCCTTCGTTGCATGTCTCTATGTGGTTTGGCTTCAATTTCACTATGAATATGGTGCATGCAAACGGAAGGGTCAATTCCCTTAAGATCAGCTATTGTCCATCCAATTGCCTCTTTATGTTCTTTAAGTACATCTACCAATTTATCTTTTGCTCAGAGGTTAGGGTAGATGCAATGATTACTGGAAGGGTATCATTGGGTCCAAGGAATGAATATTTTAAGTCATCTGGAAGAGGTTTCAATTCTAGTTGGGGTGGTTCTTCCAAGGATGGTATTAAAGGACTTGGTTTAGTTGGAAGTGGTTCATATTTTATAGTCCAAGGAGGGATGGTGTCGAACTTAGGTGGTTCTAATAACATGTTTATCTCTTTGGTATACTCATCAATATCAAAGTCATCTATTCCAAAATGTGTAAGACATGTTTGTAAAGGATCCGAATCAATCAAACTTTGGAATTTCTTATCTACTACTTCCTCTATCATGTTTACTTCATTTAAATCATACACAGGTGGTCCTTGGGAAGCATTAAAAATATTTAATCTCATCTTCTTGTTTCCAAAAGATACATCCATCACACCTGTTCTACAATTTATACATGCATTAGCAGTAGCTAGAAAAGGTCTTCCAAGGATGATGGGAATTTGGTTAGGATTACCACTAGATTCCATATCTAACACAAGGAAGTCGACAGGAAAATAGAATTCATCCACCTTTACTAATACATCTTCCAATATTCCACGAGGTTCTTTGACTGATCTATCTGCCAATTGTAGTGTTACTGTCGTGGGTTTCAACTCTCCAAATCCGAATAATTCATACACTGAACTTGGGAGAAGGTTTACACTCGCACCCAAATCTAATAATGCTTTCTTGATTGTGAAGTTTCCTATGACACATGATATAATCGGGGTACCAGGATCTTTTAGTTTGGGTGGGGTTATTTGCTGAACAACTGAGCTGACTTGCTCAGTCAAATGTATCTTTTTTGGTATTTGTGTCTTGGCTTTCCGTTTTTGTGTGCATAGATCCTTCAAAAATTTGGCATAAGCTGGAACTTGCTTGATAGCATCGAGAAGAGGTAAGTTTATTTGGACTTGCTTAAATAACTCAAGCATCTCATTCATTTTTATATTCTTCTTATCTGAAGGCAAAGGAGATTCTAAAGCACTAGGGAATGGGGCTTTAGGTATGATTGCTTGATCATTGAATTCCTTTTCTTTTTCATTTCTTCTCTTTCTGGTTTAGCCACTTCTAATTTCTGGGTTGGTTCAGGTGGGTTCAATGTTTTCCACTTCTGAGAGTCATGACTGATTTAGCATGTTCTGGAATTTGTCAGGACTATTGGAACCTCAGCCATGAATTGTCCTTTCGGGTTATCGATAGGCTGACTAGGTAACTTACCCTCCTCCCTTCTACTGAATGCTGTGGCTAATTGACCTATCTGAGTTTCTAGTTTTGCAATAGATTGTGTGTGGGAGTGAAGGATTTGAGTATTCATTTCTAGCCCTTTCAATGCTTGTAACACTTTGTCTTCAAAAGTAGGCTGATTATTCGGTGGAGGTTGTGGGATGTTTGGATATTGTGAATATGGCATGTTTCTAAAATTGGTTTCTTGATAATTAGGTCTGATCGATGAATTGGTTACAGGTTGAGGTTTCCAAGAAAAATTTGGATGATTTCGCCAGCCAGGATTGTAAGTATTTGAAAATGGATCATTTCCTGTTCTAGGAGCTAATCGGGTTTGGGCTTGGTGGGCTTGCTCTTGAACAAGTTCAGGAAATTGGTATGCAGCTGGACATTCACCTATAGAATGGGTTGGACTCGAACAAATTATGCAGACCTCATGTAATTGAGTAGATGGGGAAGAGATGTTTCCAACTTGTAGAATCCGGTCAAGTTTATGGGATAATTCATCTACCTTAGTATAGATATCTAGAATGACCTATTTCATATATTCCACCTCTTTTAGGTTCTACGGGAGGGTCTCGACGAGCAACTGACATATGATGTAATGAATTCTCACTCAATGTCTCAAAGAGTTGCCAAGCCTCATGTTCATTTTTTAACATAAATGTCCCACCACATGAAGCATCAACCATTTGCCTATGCTTTTCTGATAATCCATCATAAAAGCACTGAACCAGTTGCCATTTGGGTATAGCATGATGTGGACATTTTCTAATCAGTTCTTTGAATCTCTCCCATGTCTCATGGAACATTTCTCCATCTGTCTGGGAAAAACTTGTTATGGCTTTTCTAATTTGATTCGTTTTTCCTATAGGAAAATATTTCTTAAGAAATTCTCTCTGAAGATGATCCCAAGTTGAAATTATAACAGTGTCTAATGAATTTAACCAATACTTGGCTTTATCTTTTAGGGAAAAAGGGAATAACTTAAGCCTAAGTGCATCATCAGAGAAATTTTGAATCTTGACAGTTGAGCAAATTTCCAAGAATTCATCTAAGTGTTTGTAGGGATCCTCATTTGTAAGTCCATAGAAAGATGGTAACATTTGGATTACACTTGACTTAATTTCATATTGGGCAGCCTCTACTGGAGGCACTTGAATGCAGGGAGAGTAGGTATACCTTGAAGGAGTGAAATACTCTTTCAACTGTCGTGGTTGATTATTTTCGTTATTAGGATCCATAATTCTGAGTCTGTTTGCTCTAATAGTTCTTTCTATCTCAGGATCTAGGGTATGAGTTAGGTTGTAACGATCGGCGACCAAGCATACACCCTATCGATGACTCTAAAGCAAAAGTAATTCAATTTTTTTTATAATATAAGAGAAAGGAGAAGATTCTAAAGAAATCCTAAGAGATTCCTAGAACTAAGAGGAATGAAGACTAATTTAATTAGGATTTAATAATTATTAGCAATCAAGTTAACAAAGATTAAACTCTCTACTCTAGGCTTAACCTAAATCTAGACAGCTCCTAACTTCCAAGACCGCCTTGGAGCCCTCCAAGTCAAAAATTAGCTGATCAACTAGCCAGTTAAGGATAAGGTCAGTGGGGGCCCCGTGCTTACTAGGTAAGTGAACGGAACCAATTAAGTAACCACTTTCCTCTCCTTTTCTAGACACCAGTTAAGCAGTCAATCTCGATCCGGTCCAACTCTTTTGGGTGCCTTGTCCTATTGAGCTCGAGTTCCTTAGGGGCTGACGTCTAGTTAATTTTAAAATTAAAGGCTTGGGTTAATGCAAATGAAGGATGTGGTTTATGGGCCAAGGAAGGGATGAAACTCCCACCTTATCTTGATTAGGGGTTTGTGCCCTTAAAATTAATTATGAAAATGCTATGCAACAAGCAGATGTCAAACTCTTGAAAAAATTAATCTACTTACTTTTTTTTTTAGATTTTTGTGGTTAAGTTTCTAATTTCCTAATAAATTATGAGATGTCAATGAAATATTTTAAGTTTTGCAGAAAATAAATTTATCTAAGTCAATCTAAGCATAAAAATAAATAAAATATTTTTTTTTTTTTTTTATTTTAATTTTTTATTATTTTATTATTTTTTTTAAAAAATTAATTATGTTTTATGGAAAGTGTCTTAGGGTTTTCTTCAAGTTTTTTTTAAGTTACGTTAAAAAAAATTGATTAGGTTAAAAGTGGGTTTATGATCAGAAGGAAAATAATTTTTTATGTTAAAAAGAAAATAAAAATTTAACAATTAAGGTAAATAAAATAAAATCAATAGAAAATTCGTGATAATTTTTTAAAAAAATTTAAATTTTAAAATTTTTTAATATTTTAAATTTTTAATATTTTTTTTCAAAATAACTACACTTAAGTCCCCGGCAACGGTGCCAAAATCTGATGCGTGTCGTAGCGCAACGATTAAAATACCTTAATTTTACTAATAGATAGCGAGAGTAAGGGATCGAATCCACAGGGACTTTAGTGGTTATCTTGAATTAAAATTATGCAATTAGGAATTTAAATAAATAGATAATGAGAATAATTAAGATATGATCTATCTTATGAGAGCACGGCCCGTACCCATAGATCACGGCCCCGTCCCTTTTAAGAATAGATCAGTCAAGAATTATTTTCACTTAAAAAGAATTTACTACTAAAAACTAAACATAAAAATCTTCTATCCTGAGATCAAAAGGAAACAGCATCAAGAAGGCATCTTTGAATATGCTTCCAGACTAAACTTCCCAAGATCCTTGCTTCCTGAATCAGATTAGTGCAACCACCAGTGCTTCCTAAATCAGATTAGCGCAACCACTAGAACTCTGAAAACGTCTTTCTGCCTCACGAATGTCTCTCCTTCTTTCTCTGTTCGGGATTGCTCTCCCATCTGCC
Organism: Calamus simplicifolius; assembly: GCA_900491605.1. NCBI lineage: Eukaryota > Viridiplantae > Streptophyta > Magnoliopsida > Arecales > Arecaceae > Calamus > Calamus simplicifolius. Next base: position 1,008,555 of record UESW01003960.1, read on the forward strand.
CAACCAGAACTATTTATAGATGCTCATATGTGGAGAGGACGCGAAGAGAATGCGGAGAAATCATGGAGAGATCATGCCTATCCGTTTCCATACCAGACGCGGCTTCCTAACTGTTTCAGATCTGATTCGAAGCTCGGACAAATGTAGACGATTTGTTTGCTTGATCCATTAATGCGGAGAAGACGCAGAGAGATCATGAACATCCATATTAGATGCTCGGTTTCTTTGCGTGTTATGGAGAATGCATTGATTTCCTTCCAAATTTGAATTCTTTCCCGATTTGGCATCCGAACGACACATGAAGAAATTTTGGAGAGATAACGGACGATTCTCCTTCCAATTTGAAAGTCTTCAATCCAATTTATTCCCTAATTACTTGGTGGAGTGATGGGATAAGAAGGGAAGAACAATCAGAAGAAAAAAAAAAATGAATCTGCGATTGAACTCGGCAATTGGTTTACCGAGTTTGCTTTGAGATGTGTGCAGATAAAGATAAATCCTTGTAAATTTAATTTTGAGCTCATTTTAAGTCCGATTTGAGTGTTGTTTACGTCGTTGGACTCCTAAAATTGGGCTCTTTAAGTTGATAAGGTTTTACCTAAAATATTATATAAAATATTTAAATATTAAATAATAATAGGTACTTTGACTTATTAATTAATAGGTTTATGATGATTATTTGTGCGTTTATCATCTTGAAGGAGATTAATTTCTTAAAGGTAAAGTTAAAAATTTTGAGACCAAAGCTGAATGGGTAGAATATCAGATGAGATCCAATGAGTCTGACTCGAGATGCAACAAATGAAGTTGATCACTGGTCCACATCTCTTTCTAGGCTGAGCCGACTCGTGGAAACCTATATCACTCTTTCTGCCACTTCAGCTCCTGATGCTTCATTTTCACATCTACACCTCTGGTCTCCTCCAACTCAACCTTCCAAGGACATGCCAGGACCCTCTAGAAAGTAAGATGAATCCTCAAACAAATTTCTTCTGATGATGATGAGAAGTGAATGTATTTGTTTCAATGATGAATGTTTATAACTCTACTTTTGGTGTTGTATAACTTAAAACTATGCCATGTAATATCTGTATTGACTTTACTTGATTTTGTAATGCTATGTATGACTGTTATAAATATGTATGAATGTTCACATTATCTTTATGTATTATGCTTGAATCTATTGTAAGACTCTTCAGTCTTTTTTTTGATCAATGACAAAAAGGGGAAGAAGAATGTTGCATACATTAAGGGAATGGAGAAAGTAATAACTCCATATATTCAGGGGGAGTTTACTTATTCAGATTGACAGGGGGAGAAAGTAATATTTTTATATTCACACTCCTGTTTATTCATAATACTTCCTATATTTCTCTTTGCATGCTTAAGGGTTTTGTCATCATCAAAAATGGAGAGATTGTTGACCCTAGATTGATTTTGATGCTTACAAAATAATTAAGCAAAGACTAATTATATTTATTAAGCTTGTTGCAAGAAAGTTCAGATGCTTTACAAGTAAGTATCTTCATGCAATTTTTTAAGGGAGCATACTTCATTTTATTTTGCCACCTGATTGCTATCAAATGAATATCTTTTGCCATGGCCGTTCTATTGGCTTGGGAGTTAGCTAATTAGCTAGCTTGCTCTTCCATCTAGCTAGCTGGCATGTCAATTAGCTAACTACCAAATTGTTTCTGTGGCTTGGCTGAACGATTGTTCATTTGAGCTAGCTGGTTAGCTAGCTTGTTTCTTTGTTAGCTAGCTGGAGTTCCATTTTAGCTAGCTATGGTGCCTGTTACAGTTCCTAGCCGAGCCTTATCATTTTTGAGCTAGCTGATTAGCTAGCTTGGCCTTCTTCTGAGCTAGCTGGATTTCATTTTTGTTAACTATGTTTTTGAATGCTTCTATGCTGGCCGAATGCTTTGGGTATCAGTTAGCTGATTAGCTAACTTGACTTCCCTGTTAGCTAGCTAGCTTGCCTTTTAGTTAACTATCATTACCTGATTCTTCACTTGGCCGAACTCCCCTCTTTTTTAGCTAACTGATGAGCTAGCTTATGGTTCTCTTAGCTAACTAGCATACCCTGTTAGTTAACTACTTTACTTTGGAGCTAACTGATTTTCTTTCTTAGCTAATATTTTTCACAGGGACTCCAAGCCGAGTGGATGTTATTTTCAGTTAGCTGGAGAGCTAACTTCCACCTCTCAAGCCATTTGATTTCATTTTGTAGTAAACTAGAGAGCTAGCTACCTTTTGGTTTAGTTAGCCGAAAAGTTAGCTGCTTCTCCCTGGGCATGTGATTGCTTTTTCTTAGTTAGCTAGTGAGCTAACTATCCTGGCTGGACGCCTTCTTGTTTTTGAGTTTAGTTAGCTGGGGAGCTAACTATCTGTTGGCTAGTTAGCTAAAGAGCTAACTACCCACTCCTCTGATGGCTAAAACTGAGCACCTCCTTTCCATAGTTAACTGGGGAGCTAACTACCATTTCTTGGCCTCTCTTCATAGTCGTGTGGATTGCTTGCAAATTAGTTGAAGAGCTAACTATCTTTTGGCTTGGTTAGCTAATAAGCTAACTACTTATTCTTTGCTTTATCTCCTGGCCGCATGCTTTACTTATTAGTTAGCTGGGAAGCTAACTAGCTAATGCTTTAGTTGCCTAAGGAGTTACCTGACCCTCTCCTGGATGGTTATTTTGTCGTGCGATTTCAAGTGAGCTAGCTGGATAGCTAGCTAGGGCTCTTGCTTGCTTCCTGGCCGATCGACTTCAAGACTTCAGCTACCTAGAATTAATTTCAGTCAGCTACCTCTCAAGCTTTTAAGCGTGCTCTCTTTCTCTCTCTTTCTATTTTCTTTTTTATTTTCAGCTATATTAACTTTTGATCTTTTGAATTATGGCAGAGATCTTCTTTTCTCAAATGGAGTCATGCATTCAATGCTTAAGGGAAAATAATCTCAACGGTTATCTTTTCTTTCCGTTTTTCTTTTCATTTGTTCCTAATGTATCTAACGGATATTTTTTTTGATGGATTGTTATAAATAGCTGGGATTAGAAGCACAACATGACGAATTAAAAAAAAAAAAGAAATACAAGAAAAAGAAATTCAAGAAAAAGAGCTTTTATTGCATATTTTTCGGAGTGGTTGAAAGCAAATTGCTATGCATTCAAAGATCATTCATTACTCAAAGGTCGTCCAGATCCATTAAAGTCCTCAAGCAATCAAGATTTCAGCTACCTCTTGTTCATTTATTGCTGAGGATATTGCTTCAAATTTGTAAAGTATATCTTGAATATTTGCTCATTGTAGGAGCTACTCATTCTTATATTCTCTAAACTTTTATAAAAGGGTTAGAGTTAACCCTTTGGTTCTTGTTAGCTACCTTGTGCCGTTAAACAAGAGGACTAGCCTGATAAGGCTAGGGGTTGGCTTCCTTAAGCCGTTAAATAAGAGGACTAGCCTGGTAAGGCTAGGGGTTGGCCTCCTTATACCGTTGAACAAGAGGACTAGCCTGGTAAGGCTAAGGGTTGGCTTCCTTGTGTCTTTGAACAAGAGGACTAGCCTGGTAAGGCTAGGGGTTTGGCTGCCTTGTACCGTATAAACAAGAGGGCTAGCCGGGGAAGGCTAGAGGTTGTAATCGTTGTGATACGATTAGTGGAATTCCCAAAGGTTTTGGGAAGTGGATGTAGGTGCTGAGTTTGGCACCGAACCATTATAAATTCTTCTGTATTTGTAGTTGTTTGATTCTCCGTTATTATTATTCTGTGCACTTCACTACACCACTGCGAAACAAATTTAAATTAGTGTTAAAGCACATACCTGCATAGTAATTAATTTTTAATTACCCAATTCACCCCCTCTTGGGTTGCTACATCTGGGCAACAAATTCATTGCATCAGTTTCATCATTCAAAATTATAATCAATCATTCTAGACTCATACTCATGTCTCTAAGACCTAATAAACCTAGTGCTCTAATACAAAACCTTGTCGGCACCCCTTCTGGCCAACAGTGCAGGTGGCCTATGCAAATCGAATAGAATTCTACTAGCCTTTATGTTACGCACCATAAAGTATAAGTAAACTTCATTCAATTGACACGGATCACCAAAGAAAAACTCATCCTGTTAAAAAAATTATATTTTAACCTGCTCAATCTTATATATAATCATCATCATAACATAACATAATTATCTTATTCAAACATAATATTGATTCCATACATAATTTAAGCTCGCATTCACAATTGATTTCACAACCCAAAATCATTTCATTTATATAAATTTAGTCTTTAATACATTATCAGGTGACCACTTTATACATTCACATATACATGCCCAAATATTTCATCTTTATATACATATCACCTGGGACACATCACCAGATTATTAACATATATACAATTATATGTACAAGCCCAAAACCTTATCTTATATACACATCCTGTCTATAATACATCACCAAGTCACCAATACATACATCCAGATATACAAACCATCTTCCAACTCTACATATACATTTGCCATTAGATACATTTTTGTTTGCTTCACAAGGGACAGATATAGAGAGCAGCTAAAATCCACGTCCAAAACCCAAACTAAGGCAAAGGCCAACCTTCTAATCATGGTAGCGAGCATACTGATATGAAATAAAAATATGTCAACAAGAATGGGATAAGATCGAAGTTCTAGTGACTGGATAACTATTAACCTTGAAAAAATTGAGAACATGAAACATCATTTAAATAATAGCACCATATAATATGAATACGTCAAAGTACACATTTTAACATGATAATTGAAAACATAAAATAGCTTATACTTGCAACAATTTATCAAACTGAAATATAAATACAGTATCAGTCATTTTTCTTTTGAAATATAAACCATGCATGAGACTTTGCTTTATAAAATATGAAATCTCTCTTTTTCTATAGCCCAGCCTTTATATTTGGCTTTCAAATCCCCACTGGGATATACATTGCCCATTGGCCTTTTTTTTAATACTTTTCTCCACCAGGGATATGTTTGGCCCATCATGCTCTTTTTACAACACATTGCATGCTTTTCAAAAGTTGCCTACCAATATTTTTTTTTCAAATCCAGATGCAAGATTTTCAAATTTCATGATGCTGGGATGTGTGCATGCCTCCGAGGTACCACCCTACAGTCGCCCTCCTAGAGATGTACTCTTATCAGGTGTATGACTAGTTAGGATCCTGCACTTTGGTGGCATCCCTCACTACTCATACGGTTCCACTGCGGTGCTTTATCCCTTGACTCTGGAACCTAGGGTTCTCTTTTGCCCCCTCGAGTTATAGTAACCAGCTTCACTGAGCTATGATTCTTTGCCCCCATGGGCTGCTTGTATCCTACTCTACTAGGCCTGGTCTAGCATGTACTCACCCTTAGCCAAGGGATCATTGTACTATCGAATTGCAAGGAGGTGCCACTGGTTTTGTAGTGTGCAATGTTCATGCTACGATACACACTACAGGGTGATCAGCCCCATAGCTGTCCGATGTTCTGTATACTACATGCTCTAAAATACATGTTCCTTTTCAATAACATTTCCATACATATATGCCATGAATACAGCTAAAACATAGATTTTTCTTTGAAATACATGCTATACTATTAAAATACTGTAATATCATACAAAATACAAAATACAACTGTAAAAATGTTAAATTTATTTTTTATAGAAAATCTCAATATTTGTCCAAGATAGGAGAGGCCTTTTATTTCTTTAAGGTTACTATGTTTATGCTAGGGGAGCTCTTACTCTGCAGGTGACCGCATCCTTACTCTCCAATAACACAATTATAAAAACCCTTTTGCTTCTCATTGTGAACCTTGATCTCACAAAACTGATCCTCAAGCACCCTCAAGTCCTTAGCCTACACTGGTGGTAGCATCAATATAGTCTTCAAGAAACTTATAGCACACTTACAATTAAAGTCTGACTAGTCCGTTTAAGTCCTGTGAGGTCCCATAGTTTAATAACTCCAAATTGGCTTTTACAACAATGTCGCTTTTAATACTCTATTCCAGGGTGACCCTTCATTGCCAATGTTGGAATATTTTCAAAACACGTTTTTGAAAGCCTTGGTGATTAGCTTCGTAGATTATTTGAATTTCCTTTCAGAAGGTAGCATTGGTTAGACTTGGGCCCCATTAAGTGGCATCTGCCATGTGAGTCTAGAGATATTTCAGGGAACCAAACTTAATTTGCTACATAATTCTCTTTGCTACTGCTCTCCAACGCACCTCATCCAATCTAGGCTAACTCCTCAGCCAATCACAAGTAGACATAATCTAGGCGCCTACCATGAACTTACTCCCTGTTTCCACTGAAACCAAGGTCTCGATATTTTTAATAAAGCCCTCATGCTTTTTTAAATAAAATCTAGAAGAAATTTTGCAAAGCCTGCACCCACCAAAATTTCTTCTTTCCAACATTATTCAAGTGGGACTAACAACTTATCAAGTCATCAAAAAAATCTCAATATTACATAGATATTATTTGCATTAAAATATTTCTTAATAATTTACAAGAAATAAATTTTTTTGGATGTTACACTATATACGCTATTTGATGGGCCTCTTTTAATATCTCATACCTTAATTCTCAATCAGTTGAATACAAAGTCAGTCAATCTCTATATCTTAATGAACCATCCTCACGTGTCCAAAATTCAGATGATTCTTGACTCTACTAAATTTTATTTTCCTCCAATTGTGGATCACAAACTTGAGCAACTTCCATTCTATCTATCAAAATATGATTTATTTGAAGACTAGCTAACTACACTCTAGTATTGTGTGGTAGCACCTGAACTATTTGGCATGTAGATCAATCAATGTTTTGCTTGAATTGAGTCATGTTGTTTCTCTTCTTTTTTTTGAAAAAAAAAAAAAATCCTTCTCTCTTTGTAGCTCATCTTATTTGGGCTCTTTTCTATAGTTCCACTCAAAAATGATAGTTATTACTACCCAAGGATTGAAAGGCGCTTTAACCTCCCTATCTTGCACTTTTGTTTAGTATTTTGTTAATTTAGTGCATACATGTAAACCATATCTCCAAGGTGAAATCATTTGTAAATGATTTTGGTTGACATGAATGCACAATTTATAACAAAATAAGTCAACATTAAAGACATAAATAAATGTCTCCAAATAACCCACCCAAATTTTAGATGATAAATTGATCATTAACATTTGTTTTGATTGGCATTCTATAATTAATCTAATTGGTGCAATTACTCTCCCACACATAGTTTTTGCATACTATTATATGAGTTTTATTTGTACGCATTTGCTTTACATTTTGGAGTTAAACTTCTCAAACTAATATTGGGTAGCTCATATTTTTCATCCAATATAGGCCGGATTATTAATAGTGTATTACAATTTAAATTATAATGTTAAGAAGTTGAGATTATGTAGCCTTAAAAATTTAAGTATAAATTAATTGATAACAAATAAACTTAAGTTACAAACTTTTCTTTCTCATCCGCCTATTGGGTATCTTAATTTGCTGTAGATCAATCACTTTTGTAAATTTTTTTTTAGAAGGCGTAGGTGTATGTCTTTTTTGGATTGAAAACATAAATCTTCAGCTGATGGTCAAACCGAAAAAAATAAACGGAATGCTAAAATTTACAAACAATGAGCGCACGATTTCTTGGAACATGGAAGGCCAAATCCTGTCCATAATTTCAAGACTTATACCATTCGATACGCACCCCCACTATTATTATAATTTCGGCTTCCCTTGTATAACAGGAAAAGATAACGGTAAATAATACTCTTTTTTTTTCATTCTAGGACGAGTCAAGTTCAAAATATTATAATACAAAAGTTGAAACAAAATAGGAGGACAAGTATCGCCTGCTTCCAACTTCAAAACTCAAAAAGATCCACAACTCTGGTAGGTCAACCGCAGAGTTAGCTTTCCTATAGGTATACTGATCAGGACGCTCTGAATTCTCTGAAGATGGATCGGATGTCGATGATCAAAGAGTTAAGCGGCACACATATACTAGGATTAGCCAGCAGATGACAATGATAGAGTCTCCCTCAATGATAAGATAACGAGCACCTAGAGACGATGGCCTAGAAAATCTCAGCCCAAGCTGCCAATAGCTCAGCTAGAGGCATAAAAATCAAGATGACCAAATCGTCACAACCAACAGCTCTTCATTCAGATCATATATCAAAAAGTTAATCCAGCAGATCTATCTCGAATACTCTCATCAAATTATACTCTTTAATTAAGCGTATAACCGTTCCATTGATGCGCTGATTAAATTTGAGACGGCGCGCGGCCGCTTTCACATTCTAAACTCCGTGAAACCTTTGAGGGACACACGCCGTGAATCTCGCCGTCCAATTTCCCTACGTTTCAGCAATTCAAGATTCAACCCGCTGATGCCGTCCTCTCATAAAACGTATAGCTGGAGCCCACTCTGAAAGAATTTTCTTTTATGGGGGAGATAAGTCCGCTTTAAGTTATGAAGCCTCCGTGATGTGGTCCCTCGATGACAAACTAATGAAGCCAATACTTGTTACATGGCACCCTGTGGAAGCCCTCCAAAGATAAATTTTTTCCTTTTTTTCTTTTGATAAAAAATTTTCATGTCCGGCATTCATTGATAGTGCATGACTATCATGCACTATAATACCGTGCTATATATATATATATATATATATATATATATATATGATACTATATTGTGCTATTAAATGGTTAGATGAAATTTGCTTCACCTGCCAGCATCTTTTATCTTGAGTACGTAACATGAAAGTTCATAATAATTTTTTTTTTCTTTTGTTAAAACCTCCTTTCCGACTGTACCAATAAATCTAGTTGTCCATTTCGATACATTTCGAATATTGCTGATGTCATCTTCACTCAACGCCAACTCCTTGAACGAAATTTATACGTTGCCACCATTTATCCGAGCTGTAAACACTCAAACGTAGACGTCACTACCATCCATGTTCATGTATATAAATTCCTATGCGACATTAGTCAACAAACTCCACCTGGCCTTCTACCATCATGCCCGAAGAGAAAAATCCCACCTTCATTTGATGTCAAATACAGCGGTAGGTTTTATTCGTGCTCGAAGTTATATGATAGATATATATATATATATATACTATTAATCTATAGTCGGAGGAATGGCTGGCAGATATCCATGCATTTTGTGGTTCCATGCTTTGGATCAATGGCTGGCGATGCGTGGAGGGATCGAAAAGGTCGATCAAGTAGCCGACCGGTCTTCTTCCTCCACACGTATCTTTTGCCTACTGAAACGCTTGACACTTTGTGAAGCATTTTCCGTTGTTTCTTTTTTTTCAAAGAAAGAAAAAACTTTAAACTTTGTCAGGATCTTCTTTCGCTTTTGTTTGCTTGTCGCCACCTTTTTCTCCTGGGCGCTGATGTGCAGACCAAACCATCTCTCGGTCAAGGGGAAATGACAGTGCCTGAAACCGAAAAAGAGCTTCCGTTTTGCGTCGTTTTATGTATATCCCATCGTTCCCTCTGCTCTCCGCCACCGACGAAGAGGTCGGCCTGTATATATCACGTAATAAATAGTTTTCTCCGCTCCCTGCAGCCGGCCGTTCTCTCCATCTCACTTCCCTTCCTCCCCTTTCCCATTCCCTCTCTCTCTCTCTCTCTCTCTCTCTCTATCTCTACAGCTACACTCCACCTTTCCAACCAAAATCTCCCCAGGTGTCAAAAACTTGGCACCGTCCCAAAACGCCTCCCTCCTTTCCCTTCTCTATTTCTCCCCCTCACTCTCCCACGCCTCTCCCAGTTCACTTCTCTCTCTTTCTCTCTCTCTCTCTCTCTCTCTCTCTCTGATCCATGATGTCCTCAGACTCGCCACCTACCTCCCCTAAGGCCGCCATGGCGAGACCACCCGTCTGCAGGCCCCTTAGGCCAACCCTCCTCGCCGACAGCCTGGTCTTTATCGCCGGTGCCTTCTCCGCCCTTCTCCTCTTCTGGATCCTCTCCTCCTCCTCTCTCTCTGCCACCCCCACCTCCTTCTCCTCCAGCTCCACCGCTTCTTCGTTCCCCACCTCCTCTTCCTCCTTCTCCCCCTCCCTCCACTCTACCAATCTTTCCATCTATCCCGACCTCTTTAACGACACCGACCCCAACCTCCTCCGCGACCCTCCCGACTCCACCTTCTACGACGACCGCACCCTTTCTTACACCATCGACGACCACATGTTCGATTGGGACGTCAAGCGCCGCCACTGGTTCAGCCTTCACCCCTGGCTCTCCCCCGCACCCGGCGGCCGGGAGCGCATCCTCATGATCTCCGGCTCCCAGCCCAACCCCTGCCACAACCCTATCGGTGACCACGTCCTCCTCCGCTTCCTTAAGAACAAGATTGATTACTGCCGCCGTCACGGCATCGAGCTCTTCTACAACAACGCCCTCCAACACCCCAAGATGCGCACCTACTGGGCCAAGATCCCCATCGTCCGCGCCGCCATGATCGCCCATCCGGAGGCCGACTGGGTCTGGTGGGTTGACTCCGACGCCGCCTTCACCGACATGGACTTCCAGCTCCCTCTCGAACGCTACCAGAACTACAACTTCATCGTCCACGGCTGGCCCAGCGTCGTGTTCGAGCAGAAGAGCTGGGTCGGCCTCAACGCCGGCGTCTTCCTCATCCGCAACTGCCAGTGGTCCCTCGACTTCATGGATCGGTGGGCCCGCTTCGGCCCCCAGGATCCCGAGTACGAGCAGTGGGGTCACCGTCTCAAGAACGAATTCAAGGACAAGGTCTTCGTCGAGTCCGATGACCAGTCCGCCCTCGTCCACATCCTCCTCAATGAGCGAGACGAGTGGGGCGACAAGATCCACCTCGAAAACTCCTTCTATTTCGAAGGCTACTGGATCGAGATCATCGGCCGGCTTGACAACATGAACGAAAGGTACTTGGCCATGGAGCGGAGGGTGCCGCCGCTCAGGAGGCGACACGCCGAGAAGGTCTCCGCGGTGTACGGGCGGATGAGGAACGACCAACTGGATCGCGAGGGGGCGGAGACGGGGCAGTCGGGGTGGCGGAGACCGTTCATGACGCACTTCACCGGCTGCCAACCCTGCAGCGGAGACCACAACAAGAAGTATTCCGGCGAGAATTGCTACCAGGGGATGCTCCGGGCGCTCGACTTCGCGGATAATCAGGTGTTGCGCCTCTACGGCTTCAAGCACACCAAATTGGGAGCCTACGACATGACGCCGCTGCCGTTCGATTATCCGGCGGCCGGGTGACGCCGACGATGGTGGTCGCGGTGGTGATTAGAATTTTCGTGATAGAATAATAAATTTCCTGCTAGAACAGTAGAAAAAAAAAAAAACAGAGCTGATGTACAGTCTGTACCCCCGTTATGGTGCTGTTTCGTTTATTTATTCGATTTTATTTTACTTTTCGTGGGAATATAATTCGTTTCCTTTTGTGTCTAGTTTTTGGAAACCATGCTGCTCGGAATCGGGAAACGTCACGCATTTCATGAATAACTTCGTTTTCAAATCGAATAATGCGGGTGGTTTTTTTGCTTTTGGAATAATTAATTGCATCTTAATTGCCAGAACAGAACGCGGTCCGCGTGAAAGGAGTAGACACGTGTCATTCGAGTCGCGTTGGCATCCGTTCCTCGAGACACGTGCCGCGCACCTGATGGACACGTGGACAGCAGATTTCCGACCTGTGTTTGGTAAAGCGAGGACACAGCATGCAGGAGATGTCTGTGGACTTTTTTAAACTTTTAATAAACATTAAAATGATATTAAGCTTAATATTTATTATATTTTTTATAGCCTCGGACCGGTGATCCTACGGGATAGATTTGATATCAGGATCTTTTAAGATACTCTATAATCTATCTAATAAGATTTATCATGACTGAAGTACAATTAAACTGCTATTTTAAGCGGATTGGCCAATATATTTTAGAATCAAACAGACATCAAATGCAATGATTGCGGGACATAGGAAATCTTCCCACCTGTGGTCAAAGCTTGGTTTTGAAAATCTTCTCCCATGACCGAGGCTTTCACTGCCCCGTGTTAATGGCAGTGTTTTAAAAAACGAATGATGGATCCAATCACAAATTAATCATATTAAAATTAATTTTATATAATTTAATAAAAATTAAAAAAATTATTGTATCAATCAAATTTTAAATCAATTCAATTTAATTTTTAATTTTTTTTAATTTTTAATTTTAATTATTTTATATTTTATTATTTTATATATTAAAATTAAAATTTTAAAAAATTATTTGATTCGATAAAATTAATTTATTCGATTGAATCGCTCCATAATTCAAATTAAGTCAGTTCGGTCTAATTTTTAAAATATTAGTTAATAAATATAATAAAAAATTTCTCAAGTACTGGCCATTAATATTTTTATTTTTTAAAAATAAATTATTAATTATTTTAAAATAATGGTATTTCTGTTTTTTTTTTTCGTATGGGTGGAAATCTTGGCCAATTCGATGGTTTGTACCGCGATTGACGGGCCCCATGCTGTCTCCATCTTGCTGTTCTTTAGGATCTACCCATGTTCATATGTTTCGCCTATTTGTTTTATATTACACCGTACCGGCAACAAACGCTACTTGAAGAGTACTCAGAGATTTGGTACATGTTTTCTTAATAATAAATGCAAGATCAATCTGGGACCGATGATTTAATTGCATTTAGTATCTCATACATGACTAGAATTTGATTAGGAAAAAAAATGAAGGACGCCTGTGAGAGAGATTGATGGAGACCATTGCTCATAGGATATATATAAGATTTCTTTAAAGGTTTCAACTGAAATGTTAATCCTAAACTCCGATCCATCCCATCCCCATTCAATCTTCTGAAGTCTTTACCTTATTAATGCTTCTGATCTTTTACGACATACAGCTAAAGCCGTCTTCAAATATTAATTCATTTTAATACGATGGCTACATTTTACACACATACATACCCCGCAATGTAAATGATTTATTATATGAAAAAGTTTGTAGGGCGTTCAAACACTCAGAATTTTCGGTTGAAAGCATGAGCTGCTTTTAACAGCTAAAAGCTGACTTTTATACTATTTGTATTTACTTTAGCCCTTAATTGGGCTGACACAACTCTATAACTCTTAAATAACGCATTAAAATTATATAAGGCTTGAGCCTACTTTTTTTTTTTTTTTTTTTCAAGCAATGAAACTATTAATCAACAAGTAGGCTTTTTGGTATGAAAATTTCTCTAGCTACAGCAATCTACATTAAAATTATTTAACCAAGTTATTCATACACTCATAAATTTACTAGTAAATTGCCCTAGCTAATCTAGATCTCTCCTCTTGCACCCATTTAAGTTTTTAAACCATATAAATTCTAAACCTATGCTATAATACAACACTGCTATGCAAGGCTTGAGTCCATTGATCTATGGGCTTCCAAGCAGTAGAACGAGCATGAAATCAAATAGGCCATGGTTTATGAAAAAGTCTTGCGATGCAGAAGTATGCGCATCATGTGTTTATGGTGCATAAAAGAAAAATTATACTTAACACACACAATATATAAGCATGCAGTCAATCATCATATGTGGCACGTGCAACCTGCATCATATCCGGTGCAAAAAGTCCTTTCCTTGATTTATTAATCTATATATGGGCTCCCAAGTAGCAGAACCATCAACAAATTGAAAAGGTTCTATTGATCTATGGGCTCCCAAGCAATGGAACTATCAGCAAATTAAATAGGCCTTCTGGTACAGCCACGTCCAATTTTTAAGGCCTGATACTGTAACTATCATGCCCTAAGTCTTAAAAGCTCTTAATTGATAACACTCAACCCTTGCATAATTTTTAAGGCCTCGCCTAAGTTATGCATTGGTGACACGTGTTCAGCCTAGCTAGTTAGGGATTGGGTGTGACAACTTGAGTTGTCTTTTTCATATAGATATCGATTACTCTAATTGATGCATATATTTTATATATTAATATTATTTTTCTATATTTGTTTATTATGATTAGTAGATATGTAATATTACTTTATATTGAATATGTAACTGCATATGCTTGGCATTAAGAGCCAATCTAAACTCAATACAACTTTGAAGAATAACTAATCAGATTTCAAAGCAATGAATTTACGTGGTTCGATCATGGTGATCTACATCCACGGGCAAGGCAAACAAAATTCCATTATCAAAAAGGAGGAGGAATTACAGAAGTTTCACACGTATATATATACGCCCCAAAAAAATACTTCCATAAAATAAACCCTAGCGGACCGGTTTGGTCCGGGCCCAACAAGAATATCGGGTCGGGTCAAAAAACCGGGCCCGATATATAAATTCAAGACATATTTAACAAATCTCCACCTTGGCTTGAATTTAACAAACTAGAAGTTGAACATATTCTCCCAGCATCCCTAAGCCTACGTGAGCTAACTCGGTGTAGGAAACAAGGGATGCAACGAAAAACATATCCACTTCAAAACAAAAATAGAACTTTCATTCACCTCGCCACCAAGCCCCAGAAGGAGCAAACCTCAAACAAGCATGCCAATCAAGTCCAAAATAAACTGTTTATCTTGGTCAGCAATATGATCTACTAATTTCAACTCCTGGAATACCTTCCTTTTTCTTAAAGACCCATTTACACCCAATGGCTCTTTTTCTTTAGGCAATGGCACCAAGTCCCAAGTCTGGTTCTTGTGAAGTGATTCCAGTTCTTCAGCCATAGCAACAGTCCACTTTTCTGATTCCGAACAAGTAACAGCTTCAGTATAAGTAGATGGTTCCTGAATACCCATATCTTCTGCTGTCGTAAGAGCATAAGCCACCAGATCAGAAAACCCATATTTTTGAGGGGCTCGAATCTCCCTCCTTTCTCTGCCAGTAGCAATAGAGTATGGCTGCTCCACCTCATCTAGAGCTTCCTCATCTGAACTAGAATCAATAGTAACAATTTGCTCGCTCAAATCATTTTGAGAGCCTTTTTTCGAAGCTCGACCTGAACCTCCACCTCATTTGTATCACTCTCATGGTTTCCTGCAGACTCATCAACAACATTCCTTTGATCTAGCATAAACTTTTCATTAAAAGTAACATCCCTACTAATAATGAATTTAGGTGAATTAGGTTCTATGCACCACAGACGATAACCCTTCACGCCATCAGCATAACCAACAAAGATACACTTCTTTGCTCTAGGTTCAAGTTTACCATCCTTAACATGATAGTAAGCAGGGCATCCAAAAACCTTTAGATTTGAATAATCACAAGGCTTACCTGACCACATCTCAAAAGGAGTCTTGCATTCAATTGCTGTTGAAGGAGAACGATTAACCAGATAGCAAGACGTGTTAACTGCTTCAGCCCAAAAAGCCTTTTCCATGCCAGCATTAGAGAGCATGCATCTTGCCCTCTCCAATAAAGTTCTGTTCATCCTTTCTGCCACTCCATTTTGCTGTGGAGTGTACCTGACTGTACGGTGTCGAACGATACCTGCATCTGCACAGAATTCATTAAAATCACCACCACAGAACTCAAGACCGTTATCGGTCCTCAGACGTTTGATCTTCTTCCCTGTCTGATTCTCAACAAGGGCTTTCCACTTCTTGAAGGTTTCAAACACTTCACTTTTTCTTTTCAGAAAATAAACCCAAACTTTTCTGGAATAATCGTCAATAAATGTCACAAAGTAAAGAGCACCACCCTTAGATGGAACCTGTGCCGGTCCCCATAAATCAGAATGTATGTAGTCGAGTGTACCCTTCGTTGAATGTGTGCCTGTACTAAAACTGACCTTGCACTGCTTGCCAAGAACACAGTGCTCACAGAAATCTAGTGAGGTTGTCCGCTCACCACATAGTAAACCACGTTTACTCAAAACTGTCATGCCACGCTCACTCATATGGCCCAAACGCATATGCCACAATTTTGTTCTATCATCAGCAGAAACAGAATTTGCTGTGCCAATCGAAGAACCCATAACTGTGCTACCCTGTAGATGATACAAGTGATTCACCTTGTTTCCTCTCATCACAACTAGATTGCCTTTGGTGACTTTTAGAGCTCCACCTCCACCTGAGTACATACACCCAATGGAATCCAAACAGCTCAAAGAAATAAGGTTTCTCTTTAAGTCTGGTATGTGCCTAACTTCAGTCAAGGTTCTCACAACTTTGTCATGGCACTTAATCTGAACAGTACCAATTCCCACAATTTGCATACTGCATCATTTCCCATAAAAACTGATTCACCATTCAATGGTTCGTATGTGGTGAACCATTCCCTATTTGGGCACATGTGATATGATGCTCCTGTATCCATTATCCAAACATCGTTTGAAAACTAACAACAGAGCATGTCGTAAGAACTCTGTCTGACACACTAGACTCATCTTTCTCAGCAACATTCGCCGCATCTTGACGTTGACTACGTTGCTTATCCTTTCTCTTGAGCACAGGACAATCTGACTTGTAATGTCCTTTCTTGTGACAATAGTAGCACTCAATGTTCGTCGTATCTCCAGGTGGCCTAGATTTTGAACGACCAACAGATTTCTTTCTAAAAGCTTTATCCTTCTTCTTGGCCCTACCTCTCACGAATAAACCATCTGCCCTGTCTCCACTAGTATTTCCATTCAATTTTGTTCTCAATTCTGCAGAATTCAAGGATGCTTTAACATCCTCTAGAGTTATGGATTCACGTCCATAAAGCATCGAGTTCACAAAATTTTCGTATGAGGCAGGCAATGAGCATAACACGATCAAAGCTTGATCTTCATCCTCGAGTTTAATATCTAGATTTTTCATATCCATAACAATCTTATTAAACTCATTCAAGTGTTCCTTAATAGGCGTACCTTCTCGCATCTTTAGGGTATAAAGACGCTGCTTCAAATAAAGTCTTGATGTTAAAGATTTCTTCATGTAGAGACTTTCCAGTTTCTTCCAAAGATCGGCCGCTGTTTCCTCATCTGCGACTTCTCGCAAAACATTGTCTTCTAGAGACAACTGGATCGCACTATGCGCCTTCTCATCCATCTCTTCAATCTCAGCCGTGGTCATGTCATCTGTATAACTATTATCCAGTGCTCTGACAGAACCCTCTCGCTTCAATAAAGCCTTCATCTTTATTCTCCATAATCCGAAGTTGTTCTGTCCATCAAATGGTGCAATCTGAAACTTCAAAGATGACATCCCAAAATTTCTAAGAACGAAACGATCTTTCTGTTTTGATTGAAGAAGAAGAAGAGATCCTGGGAATAGCTTCACGGACGGAAACAGAGGAGGCTGAAATCCAGTGACTGAAAGCAAGTTTGATTTGGTCTCGGCAAGATCCAGCAGCAGGCAGAGATCCGATAGCAGCAAGATCCAGCAGCAAGGAACAACCCGTCTCAAGAAAAGATCACACGGACAAATTAACCGCACGTTAGCGGCAGCAAACAAAGTCCCGGCCCCCAAAAAAAAAAAAAAAAAAAAAAAAAAAAAAAAAAAACTCTGAACCGCACTTAATCTGAACCGCACGTTAGACGGAACAGAGGAGCAGCTCTGCGGCAGAGTGGTGGCGCCTCGCTCCCAGCGGCAGGGCTTCGCCCGATCCTTTGGGGTTCCTGAGAGGGGCGGAGAGGAATAAGGAAGGATTCAAACCATGAATGGGGTTCCACAGCCGTCGCCCAGATCTGGTTCTGCTCTCCACGAAGAGACAGCAAAGACAACACGAACTCCTGACCCAGGGAGTATGACGGAAATCCAAAACTCCACGCTCGATTGATTCGAATCCAAGAACCGGTGCGGAACAAAAGAGGTCAGGGATTCTTCTCGTGGGGAAGTTCTTCAATTCACGGCCCCTCGCGCTGCCAGTTTGTTGCGTTGGAGCCGTTGGAAGAAACAGAGGAGGCGGCAGTTTGTTGCGAATATTGGAAGTTTAGGGTTTCAATTTCTGGGATCGAAGCCTGTCGAATAGAGTGGTACAAGTGGAGAAAAAAGAGCTCAGGAAGAAGTTTTCTTCCTTTATTTCACGTGCACAGATCAAAATCCATTGTTCCTTTTCTCCGTGCCTTGATGGGGAGGACGGTGCCAGAGTCAGGGACGATCGTCGCCCTCCAAGCCGTCGCCGCTTGCCGCGCCTCCTCCCGAATCGTTTCGCCCAGATGAAGAAGACCAAGGCCGCTGGGCAGGGTTTCCTCCCTTTCCTCTGTCTTCGTTCCGCCCAGATGAAGGAGATCTTCTTGCCGATGCTGGATTTCCGAAGCTGTTCGCTTATGAAACAGCATACCTCACACAACCAAAAGAGTTGCAGGCATTCGCACCAATCCCATCAAGATCCTAATATGCAAATCCCCATATCGCCGCATAAGCCCAAATCTTGACAAAGAGTGTCCCTCGATCCTGAACGAGATCGAGAAGATACAGATCTTGACAAAGAACGTCCGTGAAGAGGACGAAGGAAACAGGGGAGGCGGCAGGTGGTAGATTAGGGCAACTCTTTCCCTTTTTTTTTTCAACAAAATTTTCGAACCAATGCTCTGATACCAGTTTGTTGCGGAAATCAGATCAATAAACAAATCAAAGCAATAAACAAACAAAGGAATTTACGTGGTTCGATCACGATGATCTACATCCACGGGCAAGGCAAACAAATTCCATTATCAAAGAAGGAGGAGGTCTCCAAACCCTTACAAAACCCCTTACAGAAGTTTTCACATATATATATATACTCCCCAAAAAATACTTCCATAAAATAAAACCCTAGCGGACCTGGTTTGGTCCGGGCCCAACAAGTATATCGGGTCGGGTCAAAAAACCGGGCCCAATATATAAAATTCAAGACATATTTAACAATAAGTGTGATGCTCGGAAGAGTTGCACCCTATATATCAATGTCCAGATGTCTGATAGTGATAAAATCTGTGACTGATTGTTGGATCTTACATGAATGATCTAGGTGCTTGTGTCCAATAGTCAGCCTAATAAATTGGGATGAGTTATTGCCAGAGGCGTTCAAGTTTACTGTACACCACTCTAAAGTTTATTGTCTCAATGTCTTTTTGGTGCTTACTGCATTCAAAAGGCTTCATGGCGTGATATGTCTTATTAATAATTTCATTCAAAATAAGTTCAAGTTCAAAGAGGTTATTCCAGATAATATGAATATTCCATTCTCATCAATCCATGGGTAAAGGAGGGTGATCCTAAAAACATTTTGCTCATTTAAAAATTAAAAATTTTAATATGTAATGTAGCTAAATGGTGAAGCTTAAAGCCTTATCAGATATACCATTTACTTGTGCCATATGTTCAAGGGAGTTTTAATTATTAGAAAAATCTTATTTGAATTTGGTAACCAAATTTGATCAGAATTGATGGATTTGTTAATATATATATATATATATATATATATATATATATATTAATCCTACTTCCACTGTATTGGGCTTGCTAATAGATACTTTCTCTTTAAAAAAAAAAAAAAAGGATAGAAAAATTTTCGCTCAGTAAACCAAGATTCAAACACTAGAAAGGAATAACTCCTCCAATTCTATGCCAACCAATCAAATGAGGAGACAAAGGAGAAAAACCAAACAATTCATCTACAGTTAAACTCAATGTGAGAAAGATTGAATAGGAAGCACTGAATCAAGTTTGGTTATTCTTTAAAAAAAAAACAAATTTATAGAATTATTTCAAATTTTATGATGAAAAATTTAATATTATGAGTTGAATTAATCTACATGACAAATAATTTTAGAAAATATATTGATCAAGTATGTGACATTTTACTTAGGCCTAACATTAAGTTTTGGTGTATCGAATAACATATTATTTTGATTTAACATGATTGAATTGTATATATGTTTGAAAACTAATGAGCTTTTAGAACATAATATTGTACACAATTAAAATTTCATTTTGGAATAAATAAATATCTCTAGTCTGACTATGGCATTCTATATATTCAGAAGTTAATGTCTTTTGGACTTTGTTATGGTCACAACAATCTTCAAGGATATAATTGTAAGCAATTAAAATATTTAAAAATTAATTTTGATACAAATATTTTCAAATTAGTGAATATCTTTTCTCCAATAATAATTTTTTTCCCTACAATTTGTAAAATTATTTATCTTGCAAATTTATGATAATAATTGTATGTATTGAAGTATGTGCGTGTATGTACTTGATCTAACCAGAGATATAAAAGTAGCTTACCAAGCTGTTGGCCCACCCTTTAATCCCATATCATTTTTCAGATGTTGAAAAAATGGCATGGATATAGTTTCAAGCTAGATGCTGAAGAATTTAGGGTTCTAGGTGATATCTTATTCCTTGACGTAAATTTATATAATAAAAATATATATGACTTTGATTATAAAATTATTCTAATAGAACTTTTTGATGCTCAAATTTTTACCGCCACCACCTGCATTTTATATGTGAAAATTTTGTTTTGAAAATAAAGAATTATAACCTTTCATATCCTATGTGGAGCCAAATCGTATAGGATGTGCCGTGCTCGTCAATTGCCCAGCTCACGCCAAAGTGTTGAAGAGTGGCATTAACCTTTTCCAAATGTCTCAACCGTGGTTTCATCCATGGTTTCATCCATCCAACTTTAGTCCGCTATGGCAAAAGGCTGTATGTAGAGTTAATGGCAGGCGCTTTCCTTCGCCAGCAGGACTATACTTCTACAATCCGTGTTTTGTTCCTTATCTATTTATCATGGTTTTAAAAATGAGAGCGGGGATCGATCGAGGCCATTCAATCAAAAATTGTTTATCAGTTCGATTAAATGTTATTATTAAAGTTAACTTTATATTATTCGGTCAAAATCAAAGAAAAATTATTGAATCGATCGAATTTTAAAAATCAACCCAATCTCATTTTTTAAATTTTTAATTTTGATAAATAAAATTAAAATTAATTTTTTTAAAAAATATTTTAATTTTTTATTTAAAGTAATATTATATTTTATTTTTTTATATTATTAAATTAAAAATTAATTATGACATCATCTAATTCAATTAAACTGATTTATTTGATCGAATCAATTGACTAACAATTCAAATGCCAAGCCAATTTGTTGTCTTGTCCGATTTTTAAAACATTGCTATTTACTATCCATAATTCTGAACACTCAATCTGTATCTAGAAAAAAGTCTTTCTGCATCGAGGTTCGGTGTAGAAAGCGCACATCATGTACGATCATTGATCGCACATGCATGCATATGATGGGCACGATGATCCAATAAGTCATGGCATATATTCACATTGGTCGCACACGATGCACGCTTTCTGCATCGAACCGGGTGCAGAAAGACTTTTCCTGCATCTAGTGACTTGGAACAAGGTTAGTGAACCAAGAAGCCTGGCAAGTCAAGTGTTCAGAGTATTGGCCATTGCAGGACGTCTGTAATGGGGCAAGCGGCTGGGAAATTAACCACGCAACCTGACAACTTAAGGAACAGATTAATTCAGTATAATTTGTTCTGGATTACCTGGACTAGCCAGGCCCAAATCCAATCTCCTTGCAAGGTTAATTTCCCTCATTACCTGTTCTCTGACATTTGGTGAGGAGAACAGGGCGGCTGACTTTCTCTCAAACCTGACCACAGCACTTACTCTCTATAACCCAATAGCATGATGTTAAAATTCAGAATATTAGATTAGTTGATCTGGCTTGGAAGTCGACCCACATGCCTTGCAAGCTTGTCCAATGATTGCCTGTTTTGATAAATTTAAGAGCTTAATCCATTTCAGACCAGGTTTTACATTATAGACATTGAAATCAATAAGATTCCAAATGTAGAAGCCATATGCTTGGCTTGATTTTGGTCAAAACTAGGATTTGGGTTTGTTGACGCCAAATCACCGTCCTCGACCGTCCGCGAGCATCCGATCGCCTCCTCCAGCGAGCCCGAGATCCTTCAGCGAGCTCCTTACGTTTGGAGGCCTGCAAACAAGTCCCGTGAACCGGAGATTCCGATGGGGACCCTCCGACGCTCAAGTCAGTGCTCTGGGCAATAGCCGTGAGCTTGAGGAAGCTCGAAAGAGAGAAGAAGAGAGGCTTAGAGCCATATTCTCTGTAAGCAAGAATGAGCCTTGAGGAGTGTAGTGAGTTCTCAGTTACCTGGTCGGGGTCCCTCTTATCCTTTTTATTAGTGCTTAGAGCCTGTCAGTCTTGGGGCATGATCACTTGCCAGAGCATTAATTGATGGCAGCAACAGTGGAGCCTACCTCCATGTGACATATCAGGTTGCAGGCCGTGTCCCATCAGAGTAGGTGGCTGCAGCTGGTTGGCAGGTGCTATTTTGGTTTGGACAGCTGTCGCAGGCTATTGCAGGGCGTGGCCGACCGTTACGGCGCTTGCCAGACGTGTCCCCTACATCGCCTTTTGCAGTCCTTGTAGAGCATTGATTATGGAGTGCTTGCATGGTACTATTCATGTGCAAGGCATTGTTCATGGCTGAGGCCGAGGGAGCTGCAGGGTTCGAACCGAGGCCGAGTGCTGTGGAAGCTTGGTGCCGAGGCCGTACGAGACCGAGGGGGCAGCTGAGTGCCGAGGGGAGCTTAGTGCTGGGGCCGAGGCTAAGGGAGAAGTCCAAGGCCATACGAGGCCAAGGGAAGGGGCCGACACCGAGTGGAAACTAGTCCGAGGCCGAGGCCGAGGGGTGCTTAGGCGCCTAGTGCCGAGGCCGAGGGGAACAGGTCCGAGGCCGAGTGGTGTGGCCGAGGCCGAGGGGAAAGTCCGAGGCCGAGTGGCCGAGGACGAGGCCGAGTGCTATGGCCGAGGCCGAGGCCGGATGCTGGGAACTGACGCCAAGGCCGAGTGGAAGAGCCGAGGCCAAGGCCGAGGCCATGCGAGGCTGAGGGGAGCTCAAGAGCCGAGGCCGACCAGGGCCGAGGCCGACCGGAGTCGAGGCCGACTGGGGCCGAGGCCGACCGGAACCGAGGCCGAGGGGAACAGGCCCGAGGCCGGTGCTGTGGCAGCCGAGGCCGAGGGGAACAGATCCGAGGCCGAGTATTGTGGTAGCCGAGGCCGAGGCCGTGTGAGGCCGAGGGGGCGGCCGCGGCCGAGTGGAAGAGCCGAGGCCGAGGCCGTACGAGGCCGAGGGGACAGCTGAGTGCCGAACAGAAGCTAGCTTCGTACAGAGGAGAGAGAAAATGTGGCAGACGAGCAGGAGCTCGGAAACTTCTGGAGGAGCTTGGGAGCAGCCGCGGGGAGAACCCTGAAGCCGAAGGCTGAGGGAAAGACTGAGGCCGCTTAGGAGGAGAGAGAAAAGGTGGCAGACTTGGGAAGTCCCCTCTGGACCTGTCGGGACCAAGGAGGAAAGGCTGATTCGTCTTGGCCAAGCCAGACGCTGTCATTGTGACCCATGGGGCTCACTGGCCCCATCAGATGCCCCCCACACTCCTTGAGCTTGGGTGTCATGCATCAGCTAAGCGAAAGGAGTGTAGAGCTCTTCATCTTTGCTCTTGTCCTTTCATGCCTGCTTCAGTTCTGATTCCTTCCTAGTGGAGAGAGCTTTTTTCTTTTGCCTTGCTTTGGATAATTTTCGTTCGCCCGTTGGCTAGCTGAGGTTAGCCAGTAATCCTCTCCCAACGCAGAGTCTGGAAGTGGATATCCGTCAACTGTGAGTTGGAGAGTTGGCTTCTTCTAACTGTGAGTTGACTTTGGGTCTTCAACTTCTGACATGAAGTTTGGATGTGGGTGCCTGCCAGCTAACCGCTGAGGCAAAGATAAAGCCGATGAGGCTGCAATAATGTCATTGAGGCATAGATAAAGCCGATAAGGCTGCGATGATGCCACTGAGACAGAGATGGCGCCGCTGAGGTAGAGATAAAGCCGTTGAGGCTGCAATAACGCCGCGGAGGCAGAGATAAAGCCGTTAAGGCCGCAATAACGCCGCTGGGGTAGAGATAAAGCCGATGAGGCTGCAATAATACCGCTAAGGCAGAGACAGCTGATGAGGCTGCAATAATGCAGTGGAGGCAGAGATAAAGCCGATGAGGCTGCGATGATGCCACTGAGGCAGAGATGATGCCGCTGAGGCAGAGATAAAGCCGATGAGGTTGAAATAAAATTGCTGAAGAAATAGAGCCGCGGGGGCTGAAATAAAATTGCATCGAGTGTTTATGTGCCGGTCCGGGAGGTGACTCGAGTGGGTACAGGCTGTTAAGGATTTGAACCGACTCGGGGGCATATCCTAGCCGGACTGAGTGGTATCTGTTAGCCGCGATGCCACCGAGCTCCTTCGGAACTGCCTCAAGTGTTTTGTGTTGGTCCGGAGGTGACTCGAGCGGGTACGGGCTGTTAGGGATTTAAACCGACTTGGGGGTGTATCCTAGCCGGACCGAGTGGTATCCGTTAGCCACGATGCTGCCGAGCTCCTCCATAACCGTATCGAGGGTTTCGTGGCCGGCCCGAGGGGTGACTCAAGGTCGCTAGAACCATAGGTCTTGAACCGCCGCGGGGGTTTCGTGGCCAGCCCGGGGGTGACCTTATGATCGCAGGACCATTGAGAGCCTTTTGAATGGTTTGTTTTGTTGGTTTTCCCATAATACATTCAGATGCTAATGAAAAGAAACTTTTTCTTAAAGTATAGTGTACTTAGCTTTTTTATTGAAGAAATTTATCTCCTCCTGCTTCATTTGGGGGGGCTTCATGTTTGTGGCGTTTGGTGCCAATGCTGAGGGGAACAGTCCGAGGCCGAGGGGGAAGTCCGAGGTCGTGCGAGGCGAGGGGGTAGCCGAGTGCCGAGGGAAGCTCGGTGCTGGGAGCTGAGGCCGAGGCCGTGCGAGGCCAAGGGGGCAGCCGAGTGCCGAGTGGAGCTTGGTGCTAGGAGCTAAGGCCGAGGCCATGCGAGGCCGAGGGGGCAGCCGAGTGCCGAGAGGAGCTCGGTGCTGGGAGCTGAGGCTGAGGCCGAACAGAAGCTGGCTCCATGCAGGGGAGAGAGAAAAGGTGGCGGACGAGGGGAAGGCCGAGTTTCCAAGTCCGGATGCCGATTGGCCATTGGCCATTGAGGCAGAGTTAGAGCCGCTGAGGCTAAAGTGAAGCCGTTGAGGCTGTGATAAGGCTGCTGAAGTTGTAATGAGGCCACGAAGGCAGATGAATGGAGCCACTGAGGCTACAGTAAAACCGCATCGGGGGTTTCGCGGCCGGCCCGAGTGGTGACTCGAGAGTTGAGAGTCATCAGGTGCCTTTTTAATCCCGAAGGATGACCTGAGAGTGAGAGTCACCATGTGCCTTTTTAACCCCGAAGGGTGACCTGAGAGTTGATAGTCGTCAGGTGCCTTTTAACCCCAGAGGGTGACCTGAGAGTTGGAAGTCGTCAGGTGCCTTTTTAACCCCGGAGGGTGACCTGAGAGTTGAGAGTCGTCAGGTGCCTTTTTCTTTGTGCCAATGATCTTTGCTGCCGACGTTGGAGTCAGTCTTTGGCCTTTGGTGCCGAGCTGGCCTCGGTTTGAGTATCGATGGTACATCAGGCTTTGAGTGCCGACCGGAGTCGGGCTTGAGAGTGCTGATGCTTCGGGTCGGCTGGGGCCAACCTTGCTGGACTCGGTCTTCGAGTGCCGACCAGAGTCAGGCTTAGGGTGCTGACGCTCAGCCGACCCTGTTGGACTCGGTCTTTGAGTACCGACCGAAGTCGGGCTTGGGGTACGCTTGGGGTCGGCTGAGGCCAACCCTGCTGGACTCGGTATTCGAGTGCCGACCAGAGTCGGGCTTGGGGTGCCGACGCTTGAGGTCGGTTGAGGCCAACCCTGCTGGACTCGGTCTTCGAGTGCCGACCGGAGTCGGGATTGGGTGCCGATGCTTGGGGTCGGCTGAGGCCGACCCTGCTGGACTCGGTCTTTGAGTACCGACCGGAGTCGGGCTTGGGGTGCTAACGCTTGGGGTCGGCTGAGGCCGACCCTATTGGACTCGGTCTTCGAGTGCCGATCGGAGTTGGGCTTGGGGTGCCAACGCTTGGGATCGGCTGAGGCCGACCCTGCTGGACTCGGTCTTTGAGTGCCGACCGGGGTCGGGCTTAGGTGCCGATGGTACATCGGGCTTTTGAGACGCTAACGCGAGGTTGGTCTTGAATGCTGATGCAGAGTCGGTCTTCCCTGCATGACATTTTTAAGTGTCAATGAAAGAAATACTATCTTAAGTGCAGCATACTTAACTCTTGCATCACCCCTGTTTTCCTTTTGCGGACTTGAGCACTTTCGCCCACTAGTGGTCTACCCCCCAGGGAATCAAGTTGGTTGGAGTAGAGGTACCGCTACCCTTACTTGGGCCTTTCTCTGCATCGCCGTCCGTAGGAGATAACTGCTTGGGCGGCGAGTGGTGGCTCTCTGAGCTTTAAGTCGCTGATGAGCTTGATGACGGTGGACCTCTTGCTGGAAAGATTCCGGCAGGATGAAGGATGGCTGGCCTGGGCAGTGACCAAAGAGCGAGTGGAAGCTTTTGCTCGTTGTTGCGTGGTCATGAGATGTTGCCTCTGAAGCTTTTGCTCAGCTCGTTGAAGGTGCCCCCCAGCATAACTGGCGAAAGCTTCTTGGATTCTTGTCATCACTACCTTTATGATCCATCATTTTGATAAAAAAGGGATGAGGATCTGCAAACCAGCATCGCTGACCCCCCTACCTGGCATGCCAATCTGTTGACGCCAAATCATCGTCCTCGAACGTTCGCGAGTGTCTGATCGCCTCCTCCAGCGAGCCCGGGATCCTTCGGCGAGCTCCTTGAGCCTCGAGGCCTGCAAATAAGTCCCTGGGGCTAGAGATTCGATAGGGACCCTTCGACGCTTAAGTCAGTGCTTGGGCAACAGCCGTGAGCTTGAGGAAGCTCAAAAGAGAGAAGAAGAGAGAGGCTTAGAGTCGTGCTCTCTGTGAGCAAGAATGAGCCTTGAGGAGTGTAGTGAGTTCTCAGTTACCTGGTCGGGATCCCTCTTACCCTTTTTATTGGTGCTTAGAACCTGTCAGTCTTAGGGCATGATCACTTGCCAGAGCATTAATTGATGGCAGCAACAATAGAGCCTACCTCCATGTGACATGTCAGGCTGCAGCCGTGTCCCGTTAGAGTAGGTGGCTGCAGCTGGTTGGTAGGTGCTATTTTGGCTTGGACAGCTGTCATAGGCTGTTGCAGGGCGTGGCCGACCGTTACGACGCTTGCCATACGTGTTCTCTATGTCGCCTTTTTTCAGTCCTTGCAGAGCATTGATTATGGAGTGCTTGCATGGCATTATTCACACGCAAGGCATTGTTCATGGTCGAGGCCGAGGGGGCTGCAAGATCCAAACCGAGGCCGAGTGCTGTAGAAACTTGATGCCGAGGCCGTACGAGACCGAGGGGGTAGTCGAGTGCCGAGGGGAGCTTAGTGCTAGGGCCGAGGCTGAGGGAAAGTCCGAGGCCATACGAGGCCGAGGGAAGGGGCTGAGACCGAGTGGAAGCTGGTCCGAGGCCAAGGCCAAGGGGGGCTCGGGCGCCTGGTGTCGAGGCTGAGGGGAACGGGTCGAGGCCAAGTGATGTGGCCAAGGCCGAGGGAAAAGTCCGAGGCCGAGTGTTGTGGCCGAGACCGAGACCGGATGCTGGGAGCTAAGGCCGAGGCCGAGTGGAAGAGTCGAGGCCGAGACTGAGGCCATGCGAGGCCGAGGGGAGCTCGGGAGCCGAGGCCGATGGGAGCCGAGGCCGGCTGGGGCTGAGGCCGACCGGGGCCGAGGCTGAGGGGAACAGGCCCGAGGCCGGGTGTTGTGGCAGCCGAGGCCGAGGGGAACAGATCCGAGGCCGAGTGCTGTGGCAGTCGACGCTAAGGGAAAGAGCCGAGGCCAAGACCGAGTGGAAGAGCCGAGGCCGAGGGGAACAGATCCGAGGCCGAGTGTTGTGGCAGCCGAGGCTGAGGGGAAGAGCCGAGGCCGAGGCTGAGTGGAAGAGCCAAGGCAGAGGCCATGCGAGGCCGAGGGGGCAGCCGAGTACCGAGGGGAGCTCGGTGCTGGGAGCTGAGGCCGAGGCCGAGTGGAAGAGCCGAGGCCGAGGCCGTACGAGGCCGAGGGGACAGCTGAGTGCCGAATAGAAGCTGGCTCCATACGGAGGAGAGAGAAAAGGTGGCAGACGAGCAGGAGGTCGGAAACTTCTGGAGGAGCTTGGGAGCAGCCACGAGGAGAACCCTGAAGCCAAAGGCTGAGGGAAAGACTGAGGCCGGCTTTGGAGGAGAGAGAAAAGGTGGCGGACTCGGGAAGGCCCCCCTGGACCTACCGGGACCGAAGAGGAAAGGCTGATTCGCCGAGGTCAAGCCCAGACGCTGTCATTGTGGCCCATGGGGCTCACTGGCCCCATCAGGGTTCAGATTATATTGCCTAGCTTGAGCCAATTAAAATAAAATTGCATTCATGGATCAAGTTTAGGTTAGAACTGGTCCTCAAAAGGTCATAGAACACCTAATGTGGTTATAAGTCACAAATATCATTATAGTCTTTTGCTTTAGAGTCGTTTGGTTCGTGATAATCTATTTTCATAATATAAGGTAAACATGTAAATTGCCATGTTTATCAATTAATGTTCTAAATGGTAATAATTGATTTTTAATAATCTAAGATTATCATAAATAAATCTGATATTCATATGAAAGATGAATATCTATGATCATCAAAGCTTGATAAACTTAAATTATATTTTGACTTTTATATAAATATTTAATAATATTTGTTGATGCTATTTTTTAGTTAATCATATCAACAGATAAAATTTATTTGAAAAAAAAATTGAACTCAACCTTTGCATCAAGTAATCCTTTGCAAATAAAAATCCTCGCCTAAGAAATCAAGAATCAGCCAAGGGGCCAGATTAATCTTACTCAGACCAAAGTTTCCTCAGAAAGGAGCACTCCTAACCTAAGAAGATTCTATTTTATTAAACAAACTGCTTGTTCGATAACAAAAAGAAGCAAAGTCCTATTAGCCTTAAGATTAGGTTGTTACCAATCTGACCTAAAAAAATCATTTTTTACCTACTTCTATAATAAAGAAGAAACGATTCTTCTATCAATGGATGAAAGAGGAACTTCAAATAAAAATTTTATGCCCATATCAAGCAAAAAAATACCACCATCCTTTGTCACTTGGGTTTTCTCCTCAAAAGAGTTTGATGTTCGGCCAAATTCCTTTGAAGCTGACAAAAGGGATTGCTCAGAAATAAAATAACTTTATCAGATATGAATCATATCATCGGAAATTAAAGTTAGTAAATCATTAGCCTCAAGCACAAATATGCTTGAAGCCAAAGGAAATCCAGATCCTAAGCAAATCACTTCCTTAGTAACAAATATGGCTATCTAAAATAAATAAAAAAAATTAAATAAAGTGAAGAAAGTTACATAGAAAATATAAGGACCAAGGAAGGAGAACCAAGGAGGATCGAAGAAACAAGACTGAGAAAGACTAGAGAAACTAAGAAAAACTCTAGAATAGCAAGTAAGAGTGTAAATGATTTTGACTGTCTTCACCTTTATAGAAGAGAAAATAATGAATGATAAGCTCTAAAATCAAAGAAAAAAGTCAAAAATAACTTTCAACAACCTCATTATTGCCGTGGAAATCCGTTCTTCGACTCGGGTGTGCTTTCGGCTTCGGATCCAAACTTCGATCTCGACGTCCAGGGTGGAACTGCAAGACAGTCCGTACTTGCAAATGATTTCCTTGGGGTTGTCCTCTGTGGGGGACCCTTCAATGCCCAAGTCAGTGGAGATTCACAGCAGACAGATGTGAGGAAAAGACTTGTCACAGAAGAATCTTCCTCCAAGCTCTCGATCGGAGCTCTAACGGAGTAATCAATTCTGTAAAGCCAAGTGAATGTGTAGAAGTTTTTGTAAGGTGATTCATGCATACCTGAGAGGTTGAAGTGCTGTGGTATTTATAGAGGATCACCTGATTCCCTGGGCACGTCGTGGGGGCCGAAAGTTGTTATGATTTGAAACGGATTCGAATCGAGTTTGTTGCGAGATCAGTAGGATCTGTATCTTGTCAGTTAGAGGATCGATGGCTAGGAGAGCTGGCTGATGCTTTGGGATTCCATGATTGCGTAGGCTCTAGGACACTCCTGGTATGATTCTCTATTTGGAATCTTATTCTGTTTCAGCGAATAAGGACTCTCTCGTGCTGGATTCTGCAGAGGCATTTTGAGTGCTTCGGTCTGGCCGAGGCAGAGGACAATTTGGTTTTCCGAGGCATAAAGGCGGCTCGAGTTATCGAGATATAATCATGGCTCGTGATGCCGAGGCATGGATACCTTGACTTACCGAGAAATAAGAATGACTCATATCGTCGAGGCATGGATACCTCGGCTTACCGAGAAATAAGAATGGCTCGTATCGCCGAGATATAGGTACCTCGGCTTACCGAGAAATGAGAATGGCTCGTATCGCTGAGGTATGTGTTGCCAGATATAGCAACCCAAGAGGGGGTGAATTGGGTTATTAAAAAATTAATTACTATGCAAGTATGTGCTTAAACCCTAATTTTGATTTGCAGCGGTGTAGTGGAGTGCACAGAAAGATAACAATAGAGAATCAAACAACCACAAACACACAGAAGTTTATAGTGGTTTGGTGCCAAACTCAGCACCTACATCCACTCCCCAAAACCTTTGGAATTCCACTAATCGTATCACAAAAATTACAACCTCTAGCCAAACCAGGCTAGCCCTCTTGTTTATACGGCACAAGGCAGCCAAAAACCCCTAGCCAAACCTAGGCTAGTCCTCTTGTTTATACGGCACAAGGAAGCCAAATCCCCTAGCCAAACCTAGGCTAGTCCTCTTGTTTCAAGGCACAAGGAAGCCCAAAATAATCAGGGTTAACACTAACCCTTTTACAAAAAGATCAAGGAATGATAAAGAGAAGCTCCTACAATGAGCAAATATCCAGAGTATACTTTACAATTTTTGAAGCAATAAACTCAGCAATAAATGAACGAGGTCGAAGTAGCTGAAGTCTTGATTGCTTGAAAAGCTTCAAAGATCCGGACGACTTTTTGGAGTAATGAATGAATTTGAATGCACAGCAACAACCACTCAACAATATGCAATATAAGCTCTTTTCTTGGATCTCTTTTTCTTTTAAACTCTCTTTTTCAAAATCATCATCGTGTGTTTCTAATCCCACCTATTTATAATCATCCAACAAAAAAATATCCATTAGATACATTAGGAACAAATGGAAATAAAAACGGGAAGAAAATATAACCGTTATAAATGTTTTCCTTAAGCATTGAATGCAGATCTCCATTTGTGAAGGAAGAGCACTGCAAAGATTCAAAAATCAAAAGTTAAATGTAGCTAAAATAGCAATGGAGATAGAGTGAGAGAGGAAAAGCAAACTCAAGAACTCAATGGTAGTTGGCTGAAAATAACTCCAGGTAGCTGAAGTCAAGAAAACATTCGGCCAAGAGATAAGCAGCAAATCTCAGCTAGCTAGTCAGCTAGCTCACAAGAGAGGCCACGGCTAAAAAAATCATCCAGAGGCAGCTCCATAGGTAACTAAAATGGTTGCTAGTTAGCTCTCCAGCTAACTAACAACAAAAGTAAACACAAGGAGAAAAAGGTGCAGGGCTCTTAGTTAGCTCAGCAGCTAACTAAGCAACAGATAGTTAGCTCTTCAGCTAACTAACAGCAAAAGTAATCGTCAGAATAAAGAGGTCGTGCAATGCTAGTTAGCTCCCCAGCTAACTAAAAATGTAAAGCTCTCGGCTGCAATGGTTACAGGTAAAGGGAGTTAGCTCAATAGCTAACTAAAGAAAAGTCAGTTAGCTCACTAGCTAACTAAAGAAAAGTCAGTTAGCTCACTAGCTAACTAATTTCAAAAAAGCATAGAAACCACCCAGCTTAGTTAGCTCTCCAGTTAGCTAAGCAGAGAATCCAAACAGCCAGAGAGAGAGGGAGTTAGCTCTTCAGCTAACTAAATTTTCAAACCTCACGGCCACAAGCTCACCCGTGAAAAATAGTTAGCTAAGCAGTTAGCTCCAGGATAAAATAGTTAGCTAAGCAGTTAGCTAAAAGAACCGCCAGCTAGCTAGAAGGTCTGGCAGCTAGCTTAACAATTAGCTAAAATTTAAGTCCATTCGGCCAGGTAAGTTAACAAGCAACTGGAGTTAGCTAAGATGAATTCCAGTTAGCTCCAAGGCATCCCAAGCTAGCTAACCAGCTAGCTAAAATCAAAGAGCGTTCGGCCAAGCACTGTGACGAGCACATTAGTTAGCTAAAGAAACTCCAGCTAGCTAACCAGCTAGCTAAAGAGTTAAGGACGTTTAGCCAAGCACTGAGTTAGCTTTCCAGTTAGCTGAAAGGTGTGCCAGCTAGCTAAATGGAATAACAAGTTAGCTAACCAGTTAACTCCCAGGCCAATAAAATTATCTAAGAGTGAAGTACTTTCTTACCAGTCAATTTTGCACGCAGATACTTACCTGCAAAGCGACCGAACTTTCCTGTATCAAACTTAGAGTTGCCTAATAGTTTTGTAATCATCAAAATCAATCTGGGGTCAACAATCTCCCCCTTTTTGATGATGACAAAACCTTTAAGCACATAAGGAGCAAATATGGAAGTAGACAGGAGTGTAATCAGAAAACATTAACTTCTCCCCCTGTCAATCTGAATAAGTGAACTCTTTTCTCCCCCTGAATATATGGAGTTATTATTTTACTCCATTCCTTAATGTATGCAATATTCTTCTCCCCCTTTTTGTCATTAATCAAAAAGAAGTTTGAAGAGTTTTGCAATAAATTTAAGCATAATATATCAAGGAGATGTTATCATTCATACATAATTAGAGCAGTCATTCAGATCATTACAAAATAGAGTAATACAAACATTACACGCCATGGTCTTAAGCCATAAAGCATAGTTATAAACATGCATTACATAAACAGTACCAAGTACGGTTATAACATAAGTCAAACATAATTACTTGTCATCATCAGAAGAAGAAATATGCACTGAAGAAACATTTGGCTTGTTTGAAGATCCAGGCTTGTCGGAGGAAGGCTGTGTCGGTGGAGTCCAGAGGTGCGGATGAGAATAAGAAGCATCAGGCGCAGAGGC
Organism: Calamus simplicifolius; assembly: GCA_900491605.1. Lineage (NCBI taxonomy): Eukaryota > Viridiplantae > Streptophyta > Magnoliopsida > Arecales > Arecaceae > Calamus > Calamus simplicifolius. The sequence goes on from UESW01003960.1 coordinate 1,041,658, forward strand.
AGCAAAAAGAGTGATGTAAGTCTCATGAGTTGACTCAGCCTTGTGAAGGATGCGGTCCAATGGTCGACAGCGTTTGCTGCATCCCGGGTCTAGGTCTCGTGGATCTCATTCGGTATTCTACCTACTCTGCCTTAGTTTCAAAATTCTCAAGCTTACCTTTTAGGAAATTAATCTCTTTTAGGATCCTTCCATGACAGATTCATTGTGATGAAAAACTCTTCCATTGAGAATGTTCACATCATGGACAAGACTTCAAGAGTAAGTTTAAACTGAGACATGTTCTTAAAAACAGAAGAAATATGTGGTATGAGAGTCTGATCATTGACAGAAGAAGCACTGTCTCCAGAGCTTCGACTAGAAGTGGCAAGGGTCAATTCATTGATAATGAGGCGAATTTGATCATCACTTATACGAACGACAGGAAGAGGAGCAGGAGCTTGGTTGTCATTGCGATAAGAAGGTCCAGGAGCATTCATATTGGGTGGATCAGATTGAAAAGGATTTTGATCATCAGACATAGCAGCAAGGTAAGGATTCGGATGGTTGAAGTCAAAATTGAAGTTCTGAGGAGAACAAGCAGATTGAATCACAGTTGGCGGTGGCATACTAGACTGACCAGTTCTAGACCTAACCTTTAACCAAATACCATCCCGTTTGGCAAAGTCCATACGGTGCAGTGAATGAGCATTAAAAACGTCAGAGTGACGTAATGCCACTGCAGTTTCTCCCTTAAGCTTAATATTGAAAAACTCAAATACATAAGTGAGAAACATTCCGTAGGGCAATGCAGCCTTAGATCTAGACAAGGATTCTTTCATTACGGTCATCATTAGTTGAGGTAGATCAACAGGGTCTTCTATTAAGATGTCATACATTATACATATGTCCCTATCATTTACTACATTAAACGAACCAGCACGAGGGGCAAGGATTTTGGCGATGATACTAGTGAAATAATCTATTTTCTACAGATAACATGTTGGCATCTAAAGTTTCAATATTACTAGCTTCACTATCATCAATATTAAGGATTAAACCTATTTTATATCCACGTTCACTGGGTAGGACTTCTAAGAAACCATCAGATGGAATATTAAGAGCACGTCCTAACGTTTTGCAGTCTAGGTCGATTTTAGTCTTTTTCACGAAGGAAGAGATAGTCCCACTACCAAAAGAGATATTTTCATAAAATTCCCTAATAAGCTCAGGATAAATAGGTCTCTTGGTAGATAGAAGCTTATCCCAACCTTGATTAACTAAAAGTTTTCCAATTTTAAAACCTTCCTGTTCTAAGAAGTTAAAATCAACTAACCTTCCATGAGCAAAGGATTTAGATGCAAGAAGGGAGTTGATATGAGATGAAGAAGTAGAAGACTTCCGGCGAAGATCGGCACAATCGTCATCTCTTGCGATTGTCTTCTTCTTGGGAGCCATCAACTATCTTCAAGATGGATTGATAGAGAATGGAAGAAAGGATTGATAGGTTGATTGATGGAATGAAAGAGAGGATGAGAATGAGAGGAGGAGTGGTGAAGACGCTTGGTTGAAGTGAGGAATGTTTTGAAATGAAACGGTTGGAGGAAAAAAAGGTTATATAGGGAAAGAGCTTGATGGTTAGCTGGCCAGGTGACTGTTTGGTTGCCTGGTCGGTTAGCTGCCATCAAAAGAAAAAGCTCAAATGTCGGTTGGTGGAAGGAATTAATGGAAGTTATGCTTCATAAAGATGAAAAAGCTTTGCAGCATACTCAAGCATTTAATTTGATAGGATGTTCCCTTTAATTGATTTGATTAAAAGATGTCACATCAATTAGATATCATATCAATTCATTAATTGATTCATTAAATGGTTGGATCAAACATTCCCAATTCTCTTCTGATTTCATAAAATTTTGTTTCATCAAGAGGCTTAGAAAATATCAGCAATTTGATTTTCAGTATTTAAAAATTCAATAACAACATTTCCATTATTTACGTGATCTCTAATGAAATGATGTCTAATTTCAATATGTTTAGTTCTGGAATGTTGAATAGGATTCTTAGTTAAATTGATTGCACTTGTATTATCACATTTTATAGGTATAGCTTTTTGTTTAATACCATAATCTTCTAGCTGTTGCTTAATCCATAAGATTTGAGCACAGCAACTTCCAGCTGCAACGTATTCGGCCTCGGCCGTAGACAGTGCTGAAGTTTGCTTTTTGCTAAACCATGAAATTAAGTTAACACCTAGAAACTGGCAAGTTCCAGTGGTTGATTTCCTATCTAATTTACATCCAGCAAAGTCTGAATCAGTGTATCCTATTAAGTCAATGCTAGATTGTTTGTCATACCATATACCTAAATTTACTGTTCCATTTAAATATTTAAATATTCTTTTAACAGCAAGCAAGTGTGATTCTTTAGGATTGGCTTGATATCTTGCACACATGCAAACACTAAATAAAATATCTGGCCTACTAGCAGTTAATATAATAATGATCCAATCATGCCTCTATATAATTTTAAATCAACAGACTTTTCAGAATTATAAGATTCAAGTCTACATGATGAGCTCATAGGGGTACCGATACTCTTGGATGTCTCCATGCCAAACTTCTTGATCATTTCTTTGGTATATTTGGATTGGCTTATGAAGATCCCATCTTTGCTTTGTTTAATTTGTAGTCCGAGGAAGTAGGTCAGCTCACCCATCATACTCATCTCGAACTCTCCCTGCATAAGCTTAGCAAAGTCTTTGCACAAAGAATCATTAGTGGCACCAAATATGATATCATCAACATAGATTTGAATAATTAATATATCTTTATTTTATCTTTTAATAAATAAAGTTGTATCCACAGTTCCTCGAATGAAATCATTACTAATCAAGAATTTGCTTAATCTTTCATACCATGCCCGGGGCGCTTGTTTCAAACCATATAAAGCCTTGTTTAATTTGAAAACGTGATTTGGAAACAAGTGATTTTCAAAGCCGGGTGGTTGTTCCACAAAAACTTGTTCAGCAATGTATCCATTTAAGAAAGCGCTTTTAACATCCATTTGATACAATTTAAAATTCATATAACAAGCATAAGCAAGAAGTAATCTAATAGCTTCTAATCTAGCAACAGGGGCATAAGTTTCATCAAAATCAATTCCCTCTTCTTGATTATAACCCTTAGCTACTAATCTTGCCTTATTTCTAATTATATTACCATGTTCATCTAATTTGTTTCTATAAACCCATTTAGTTCCAATAATTTGATGATCATGAGGTCTTTCAATAAGAGTCCAAACATTATTTCTTTCAAATTGGTTAAGTTCCTCATGCATGGCATTAATCCAATCAACATCATTTTTAGCATCATCATAACATTTAGGTTCAATTTTAGATACAAATGCTAAGTTATTACAAGCATCTCTAAATGATGATCTAGTTCTAACTCCTTGAGAAGGATCACCAATAATTAGATCTTTGGGGTGACTAAGAACATACCTCCAACCTCTTTCTAATTCATCATTACCTTGTGAGGCTTCAGGTAGGTCAGCGTTCCCTTCTTCATTTACCTCTTGTGTATCTGAGTCGTTCTTATCCTTCAGTGTGATGTCCTTGAATTGATCTTCAATGTCATCTGCATCATTTATACCTTTTCCCTTCCTTGATGGAAGATCATTAGATTCATCAAAGATAACATGAATTGATTCTTCAACTACTAAAGTCTTTTTGTTGAATATTCTAAAAGCTCTACTATGTAAAGAATATCCGAGAAAAATTCCTTCATCAGACTTAGCATCAAATTTATCAAGGTTTGATTTTCCATTATTTAATACAAAACATCGGCATCCAAAAACATGAAAGTAACTTATATTAGGTTTTCTTCCTTTCCAAAGTTCATATGGAGTCTTTTTCAAAACAGGTCTGATTAATGCACGATTTAAAATATAACATGCAGTGTTAATAGCTTCTGCCCAAAAATATTTTGGAAGATTGCTTTCACACAACATGGTACGCGCCATTTCCTCTAATGTTCTATTCTTTCTTTCAACTACTCCATTTTGTTGTGGTGTTCTTGGTGCAGAAAAATTATGTTCAATTCCATTTTCATTACAAAATTCTTCAAAAGATTTGTTTTCAAATTCTTTTCCATGATCACTTCGTATCGATAAAACAGAAGAATTCTTTTGTTTGTAATTCTTTTGAATAATTTTTGAAATGCTGAAAATGCTTCGTCTTTACTAGATAGAAATAAAACCCATGTAAAGCGAGAGAAATCATCAATAACAACAAAACCGTATCTTTTACCTCCTAGACTAGTTGTTCTTGTAGGACCGAATAAATCCATATGCAAGAGCTCCAAGGTCTAGTGGTTGAAACTAAATTCTTTGATTTAAAAGAAACTCGGGTTTGTTTTCCAAATTGACAAGCATTACAAATCTTATCTTTTTCAAAAACAAGTTTTGGCAAACCATGTACTAAATCCTTCTTAATTAATTTAGATAGTAAATCCATGCTGCATGAGCTAGCCTACGATGCCATAACCAACTATTATCAGTTTTATTGTTTGTAGCAACTAGGCAATCAATATTTTGATCATGCAAAT